>OY754975.1:34900582-35500582 GCA_963576475.1 Molanna angustata | reverse complement strand
GTTTATGTATATTTTATTTTAATATGGCGTCTTCATTTGTGATGTGATCTTATTAGTAGAACCTGTCAAAAGTTGGTAGATTAGCAGGTTTAAAATGCATTAATGTTAATGTTAAATATACAAAACAGTACCCCCTATTCAGTAACTATTGTAACTAAAATAGGAACGTTCTAAAATTGCAGATTTTAGATTTACGGTCTTATTTCAGCGTTATAAAATATCAACTTAGACTAAATGGAATAGGAACGTACCTATTTTGGCCGGAACGTTCTTAAAAAGTTACTAAATCAGACGTATTATTAATAATTATGAAATTTTCATAATTACTCAAAATACGTCTAATTCAGTAACTTTTTAAGAACGTTACGGCTAAAATAGGTACGTCCCTATTCCATTTAGTCCAAGTTGATATTTCATAACGCTGAAATAAGACCGTAAATATAAAATCTACAATTTTAGAACGTTCCTATTTTAATTACAATAGTTAGGCGACAGTTACACGTAAAGTATTTACTGTGATCCGTCAATAAATACTGATGTATCGTGGTATTTACTGAACGTGTAGTCTAGTGTAGGTATTGATGGATGCCAATATTTATTTATGCATTTAATTATTAATTTATTAATCCATCAATAAATACTGACGTCCATCAATAAATATTATATTGATGGAACACAGTAAATACTTTACGTGTAACTGTCGCCTAAACTGAATAGTGGGAACTATGGCAATAAGTTAATCACATTACAAAATAAATAAAGATAGCAGAAGAAAAGTAAAAAAAAAACAAAGAATATAGCATTAAATAATCTGGTCGATAGTCCTTATCTTGTTGGAAAAATACCTTTTAACTGCCCTTCTAGAACATCGCGTCACCATAATCTATTCTACACACCTTTGTCAAGAACTAATTACGATCAAAACAGTTTTATCAACCGCTGCTGTAATTACTATAATAATCTTAGCCCCCAGCCAGATCTATTTAATCTATCCCTACAAGCATTTAAGCAAATTCTTAATGCGCCTACAAGCATCGGTTAGGGAAACTGTCCTTTCCCTCTCTTCCTTCTCCCATTTCATTCCTCAATTCCCAGTTTCCTAACCATACCCCATTCCTAAACCCTTCATGATCAATTAGACGTAAATGTATTTGTATACTCTGTGAAACATTATAATAGGCTTCTTATTAATTAATTATTAACTGTATTATATTTTATATACAAAAGCTGTTATGTTTCCAAATAAAATAAAATAAAAATAAAATAAATAAATATTCATAGCATAGAACAATTCATAGCAATGATAGGGAAAATAAAGGATAAGGAAAGGCAGAGGAGAGGAAGATGTAATCAGGTGTTGTCAGTTAAATATTTTTGCTTTAGCCTTTTCTTGAAGATGTTTAGTGAGATAGACGACGTAATATCAGGACTTATGGAATAGTCTAGCTGAACGTACTTCAATTTAAGAGCTAAAAAATCAGAACTATGAATAGGGATAGATAGTAAAGTACGTTCAGCAGATCGAAGTGGACGCCCGTGGCTTGAAAGATAAGTGAATTTATCTTTGAGATACTGAGGTAAATTTGGATTAAAAAGGACATTGTATAGTAATGACAAGATATGTATGTATAAGTATTACGTCGTTGTCGTATAATTTTGGGCCAATGAAGATGATTACGGTAATGAGAAATATGATCGAATTTTTAGCTAACATCAGCCATAGTCAAGCAACGGTAGGAGAAGTGATTGAGCTAAGGTTATTTTACTATAAAGTGGTTGCTCGTTGAAATCCCGTGATGGTATGTATGTACGTATTTTTGTTCTTTGGAATAATTTATTTATAATGTTGGAAATATACTATTCATTCATTCATTCATTCATACCCGTATTCACAGACAAATATGAGGATTGAGAAGGCCTCACGTTTCAAATACTTTTTTACATTTCACTAAAAATGTCAAATTAATTAATTTTAATTAATTAATTATGTATTTTTTGCTATTCTGAAGAAAAAAGGAAAAAAAATGTCAAAATAACATGATAAGTTTATTATAAAATAGATATATTTTGTTTTTTTTGACTTTAATGTTATGAAAATTTGGATTTTTAATGAAATTAATGTTAATCGAATATTCTTTTTTAATTGCATATACGCAAACATTGGATTTTTTTCCCTTTCGGGAGTCATATGATATTTTTATTGACGAACATTTTTTCAACATCTCAATAGAGACGAAGTTGGGATATTGTAGAAGAACCAGGAACTCGAAGAACCTACAGGGCTTACGACCTGGAACTCGAGGCACCTACAGGGCTTACGACCTGGAACTCGAGGCACCTAAAGGGCTTACGACCTGGTCATCGGCTGGTTTTACGTGATCACTTTATGCGCTTGCGCAACGTTCACCAATTATGCCTTCTTATTGAGTTCCCTTATCGATGTAATTTGAGTTCCTGGTTCTTCTACAATATCCTAACTTCGTCTCTATTGAGATGTTGAAAAAATGTTTGTCAATATAAATTAATGTTATTAAAATTGGGAATTGAACTATTTGAATGTGTCTTCGGTATACCCTAGTTCCACCTCACTTTGGGTATTGAAACCCTGGCCTAAAGTCATAGCTTTTGTCAGCACTGTATATTTCCATACTCTGTGTTTATAAATTAATATTTAACTGAATACGTATCTGTTTGATGCCCGAGAAGCATAACGTACAAATAAAATAAAATAAAAATATTTATTGTTTTTATGTACATATTATACCTGTTGGTGATAAACGTTTGCTTCGAATCTATATTTATCCTCGATAATGCTAATATTGAGTGAGATACAAACGAGAATGCCAAGTCATTGAATAATAATCAATACGTCGCATTATAAAAATAGACATGACTAAACTCAGATATGTATATAATAATATCTATATGTGTGCACATTTTTGTATTCAAAGATATTTTTAGCACAGTACCTGTTTATTACGTGAAGATTAAAAAATAAATACGCTGAAACTCCATTTGTCAGAAGGATATTCTTCAGTTCTTCGGCCATATCGCCAGACGAGACGACAGCAACCTTAAAGGATCGATTGTTGTATTTGAGGAGTCAGGAGAAGCCACGAGAACATACACCAGCTTATTTTTACTCATGTCGGATGAGCCGTCAAAAGTTGACATTAATCGCGAAAATTTTCAAGATAAAAATAGTAAATAGTGTTGAAAATCATACAAATACGTAAATAATACGTTGAGAAATATAAATTATTTGAATTTTCCACTCCGAAAGAGATTGTTTTTTTACGCCATCATACATCCTTATTACACATTGTCCTATTACACATGTAAACACACCCTAACCCTCATAAATACACTTCGTTTTTTGGTCCACTTGTTTTGTTATTTATTGTTCTTTATATATATTTATATTATTTTTTTTTTAATTTTATAACTTTAATTTTAAACCACAAAAAAATTTGAAGAAAAAAATTATTTCAAAAATGTTGTAATGTAAAAATGTTGTAAGCAAAAATGTAAAAATTAAGAAGCAAAAATATATTTCACAATTATTGTGAGTATTACCTCAGAAGAGGCTTTGCCTAGTGAGGTAATAAATTCCATTATAATATTTATTTTTTTGTTATATTGTACTTTATTATGGAAATAAAAAAATACGAATACACAATAAACTTTTTTTTTCTCTTAAGGCTTTTCACCCAAAAAAAGGATGTTGCAGCCGTTATTAATCAGAAACATTAGTTAACAAAGATTAAGTCAAAAAAAAAATTTAAATAATAGTCAGATTCTTTAAAATATATTGAAATATTAAACCATGAACTTGAAGAGCAATAAACTTATTCTTAACCTCAAATGATAAAGATGTTGATAGTATTATTATTCCTGAAACCAATTCTATTTAATTTATATAGCAACTAGCTCAAGCGAGTCTCTTGGGGCCAATTTCATAACGCGGCAGTAAAAATAAACCACTATAATTCCAATGCGTTTGTTACTCCGATCATCAACACGAAGTTGAGTTGTATGTAAATAAATAATATATAAGTTGTATGTAAATAAATAATATATAAGTTGTATGTAAATAAATCATATATAAGTTGTATGTAAATAAATAATATATAAGTTGTATGTAAATAAATAATATATAAGTTGTATGTAAATAAATAATATATAAGTTGTATGTAAATAAATAATATATAAGTTGTATGTAAATAAATAATACATAAGTTGTATGTAAATAAATAATATATAAGTTGTATGTAAATAAATAATATATAAGTTGTATGTAAATAAATAATATATAAGTTGTATGTAAATAAATAATATAAATGTTGTATGTACATAAATAATATATAAGTTGTATGTAAATAAATAATATATAAGTTGTATGTAAATAAATAATATAAATGTTGTATGTAAATAAATAATATATAAGTTGTATGTAAATAAATAATATATAAGTTGTATGTAAATAAATAATATATAAGTTGTACGTAAATAAATAATATATAAGTTGTATGTAAATAATATATAAGTTGTATGTAAATATATAATATATAAGTTGTATGTAAATAAATAATATATAAGTTGTATGTAAATAAATAATATACAAGTCGTATGTAAATAAATAATATATAAGTTGTATGTAAATAAATAATATATAAGTTGTATGTAAATAAATAATATATAAGTTGTATGTAAATAAATAATATAAATGTTGTATGTAAATAAATAATATATAAGTTGTATGTAAATGTACATTCTTTCCCCTTAGCGCTTTTGTCCCGTTTCTATCGGGGTACGCTTTAACCATGATCCTGCAGCCTTACTCTGCAATATAATCTCTATTCCAATGTAATTCCAATCCGAATCCAATCCAAACTCGATTCCGATTTCTAAACCTTACTCTTCATCTCAATCTTGCCAAATTGGTATCGGATTTGAAATCGGCAATGAATCGGCGTTACTAAGCATGAAGATAGGTGCATTTCAAATGCGTTATTGCAATATAAAAAATATTTTCGGAATATATAAGGAATACAATGTTTTTATTATGATGTGTTATATATTCTTATTGAAATTATAATGAAAAATATTACGATATTAAGTGTTGACCTTCGTAACCCTTAGAAAGGGGAACCAGACAAATTGGATCATGGCTACACATAGCTAGTGATATAAATCCGCACATAGATTTTTTTTAAAAATCCAGAGGTGAGTGCCCCGCCCGGATTCGAACCGTCGACCTCACGCATGTGAGGCGACGACCTTACCAATAATATATAAGTTGTATGTAAATTTGAAAATGGATTACACGAAAACAAAATTGCGAATTTGTAAGACGATCAAAATCATATCTCTAAAATGTGTGGGTAAGTCGGTATTCCGTTTCGGAATATAATATAGATTTGAAACATCGATTCGGAATTCAGAATTTCCATACAAATACACTGAGGTACTACGTAGAGCCAAGAACATCACAGAATTATTCACTAATGTTAAGCTCCGTAAAGTGTCGTACTTCGGTCATATTCTGAGAGGTGAAAATATATACCATCCTTCAGCAGTCATGTAGGGGAAGATCGAGGGTCGTAGAGGGGTCGGAAGAAAGCAGCTTTCTTGGCTTCTTCGAAAGATCTGTGAATGTACCGGAATGTTAACTGTGGAGGAAGTGTTTCGCACTGCCTAGGCCAACGTCGGGGGGACCTGACATGATACGAAAAGAAAAGATAAAACTAAGTCGAAGAAAAAATCCACAATTTTTTTTTCCAACTTTGTATGTAAATTTGATTGAGAAACGGAATCCAGACTGCATGTGGCCGCTCTTAAGATATTTAAACCTAAAATTCTTTGTGTAAAAAGTAAAGACATGTCAGTGACTTGTATGTATAATCCATAGCGACCTTCCACAATGCAGGTGCCTGTACATAATATTGGAAGAACGGTCAATGCCAAGATATACATAGACTAAACCAACGTCCGCCATCATTAACAACTACACATTTCATTATGTAACATTCAATTATGCAATAACCACATTCGCTTCGTAAATCATTTTGGATTTGGCCAAAGATACACTCTTGGCATTATTTTTTAATAATAAGTACATGTCAACTAAAATTATGAAAAAAAAACGAGTGGGTTGTGGCCAACGCTAAACTCCTCACTAACAAGCCATTCTATAACGTATTCAAATTTTGCATAGAAAATTTTCAGCATTTTCATGAAATGAGTTTGTTAAATTCTTTTTTTATTTAAATATTTTATTACGAAAATTTGATAACTCTTCAATGCCATTTTATGAAAGTAATGTGCCTTTTTACGAATTCGAAAATAAAAAATGTGCCTTTTTACGAATTCGAAAATAAAAATTTCAAATTTTAATTTTCCTGAGCTTGGGGTCACATTGAAATATTTGACAGTTAAAAAAATTGAGAAGCATTATTCATATATCGTTCAAAATCTAATGGGATCTAATCGAGTAGGTATTAGATATACATATTTGCAAAATTTGAATAGAATCGAATGAGTACTTGTACTTTAATCTATAATCGATAAAGTAAAATGAACACGCCGTACATAGCACACTGCACACAGCATATAGCACACATACACAGAAACATTGTGATGAAACTTTCAGAATACAATCTCAGCATGATACTAGTTGATAATCTGCAAAAAAAAGCCTTAAAAATTGCGAAATCATAACTCCCACTATATTCCCTTGGGTTAGTGAGGAGTAAAAATTATATTTAATTTTACGTTCTACTTAAATTTTTCGCCAACGACTCCCATTCACCGGTATCGCTCTATGCTGAGCATCGTCAGAATGGTGAACAATAATGATAAAGACCATCTATACATAGAAAAAAGACACTTCGGTACCTACTGAATAAAAATAATAGGTCCCCAAATATAAAATAGGTGATAGTTACCTACTAAAAATAGAACATTCAATGGGGAAATAAAAAATAAATTAAATTGGGAATATTATTGTTTCTGTGCGGACTTCCTGGGTTCGATCCCCAGCAGAGGAAAATTTTATTCAAATTAATTTCTCGCGCAAATACCTATTTCTTCTCTGGGCTGGAAGCACTGGTTAGTTGGAAGAAATTGCCACAAGTCAATAAGCTCGCCACTTGCTCAGGGTGCAAGGAAGTGTTAATCAATTAATATATTTATAAATAGTGTAACTATTAGAAATATTCAATAATGTATATTTATATAAATACCTTTAATTCGCATACTGATAATCTTGTCTAGCTTTAACACGATATATTTGGTTTCGTCATAATATATTATTATAATGAGTAAAAATTCAACATTGTATAAAATGTCAATCCAAGGGTGATTATACAATGATTGTTTTAAAATAGATTCTTATCAACTATACCGTTTTATCAACAATGTACATGATATAATTAATACATATTGATTACACTGACCAAAAATAGCCATATTCAGATTAAGTGAAACATATCAGAGCAAATATAAAAATCTATTCATAAAACATGTGAAACAAAAAAAATGACTTATACAAGTGTGTGTAACAAGTTGTGCATTTAAGTGTTAATATTATTTACTTGTTATAAAAATAATTAATAAATTATACAAAATGTCGAATTTAAAATGAATGTATGTCAAGATAGAAAATGTGGTTATCAGTTCTCTTTGCTTGTCTCATGAGGGACATGGCGTGATTGTTTATATGTATGTAGTCATATAAACAATCGCCTTTACAAATTGATGAGCATCATGATTCCTCATGATTCCCATCATCAAACCTCTGTTTTGTTAATAATTGACGAAATTTTTATTTTCTAGAATTCCATTATAAATAATGTTTATAATTAAAAGTATAACACCTTTTTGATTCTACATGAATTTAATTTGTGCGAAAGGCCTATTTCGCCTTCTTAGGGCACTTACGAGCTTATGACTATTTAGACAATTTTTACTTATATTTATAGATTAATTATGTAGGAGGAGCTTACAGGTTCTTGTGATTGGTCATTTAAAACTATTGATATTATGAAAAGCAATACAAATAAATCAATTTATTTTATATCTTAATTATTGTTAATATTATAAAATTACTTAAAAAAATAAGTAAAAACACAAATTTTTAACTTTATTCCACTAATTTAAAATGTTGACCACTGACGCGTTTCGCTCAAAGAGCATCTACTCAGTGGTCAACATTTTAAATTAGTGGAATAAAGTTAAAAATTTGTGTTTTTACTTTTTTTTATTTTTAAGTAATTTTATTGATAATGGAATTCCATCACGTATTAGCAGTCGAAAAATTAGAAATAATTCATTATTGTTGTTAAGCTATGTTATATTATTATTGTTTTTTAATCTTCTTCTAATCACGATGTTTTTTTAATTATGTTTAAGAGAAATAAATTATCTATTTATTTATTTATTTAAAATTTCTTCGTATTAATGGATTCAATCTATGAGGCAATAACCTCAAGTCTAAACATAATTTAAACAGCGAAAAAGGTATGTGGTATTGCTAAAAGAGGTGGAATGAAAGGCGATGCATGGTGGAATGAGAGAGTTAAGATAGTTGTGGGTGAAAAGAAGAAAGCATGGATGGCATTAATAGCCGCGAAAAGATCGAATAATGAAGATAGAGCAAAAGAGAATTATAGAGTGTGCAAGAAGGTAGTCAAAGACACAGTAAAAAGGGAAAAAGATGGTATAAAAGAGAAAGAAAGCCTGAAAATAGCCAACGACTTTCCTGGAAACATGAAAATGTTCTGGAAAGGCGTAGCGAAAAGAAAAAATGGAACTGCGAAAGCTTCGAAAGGAATAAATGATAAAGATGGAAAAATAATTATGGACGAAGACGGCGTGAAAGAACGATTGAAGGAATATTTCAAGAAACTGTATGATAGCGGAGTAAGTGGGGACGTGAGTCAGAGAACATGGCAAGTAAGCGAAAGTGATAAGGATGAAATAACGCAAGAAGAAGTGTTTGAAGCAGTAAAACACGCAAAAGCGGGGAAAGCTGCCGGATATGACAGTGTATCAGCTGAACTTATAAAATATGGCGGCGAACAGACGTTGGAGTGGTGTCTCTCTCTTTTCAACAAATGTTGGGAAGAAGGACACACTCCCTCAGACTGGAGAAATGCAGTCGTGGTACCTTTGTATAAAGGTAAAGGATCGAAGCTCGACTGCAAAAACTATAGAGCCATAAGTTTATTAAGCTCAGTTGGTAAGATGTATGCAAGGATCCTGGATCAAAGAGTGCGAAAGATTACAGAAAGCAAGATATGGGATGTCCAAGGTGCGTTTGTGGGCGGCAGAGGATGTATAGACCAAATTTTTTCTCTGCGCACGGTCACAGAAAAGGTTCTGGATAAAAATCAGAAAATTTTCTGTGCCTTCATAGACCTAGAAAAGGCGTATGATAAAGTTGTTAGAGAAAAATTATGGGATATACTAGCAGTGTATGGAGTGAAGAGCAAACTAATACGCGCAATCGCGTCATTATATGAGAACAGCGAAGCATGTGTTCGTGTCAACGACACAGTGACAACGTGGTTCTCTATAAATAATGGCGTTAGACAAGGGTGCGTGCTATCTCCATGGCTCTTTAACTTGTACATTGATTTCTGCATAAGAGCCCTTAAGGATGAAAGCAAGGGTCTGAAATTGAGTACCGTAATGGTGCGAGATTTGATGTATGCAGACGATAAAGTTCTATTAGCAGAAAGTATGGAAGAGTTACAGTATATTGTAAGTATGGTATATGAAGGATGTATAGAGAACGGACTTAGGATGAATGCCAGCAAATCAAAGACAATGGTCTTTGAAAAGAGTGAAAGCAGAACAGCGTGTAAAATAAGAGTAGAGAACGAATGCTCGAGCAAGTCGATGAATATGTTTACTTGGGAAGCATATTTCAACGGAACGGACGACTCGATAAAGAGATCGAAAGAAGAGTTATGGCAGGAAACAGAGTGAATGGAGCACTAAGACCAATTATGAATGATCGCAACATATCAAAGGATGCCAAAGTTGCCATTCATAACGCCATCGTAGTGCCAACCTTGACGTATGCAAGTGAAACCTGGACTTGGCAGAAGACGCATGAAAGTAGAATAAATGCAGTTGAAATGAGATCGTTAAGAAGGATTTGTAATAGAACGATGTATGACCGGGTAAGAAATGAGGACATAAGGAAAGAATGTAAGATGAAGAAAGATGTCATTACTAGAATGAAAGTGAACACATTGAGATGGTTTGTCACATGGGGAGAATGAATGAGGAGCGCCTGACGAAAAAAATATACAGAGCGGAAGGGAATGGAATGAGAGGTCGAGGACGCCCAAGAAAGGGATGGCACGACCATGTGAACGAAATTTTGAATGACGGAAATGATAGAAGTGTGAGCAATAGACGAACATGTATGAGACGATTCATGAATGTGGACGAGGCGAGAGATGCATGCCAGGATAGAAAGATGTGGCGTTCGGTTCTCTCTGCCTACCCCGCAAGGGACATGGCGTGATGGTATGTATGTATGAAATAAATTATCTATTTATTTATTTATTTAAAATTTCTTCGTATTAATGGATTCAATCTATGAGGCAATAACCTCAAGTCTAAACATAATTTAACAATATTTTTATACTTAAATCATCTTAATGATTGGTGGAGTGTCACTTAAGCTAAATAGAAAAAGAAAACATGTGATGCAGTTTTCTGTGTGGTTGGCACAGAACTCTGACTTAATGTGCTGCTATTACAGCGCACAATCCGCTCGGCTAACGACTGACAGATCAAGGAAATGCATACCTACGAGAACGTTCATATTATCATGATCTTGAAACAATTTCAAGGACCATTACTTTACATTCTAAGCGGATGTATGTATAGTCAAAAGTAAACGTGTTCAAACAACTTTCTTCTTTATAAGTATATATGTAGGTAGGTACTAATATTGATTTTGGTGTTGAAATTAGCCCAGCGTATTGAGCGTTTAGATTTGTAACTAATTGATATAACCGAACGTTGATAATTAATATAACATAATAGATATATAAGGCTGATAAATAGGAGAGTAAAGTAGAGGTCGGTCAAGGAAATCTTGGTACGATCACATTTATTTACTTAGAGGACAACATACAGCGTATAATGAATTATAAAAAATATTTTATTTATTAAATTATTTTTATTTATTTTTAGACAAAGTTTAATCATTGCAAGAGAGATTGTTAAAACTAATAATACCCAAATCAGATTTATCTAAATGTAAAGACAATGATGAAATGATATTCAGTATAACAGGAATACTCCCAGTTAACAAATTATACACTTATTGAGTCATATTAAATCATTACATCTGTAATGAATTTAAATTATATGTAAAAATATATATAATTCCAGACGAGTTGTGCAAAATAAATTGATAATTCCCAGATGGACAAATTATTACGGTGAAAGGACACTGAAAGTAAGCATACCGAAAATATTTAACATTCTTCCAAGTAGTATGGATAAACTTGATAAAATATCCTCAGTTAAAACTGTATTTAAAAAATTTACTGTTGAAAGTAATTAAAAACATTTGACTCATTTATAAGTAGTAATTATATAAAAAAAAAACATGTAACTCATATTATAATTTTAATACTGTAACCTAAGGAATGTAATATGTACTTGACCTTTTTGTATGGGAAACTCACTGATAGCCTTTAAGCTAGTGAGATCCCAATTATGATGTAAAACTTTTATTGAAATTAAAATAAAAAAACATATATAAAATAAAGATGATTTAAGTAAATATTAAAGCCAATTACAGGTTGTCACTGTAGTTATTGTAGTATATTAAGATAAGTTAGGAATAGTTACATATTATGGTGAGATATTGTGTGAATGATGTGTGAAATTGTATATATAAATGTGTGCAGTATGTGTGCAGTGGGGGCGCTTAGTAAGAATATGTCGAACTCTTTGAAATGCCTATTATACATATGTATTACAGATTCTGTAGATTGTCGCATGTTGAGCATAGTTGTTGAGTGGTTAGGTGGAAAAGAGGAGTGTGTCTAGTTCTAGTTGAAAGATAAAGACGTTAGAAGTGAGAATAACAGAAGAGTGTGTATGAGACGATGCATGAACGTGAATAATGCGAGAAATGTATGTCGAAAGAGAGGAGTCTGGCGTTCGGTGCTTTCTGCCTACCCCAAATGGGGTGATGGAATGGTGATATAACAACTTAAACTGCACGGGTCTCAGTTGTAAAAAGTCTGCAATTTTTTTGCTCAATTATATTTGCCGTCCGCCGTGGCACAGTTGGTAAGGCGTTTGGCTTCTGTGCGGCTCCAGGGTTCGATCCCCAGCAGAAATTTATTAAAATTCATTTCTCACGTAAATATTGCTTCTCTGAGCTGGAAACGATGGTTAATTGGAAGATATTGCAATATGGCAACAAACTCACTACTTGCGCAGGTGTTTATTATTACTTTTATACTTCATATTATTTCGTTGCAATTTCATGTGCCAAAAAAATAAATGTTTAATTTCAATCTATGTAATTTCATAGTGCGAAAATACAATCTCTTCCAACCAACCCAAGCAACATTATTATTATTGTCAAAAATAATATTTTTTTTATAATTATGCCTTTCGATAAGTTTTTGTACTTACTCTCTATTCTTACGGAATAGTGGAAAGTTATGATTTCACGATTTATAAGCGTATATTTTTAACATGCATCTATTACTCATCGGGTATCATGTAGAGAGTGCACACTTTGAGTTTAGTCGTGATGTTTTTGTATGTATAGCGTACGCAGAATTAAACAAGGAATGAATAGTAAAAATATATATTTTTTAAATTTTAAATAGGTAATCCTTTTTTTTAAATCCATCATGTCATACATATTATTGTTACTGTCATGACTATATATACCAGCAGATTGCTGTCTGGGATCTTCTGTTATTTAAATTGTGTAAAAAATGTGTGTATTTCAGTTGTAAAATATTGTAGAAGGATTAAATAAATATTTTAATAAAAATTTATAAAATAAAATAATATTTGCTGTGAGGTACCATTGTGTCCCATAAGAACAGAGTTATCGAAAATAAAAGACAAAATAACATCTCACTTTCAGGGGGTTAAGTAATGAGGTTCATTACCCATTAAGTAATGCGGTTCAACCCATAAAGTAATAAGGTTCATTACCAATTAAGTAATGCGGTTCATTACCCATAAAGTAATGAGGTTCATTACCCATTAAGTAATAAGGTTCATTACCAATTAAGTAATGCGGTTCATTACCCATAAAGTAATGAGGTTCATTACCCATTAAGTAATAAGGTTCATTACCAATTAAGTAATGCGGTTCATTACCCATAAAGTAATGAGGTTCATTACCCATAAAGTAATGAGGTTCATTACCCATTAAGTAATAAGGTTCAATACCAATATCAGAGTGTGTGTGTGTGTGTGTGTGTGTGTGCGTGTGTGTGTGTGTGCGTGTAACATGAGTTGTTTACAGTAATTTCTTGTTATTGATGGAAAGCTTGTTATTGGCTCTGAATTCTATGTTAAAATTTGTATTATAAAAAATGTAAATGAGCTGTTGGCTTCCCAAATAAATAAATAAATAAATACCCATTAAGTAATGCGGTTCATTACCCATAAGGTTATGAGGTTCATTACCCATTAAGTAATTAGATTCATTACCCATTCTGAATGTTGCCTTTTTAGACGACAGTTTGTGGGGTCCTAAATTAATATAATGCACGTCCGCACGCCTGTCGCTGGTTCGATTCCCGGTGGAGACACAGTTTTTAATTGTGTTTTCAGTCTGGATCTGTGAGACGATTAATATCGTTAGTCTCCATAATGTGGCAACTTGTTATTGGGTGCGTGTCAAATTAACATTTGACATAGTACCTGTTAGTTGCCCGAGTAGCAATATTAAATATTAAATAAATACACGAACAGTTATGTATGTGTCATTGTGGATTATCAAAAACATGATACGTAGATTCGATGTCAATTAATAAAATATTATTCAGGTGTCAGAAGTGTAGTGTAAATTATTTATTTATAACACGATGTAGGTACATATATGTGAAATACATATGCATATTATATAAGTTATGGACAATTGCATGTTGACAGACGTGAATTATTTAAAACTATATGAAAGTACTACACTTATAAACAAAGATGTTATTTTTCTTGTCAAATCACGGTCCGCCTCGTCATCCGCTGATCGTACCACATTCTACTGAATTTCTCAGTTCCTATTTTGAAGTTAAATCAGCAAGACTATGTAACACCTCATGTGACGATATTACGACGTCCAAATTGATTATTTAAAAAAAAGACTAAAGCTCTTATACCTGTCTAATAACTCTTAATTGACACTCCTCCACCCCCCCCCCCTCTCTCTCTCTCCCAAAACCACTATCTCCTTCTATTGCATTACATAAATGACAAAAAAAAATAAACAAAAAAATGAGATCTAATAAGCGATCCAAAATAAACATTTGTAATGATCACGAAAAAACGGTTTCAACAAAAAAATAAATAAATAAATAATATAATGAGCCTGATAAGTAAATATAATGTCTCTTCAAGATATAATGTGCCTGATAAATAAATATAATGAAAAAATAATAATGTCTCCTCAGTAAGGACAACAGTAATCTGGATTTTGAAAACGACTAACTGGCGAATAAAAATGCACTAATGTATCACAATAAAGAGGATTTCCTCTTTTGCGATCGCATTTGCGAGTCAATTTTAGGTAAGGTACCTATGCATATTTATACTTAAAAAACATGTCAATATGTACATAGATAAATGAACGTATGCTTGATTATCAAATTGACAACAACAAAAAATTGATTTAATAAAAAAACTGTGCTAGGACACAGGATTAAAAGTTATATGCCGACCCTGACTTTTATTAAAATTGAATATTCAATTAAAAAAATACAACTAACAGCTATTTTAAAACGAGTGGGTTGTGGCCAACGCTAAACTCCTCACTAACAAGCCATTCTATTACGAATTCAAATTTTGTATAGAAAATATTCAGCATTTTCATGAAATGAGTTTGTTTAAATTATTTTTTATTTAAATATTTTATTATGAAAACTTGATAACTCTTCAATGCCATTTTATGAAAGTGATGTGCCTTTTTACGAATTTGAAAATAAAAATTTCAAATTTTAATTTTCCTGAGCTTGGGGTCACTTTTAAATATTTGACAGTTAAAAATATTGAGAAGCACTATTCATATATCGTTCAAAATCTAATGAGATCTAATCGAGTATTATATATACAAATTCGCAAAATTTTAATAGAATCGAATGAGTACTTTAGTCTATAATCGATAGTAAAAATGAACACGCCGTACATAGCACACTGCACACAGCACATAGCACACATACACAGATACATTGTGATGAAACTTTCAGAATACAATCTCAGCATGATACTATTTGATAATCTGCAAAAAAATACCCTCAAAAATTGCGAAATCATAACTCCCCACGATATCACCTTGTGTTAGTGAGGAGTAAAAACTATATTATTGACACAGGTGATACTGTAGCTATGTAAAAAAGATTAATTATAGACACAACAGCGATGTCTGAACAAATAATGGAAAATATGTAATTAAACAATTTATTTGCAAAACATTAAAACGTTATCAAGTAGCAGAAACATTTTGCCATCCCCGTTATTTTTCAAGTGGAACAGCTAGACCAGGGGCGGGTAAACTTTTGGGATAAAGGGCCATAATTCGAAATTTAAAGAAAACGGTGTGCCAGAAAAAAATAATGAAATCCTTAACAAGGCTTCACTAAAAATCTCAACGGTGAAATTTCGCAAATATTGAGAAATAAATATAATTTGTTTTGTATAAATCAATAAAAACAAAGCCGATTGCCGCGCAGCGAATATTTTAATAATTTTCCTTGTTTTTTTTTTTTCAAAAAATTATAGCAAACTAGTTTTATATACGCGGCGTTGCTCGAGAAGGTAAATGTGAAGCAATATGCTAACGTATCAAGAAAATCGTTTTCGTAATTTTGAACTGTATATTTACATACATACATACCATCACGCCGTCGATTATTCAAGCTTCTTATATTTCCTTCTTTCAAAATATTATTAACATGGTCATGCCATCCCTTTCTGGGGCGGCCCCTGCTATTCACTCCATCTCTTACACCCATGTATATTTTTTTGGTCAGTCGTTCATTATTCATTCTTTCAATATGTCCAAACCACCTCAAGGAATTCACTTTCATTTTACTTATAATACTCTTCTTCATCTTGCATTCCCTCCTTATGTCCTCATTTTTTATTCAATCATATATTGTTCCATTACATGTATTACATGTAATAGAACGTACTTTGTAATAGAAAGATATATGAACTGTATATTTGTTATGATAAATTCAGAATAAGTAGAAAATATCCAATACAATAAATAAAAATACACAAAAATAAGTTAGTTTTTATAATTATGGCAAATAATTTCCGCGTAGGGAGAAATATTCCCTTTTCTTTTATTTAAACGATAATTCGTGAAAAATTCAGCTTTCTTTTGTGTGTTTTCAATAAATTATATAAAGAAAGATGTATCCGCACAGCAAGAAATTTTTAAAGTAAGTATAACGCTTAATCAATCATTTTTAGTGACTGAAAACATAATATATTAAAATCGGCTAATACACTATGAAGTTACGTGTTAGTAAGAATAACTATCGCGTGCGTTACATGATTTAAATTATCGGAAACCGAAAAATTGTTGATTTTTGCATTTCAAGAACAAACCTTACTTGAAATGAAAAAAACTTTATCGTCTATTCACTTTGATTTTATACAATTTTTAAGCACATAAACGATTTATTTTTCTACGATATATAAATATGGAGTAATTTAAAGAAATGCTGTTAAAAGAGATTTTTAATATTTCTTTAGGGTAACTATGTTGAATTTTAAAATTTCGCAACGGACATTTACCAGAAAAATGTTGAAAATACTTTTGGTTACTTTTTTGAAACACACTGTTCAAATATTTGAAAAAATTGATTGCAGAATGAGATATCTGAGTTTATAATATGCCGTCTTAAATATAAGAAAAAAAATCAATTGCTGTGTCCATGAATTGTGTTGAAGAGCTGAAAAAAATATTATGACAACCGGACTGGCTACCTGCGTTTTAGCCGAGCCTTTGTTATCAGTAATAAAGGTTTATCCATTTATGACTGATCGTTTTGGCTGTGTGCACAAAAACCAAATGTTTTGTAGTCACTACAGTTCGGTTAATTTTAACACGAAATTTTGTTGATATTCATAAAAAAAAATCAGTGCCATCAGATAAAAGTACATAATGCGTAGAAGATAAGTATATTCACAAATTAGTATGTAAATGAATGTAAAACATATGACTACTAAACTATATAACAACAGCAATTGGGTACAAAGGTATGTATGTATATAAGTAGGAACTATTTTTAACTATTATCACATAATGATATGTAGTAACAAAATAATTATGCATATATTGACAGACAAGAAACATTACATTTGACTGACTTGTATTGAATATACTTTGGCAAAACATGACAGGCGCAATTAGCCTCTCTAAAAATACTTTTGCGAAAACAATACTTAAAGCACCATTCTAATATTATACATACATACAAAAGTGTAGGGCTGATAGTTATTTTGAAGAGTGAGAAATATGTTTTAATCTCCGTTACTGTGGAATAATAGACACTAAATATTGCAATTGCCGGATCCAACCGGATCGGCACATGAAGTGATTTATCTTGTAATAATCGTACTATATACAATTGTTCCTATTTGGAAATTGACTGCCTCACTAGACGAGTCTGTTCTGAAGCAGTAAGTTTTCATTTTGGTCTAAGGTTACCTGTTATTGAGTGCAAAAGAATTAAGAGAAATAATAAAACATAAACAGAAAAGAAAAATATACATTGACCTATCAGTTGTTTGAACCCATAAAATTGTAATGAAAATGAATGGCACCAAGAAATGGTAGAGATTTTCGGGTTATGAAAGCAGAGAGTAGTGAATTATGTTAGGATATTTAACAGTATATGAACAGATTGTATTCTGCCATTACTGTTCAACCAACGTCTAATACCAGTTTTTTGAAGTGTGTTCCGTCGAGTGAGATATTGTCTTCTATGTCAAGTAATATTCTATTGTAAAGTCTAGGAGCAAAAGTCGTCCTTATTAGTGGGGGT
The DNA here is from genome assembly GCA_963576475.1 of Molanna angustata. Lineage (NCBI taxonomy): Eukaryota > Metazoa > Arthropoda > Insecta > Trichoptera > Molannidae > Molanna > Molanna angustata. The sequence continues at coordinate 35,482,298 of OY754975.1, read as the reverse complement.
CTTATCTGTTGTCTATTTCGGGTACTGTTGGATAATACGCAGTCAGGTGGAATTCCGTCATGTGTTTATGAAGGTAGATCAGTATTGTTTAATGAAAATAAATGTTAGAAAAAAAAAAAATTTGAAAATTTATGACAAGGGACAACCCTGTATGGCTGTTAACGTATCCTCCGAGATATGTCGGGAAAACATCATAGTACCGATAGATGACCTTGTATATACATATATAGCCGAGATCACAACACAAAAGCCTGAAGTGCTAAATATAAACTGTGACGGGCACTACAATGTTACCTGGTTATAACTAACTATTTATCTACTTACTATAAACAACATAATAGTAGAAATACTTGATGCTTGAACACTAATAAATAGTATTTAAGCACATTCTGAACAATGATCAAAAGTAAAACTATGTGAGAAGGTTCATTGATTTCACAAAATGGTTTGAAATTCACTGTAGTAAATCTATTTTTTTTTCTTTAAATGTTGCATATACGCACATTGGATTATTTTAAACATCTCAATAGAGACGAATTAAGAATATTATAGGAGAACCAGGAACTCAAGGCACATACAGGGCTAACGACCATTGTTTACAGAAAAAATACATTTTTTTCATTGTTTACAAAAAAAAACAACTTTTCAATAGATGGCGTTACAAAAGGTTTCTGCATAGATGGCGATAGTAAAACAGCTCATTTTCAAACGATCTTTCATTCATACCATCACGGCATATCCCACAATGTGGGGTAACCAGCGAAAGGTGTGCGGGTGTGCATTGCTTTATAAAAGGGAGAACAACACATCTATGTATACCCACACACCAGTCTCGTTTCACCAAAAAAGGCACTACATTCAGAATGGGTGGTGAACCTCATTGCTGAACAATGTAAGATGTTATTGTTGCCTGTTGTATTTTCGATTACCCGGCTCTTACGGGACACTCGAAAACAACGATTTAAAAGAATCGAAGGACTATTCTAAGCCGGTGCCTCACAGCTATTCAGCCGAGCTGTTCTTCATAATTAAAATATATAGAACTTTAAGAGAACTCAAAAGAACAAAATTGCATTATTAAGAAAACTCAATAAGAAGGCATAATTGGTGAACGTTGCGCAAGCGCATAAAGTAATCACGTAAACCAGCCGATGACAGGTCGTAAGTCCTGTAGGTGCCTTGAGTTCCTGGTTCTCCTATAATATTCCAACTTCTTCTCTATTGAGATGTTAAAAATTTGTCAAATAAATTCATTGTAGTACCCAGTACAGAAAAGAGTATTTTTTACTTATTTATTTAAAGAAAACCACCATGTACCATCATAGTCTGTTTATTATATAACATTGGCCAACGAACCATTACAAGAGTGATTTATGCAATGGAAGAATAAGTGAAATTTTTTGTTAAGGGGGGGACTGCTGCCAACGTACCTATTTTTCAATATGATATACCATCATTATTTCTTATCAAATCGTTTTGAAAAAAATAATTTAGATAGTTTGGGTATCAATAAAGAAAAATATAACTTTACTTTTTGATAATGTTCTCTATAAATTCTCATAGAAAAATAATGGCATACCCCGATTTTCAACGTTTATCTTATATTTTTAATAAAACATAAGGCGTAGTTCAACATATTTTTTTATAAATTAAAGAAGACAAAAATATCTAGAAAAATATGATGTGACGTTGCATTAATGCTTCAAGTTTAGTAAATAAACCTAAAAAACATTTATTTTCCATTCAGCGCCATTGCGAAATAAAAGTTTTTTTGGTTTATTAACTTAACCTGATGAATTAATGCAACGTTACACCGTATTTTTCAAGATATTTTGATCTTCTTTAATTTACAAAAAAAATATAATGCTCTATACCTTATAGTTTTTCCGAAATTTAAGATAAATGTCAAAAATAGGGGTATGCTTATTATTTTCCTACAATACTATAAATAGAACAAAATTAAAAAGTTAAGGTATATTTTTCTTTATTAATATCCAAACTAACTAGGTTATTTTTTTTCAAAATGATTCGTTTTGTAGTAATGATGCAAGTTCAAATTGAGAAAATAGGTACGTTGGCAGCAGTCACCCTCTTAAGGAATGTCAAGTCTTAAAGATTAATATAGGTACCATTAATTAATATAAATTTAGTCATTGCGGAATAAACAGGAAGAGAGTTAAGTGACAAGAGATGAATCTGGTAAAATTTTAAGAAGTGCATCGGATATTCACATACCACTTTACGTGTTTATTTGAGTGTTTCCAAGTCTGCCTCGCAAGCACATGAAAACAAGAATTACATTTCTAGATAAAAAATATAGTTAGGTACCTACTTAGTATTATGAGAATGATGCACCTCAAACAAAATTAAGATGGAAACCGATCAAAAATTGTGGCAATAATATGATGACAAATGTAAAATTGGGTTTTAACGTATTAAATATAGCACAAGTGATGGTGACTCTAACTCTACTCCACAACTTAAGTCAGTTTGGTATAAGTTTATAAATAGAACCGTGAGAAACTCCACCGATGGTTGATCACTAAGGTCTATAAATACTATAAGTATATGGATGTCTCATCGTCGTCCTTTGAAACAGAAGAATCCAATTATATCATTGGTCGGTGGATGCGACAGGCCAGGCGACAGTTCGTTAGTAAACATTATACGAGCCATGGATTTGTTGACGCGAGAGAATGTGCAGTTTAGTTTGCAAGCCATCACACTTGGGATTGTTTAGACAGCCACGTCAAATCTTGAAGACGAAGTATGTACAGCCGGAGTATCAAATGCATCAGAAGATATTCTATTTTTAAATACACCGAAGATTGTATAAGGGGTAATGATGGAAGCCCTATTCATAAAGACACGTCACAATAGTGATGTTTCAATCTCAATACTTAAAGATGCTTAGCAGGCATGATTACAGCCGCACATTTTGTCTTAAAACGTCCTATATAACGTTTCTTTCTTTTCCCAATTATTGGAATCGCACCACCTGACATCAGAAGAAAGGCGACGGCTGATGTGGAAAGACACAAACAGATCCATGACCCTAGACACCCCCTTCACAACCACCAGATGGCTGCATCGAGACTGCGGTCGAGGAAGAACTTTCTTATATCTAATACGGAATTAGGAACCTCCACAAAACGGTATAGAGAGGATCTATGGAGGCAACAACTCTGCAGCAGACTCTGGATAACACCATCTGAGGAAGTGAACACCGCGTTTGGTTTGGACTTTCCAACATGGAGGACCCTTAACAGACTGAGAGTGGGGGTGACTAGATGTAAAAGGAACCAACAGAGGTGGGGATTTCTGGAGGGAGAAGATACATGCTGTGATTGCGGAGAGGAACAGGATAACGCCCATCTACTAATATGCCCACAAATGAAGACGACATGCAGCACAGACGAATTAAAAACAGCGAACGACAAAGCGATATCCGTCGCCGCCTATTGGAGTGGCAAGGTCTAAGGTTCGGACCCGTAAAGTAAGTACGTTTCTTTAATATTGCATGATGCAGAAATATGGACTCAAAAACGACAAAAAAATTGCAAAAACGACGTTAATTAACTTTATATTTATCACCAAATAATATACACAATGGCTTTAATGCGTTCACGATAAACTCCATGTTATCGTCTGTAGACCCAAATCAAACATTTGTATTTTCACTGATCCAACAATTCAAAGTGTAATATAACAAAGATTAACAAGTTTGACCCATTTACATAGACACACTTATTTTAAAACAATACAATACGACGAAATTTTAAGGTTTTATACCATCAGCCATACCTATAAGCATAATTGTGATCGTCTTGAATGTTCTCGATGGTTTTTGTGTCTGTATGACCTGGCTTCGCACTAAATCCGAGAACCATGTCAAAAGAATGAGCCACCACAAAGACGTTTAACACTTGCGATTGACTGAATCACAGAATACCAATTCTTTAAGGGGATTGGATGGAGCCAATAGAGCGGCTTCTGTGTATGATCATTTCAATGTATGTAATTGGACCTATTTAGTGGAATAAAATATACCCCTCTCACATACGTGGAGCTCAACTAGTGTTTCTCATAGCTAAAAATTAAATAAAAGAACGAATATTTTTATTATTGCATATGCGCAAACATTGGATTTTTTTCCCTGTCGGGAGTCAAAGGTATTTTTTAACAGATTTTTTAATTATCTCAATAGAGACGAAGTTGAAACATTTACTGTAGGAGAACCGGGAAATCAAGGCACCTACAGGGCTTACGACCTGTCAAAAAAACCTGCCGATGACAGGTCGTAAGCCCTGTAGGTGCCTTGATTTCCCGGTTCTCCTACAGTAAATATTCCAACTTCGTCTCTATTGAGATAATTAAAAAATCTGTTAAAAAATAAAAGCACCTTTGGAATGATCTCGTCATCATCAAACGGTGCTAAAAATAAACTTGTATAATGATTATCATTGAATGACAGGAATGGAATAAGAAGTCGGGACCGTCCACGAAAAATATAGATCGACCATATGAACGACTTTCTGAAAGAAGGGAATGTAAGAAGCTTGAACAACATACGAATATGTATTGTATGAGACGGAAGTATTAATGGTGAGGAGTCGATGGATGCGAGCCTCGATAGAAAATATGGCGTTCGATTAACTCTCCGTGTCCCATAATAGGTGACAGGAAAATTATTCGAAAAACAATTATTCGAATGCTCAATTTTACGAAAATCAATTTTACTAAAATCAATTTTACGAATGGCAATTATTCGAATCACATTTTTTCGAAAAACAATTTTCCGAACACACAATTATCAGAAATTACAATTGTTAGAATTTTTATGACGTGTCATGTTGGTAGTATTGTGAGAGGAATAAACCATAGATTTTTATTATAATGTACTAGGTGTCGTAGTTAGCAAATTTTGTATGAATCGAAGTGAGGCATTTTTCCGGGGGACGTTTTAGTACATCGTTTTTCCATAGAGAATAACGACTAATGTGAATTTTTTCCGGATTTATTTGTCGTAAAAAACACTTTTTTTATTTAGATTAAGAGAAAAGTTATTTAGGATATGTTGAAATGTGAGGAAAACTGAAATATGTTTCCAACCAAAACGTTAAACGCGCGATATTCCATGACTCACATTTTGCACGGAGTACTACGGTACATCTACATAGTATATTATGTATAATGAAAATCTATGGAATAAACAACATGGCGACGCACCGCGCTGTCAAACATCAGTTATTAAAAATTTGTAAACATACGTACCAACAATAATACAAAAAGTAATAATAGACTTCATCGAATATATTTTACTGGCAACAAATATGTCAAAGGAGGCAACATAATGACACAAAAATATATTAAATTCGGTCAATTGCTACTCTGCTACTCTGTTTGAACTACTGGTCTTCCAAATTCGACAACCAAATACCCATAGATGTTATATATTTAGATTTCCAAAAAGCATTTGATACTGTCCCCATAAGACGATTGCTTCTCAAATTAGAACATCTGGGAATTCGAGGCAAACTATACAAATGGATCGAAAGTTTTCTCACCGACAGATGTTATCAGGTGAGAGTTGGTAATGACCTATCGGACACTAAGCCAGTATTGAGTTCTGTCCCGCAAGGATCGGTTCTCGGACCCATCCTCTTCATATTGTATATTCTAGACTTGCCGCTGACTCTTAATTCTCCTGTAAAACTGTTTGCAGACGACACAAAGTTGTTTGGCAATCCACTAAGAGATCATGTACAACTGCAAGAGGATCTAAATAGCATATTTACTTGGACACAGAAATGGATGCTCAAGCTGAACAAAGATAAGTGCAATGTTTTACACATCGGCACCAAAAACCCGAGGATCACATACAGTCTTTATGGAACATATTTAAAGTCGGTAAATGAACAAAAAGACTTAGGCATCACTATCTCTTGCGATCTGAAATGGGAGAAGCATTTGATATCAATTGTAAAAAAGGCCAATAGCTTAACATACTTAATTAGAAAAACCTTCAGCCACTTGCCACATGATTTGTTAATTACAATATATAAAACTTATGTGAGACCAGTTTTGGAATATGGTTACCAAGTTTGGAATCCTTACTTTGAGAAAGATATAAGCGTGCTGGAAAGGGTGCAGAGAAGGTTTACCAAACTGCGAAATGGCCTCAGATGCTTAACATATGAAGGACGTCTGAATGTGTTGGGCCTCACTACTCTTGAGGAACGGAGAAAGAGAGGGGATCTCATAGAAACCTACAAAATACTAAACGAACACTATGACTGCCCTGAATTGAAGCTGATGTTCTGCCTCAACCAAAATACTAATTTAAGAGGTCATAGTTTGAAGCTAGATAAACACAGTTTCAGGCAGAACCCCTGGAAGCATTTCATGACCAATAGAGTTGTGGATGCGTGGAACAGTTTGCCACCGGAACTTGTTGTTGCACAAAGTGTTAATGTGTTCAAAAATAGACTTGACAGACTGAACAAGTGAAAACTGTTGTGAGATCAGACATATCAGCATAGCTGCCTGTCTGATAACATAAAATAATAATAATAATAATAATTGGTTTTCCAACAAATGTTAGTTCGAATAATTTGTTTCCGGACAATTGTCATTCTGATGACTGATTTTCAAAAAATTGTTATTCGTACAATTGCGCATTCGAACAATTGTGTTTCGAAGAATTTTCATGTAATCCCCATAATAGACAGGCCTGGTGGTACATATTATTATTGAACGTATAAAATATATGGGGGTGATGATGCAAGAGGAACCTGACTGACTGCCCCCACATCACGCACGTGCAATACGTAGTTAGCCTCGTCTAATCCTCGTTTCTCTGTGAATGACGGGCGTGTGGTGCTACTGACACACGAGCCCTCTAATGACGTCATAACATCCCGGGTGGGTATTGTTGCAAATTTCAAGGATTCGTTCATAATGAACGATTTAAACTTTAAACACCTGTTGTTTATTTATTTAATATAAAGAGGCACCAACAGAACACTGAACAACACAAACAAAGAAATCGTGAAACAAAAACATAGAATCTCCAGTGCTCCAATAACAGGTATCTCCCGCATGCGTATTGTGTATAGTCAGGTAGGTACAATCAACATCTCCTTAGCATTCATATAATAACAAAAAAGACATTACACTGCACAATTAAAACGAAAGTTTAAAATACACATACACACATGCATACAAATATACAAATGATAAACACAAAGTATGTAAGAAAACAAAAGTTTAACTAAAAAGATAAAACAAGGAAAAATTGAACCGAAACAAAAAAAAAATAGATCATATTTTGAGGAATAAAAATAGACAATTTATCAAGGATAATAGACAATTTGTCAATTTCTACAAAATTATGTACGTCAGTATCAGTAGGGACCCATATGTAATAATACTTTAAGGGGGGGGACTGCTGCCAACGTATATACCTATTTTTTCAATTTGAATTTGCGTCATTACTACAAAACGAATCATTAAAGAAGATCAAAATATCTGGAAAAATACGATGTAACGTTGCATTAATGCATCAGGTTAAGTTAATTAACCAAAAAAACTTATATTTCGCAATGGCGCTGAATGGAAAATAAAGGTTTTTTATGTTTATTTTCTAAACCTGAAGCATTAATGCAACGTCACATCGTATTTTTCTAGATATTTTTGTCTTCTTTAATTTAAAAAAAAAAATATGTTGAACTACGCCTTATATTTTATTAAAAATATAAGATAAACGTTGAAAATCGGGGTATGCCATTATTTTTCTACAATACATTTTTCTTTATGAATACCCAAACTATCTAAATTATTTTTTTCAAAACGATTTGATAAGAAATAATGATGGTATATCAAATTGAAAAATAGGTACGTTGGCAGCAGTCCCCCCCTTAAATTGTCACAACGATTCAGGCGCGACATTCAACACTCACCCGTACACTGCAGGCAGAATTTCATTGTATTGACTACGCAAGTGCAATTAATGTTATTTAATATTTTCATTATTATTGTAATTTTAACATTTATTGTAAGTAATATTATGTTTACCTCGGCTGCAGGATGAAACTTTATCTATTACAGAAACCGAATATATTGTGATGTTGATCCTGCAACTGATGGTGGTATGGCCTATCAGCGGAGACTTATAATTGGCTGTTTAGTTGTTATCCTAATTTATTGAAAAACTGTAATGGATAGCTGTTGGTCTCCCAAAGAATTGTAAAATAAAAAAAAATTAAATAAATAAAATATTATAATTGGTATACCTTATAGGATTTTTGTGCGCACGGTTGCTTTGTTATGATTATGATGAGATGCGACGCAGAGGACTTGAAGATTGTTAATGACAATGCCGTTGCGGTTGCTGTATTCTGGAGTGGGAAGGCCTAGTGGTGAAGTACTCGGACTCGTAATGTTACTTAAACTAGTCGAAATGTTTAATTACATAAGTTACACAATATTGAACGATTCGTAGCTTTGAACTAGATTCACCATTAAGTTGTTGTTGTTTTCATTATAACAGCAAGAGAGATGTATGAAACAAGAGAAGAGAGACACCAGATGATGACGTCAGAGGAGAAATAGAAGAGGGAAGGGGTCTGGCGAGGGTTGGTTGGTTTATTTATAAACAAAACAAACGAACGCTACAGGTACTCCATGTCTAAATATAGAACAAGCTGACTTGACTCCTTTCTTTGTCGTGTGGGTGACGTTGGAGGGAATTTATCATTAATTGGGGTATTCTTGGAGTCTCGCTGAAGCTATTATAAAACACGACAGGGTAATATAACCCAGGGTAGGTAACATTTCATTTAACTTATTTTTTATGTCGCGTTTTATAAAAATAAAACTGTTGGTTTACTGTAAATAAATAAAAAAGGACATTCATTAAAAAAAAAATTCTATATAAACCTAAATACCCCAATTTCAAATCAAATTCCTCAAATATGTGAAACAGTCTGTTTCTAGAAAAAAATATCATAAGCGATTTCAACATTTCTCTAGTGAATTTTCGTCACACAATTTTAAAATTCAGCCGTAATAAAAAAATTCAAAATGTCCTTATTTAAAGCATTTTTTTAAATTACTCTATAATTATGTGTCGTAGAGAAATAAAATCTTTTATGTGCTTGAAGAGTGCGTAAAATCAAAGTGAATGACCGATGAAGTTTTTTCATTTCAAGTAAGTTTTGTTCTTAAAATGCAAAAAAAAAACAAATTTTGGGTTTCCAATAATTTAAATCATGTATGAACCTTTTTTAATGCACGCAATAGTTACCCTTACTAACATGTAACTTCATAGTGCACTAGGCGGTTTTAATATATCATGTTTTCAGTCACCAGATTTAGCGTTATATATTATGTCCTCTTAAAAACCCACTTCTATGCACTTGATTATAATATTAAGGGGCAAGGTAAGGCAATGTAGGCGGATCAAATGTAAACTTTGAAACTATTGTATATGAGAATTAATGTCCTTAAAGATTACAATCGTGTGCGCCCAAGATAGTGTAATTGAATCGAGCCTTTCATAAAATACTATGGTTTATTTGATTTTACATAAAAGTGAGAACAATGTGTGAAAACGTATCGAGCCAATGTTTAGATTTATAAAATATCTATCGTTTAAAAAATATTCATGTTTCTAAGCCTTATAAGTTTTGAGTTATGGATAAACAATCTGAGAAAACAGGTATTATTATTTAAAAGCGAGTGGCCAACACTAAACTCTCCACTCCAAAGTAACCGTTCATATTTTCTTCTTGAAATGTTGACAATCTCAATATGGTAAAGAATGCTTATGATGTATGAAATATTTTAATAAAAGCAGATAAATTTGGTTTCAAAGAGCGTTAGAGCATTTTGAAAATTTTGACACGTGATATCATGTGAAGAAATTTTATGATATCTATGGAAAGCTAATCAGTTCTAAGTACAAGCTATTAATACTCTTATATCAATATGAACTCAAAGAACTGAACATTGCGAAACATAAAAAAATCTTGTTCTTCTTCTTCATTTAGTAGACCTAGTTGGTCTGTTCTTCAGAAACTATGCCTCCTGGGATGACGTAGTCCAGCTATCCTTCCATCTCTTGGGTGGTCTACCGGGTAGGCGGCGGCCAGAAGGAATTTCGTTCGCTGCTATATATAAGTCTATCACTGTGGTTCCTCCAATGTCTTCTTCTGGATCTACTCCACCGAACGATGTCCTGTATTCCACATGTTTTCCTTATTTGAACATTGCGAACACGATCTCGGAGAGTTTTAACAGTGATTGACCATAGGACCTTCATCTCCGTTGTCCTTAGGAGCCCCTTGGTTCGTACGGTATCTGCTCGTGTTTCCACAGCATAAGTCATGATCGGTCGCGCACATGTCTTATATATTCTGACCTTACTGTCAATACGCATGTGTTTATTTTTCCAGATCATATTTTTCAAACATCCAGATACGACAGATGCTTTATTTACTTGTTCGCGGACTTCAGTGTATAGGTCTAAAAAATTCTTGAAACCGTTGAATATTTTTCTTTTAACATTGACCAACTTTGAATACAATTTTATGAAGATTCTTGGTGTTGTATAAATAGTTGAAACCAAATTAAAATATCTCTAATTTCCAGGTCGTGAGAGCATTTTTTCAGTTTTAATAGATGAAATCATAAAGAAACATTGAGAAAAAATGAATCCTTGTCTATGGAAAACTAATCAGCTCTAAGTTTATGGACTTCACATATAAGATATCAATATGAAGTCAATCGGACTTATAGTTTGGGCTGCGGAGAGGATACAAAAAAACAACGTAAATGATGAATTCATAGAGAATAAATCAAAATTTGTCTATGGAAAACTAATCAGCTCTAGGTCTATGCACTTTACACATATGATGTTAATATGAAGTCGATCGGACTTATAGTTTGGGCTGTAGAGAGGACACAAAAAAGATTTTCCGTACGCCGCGCGCCGAACGCCATACGCCATACATACAAACACATCATGACGAAACTCACAGTGTGCACTCTCTACATGATACCCGTTAAGAAATTGATTTAAAAAAAAATACGCTTAAAAATTGTGAAATTATGACTCTCCCCTATTCCATAGTGTGGAGAGTAAAAATATTACGAAAAAAGTAAACAAAATGAAAAAAAAGTGTATCGGTTCATTGTATAGAGCACCCAAAAAGTACCTACCTTGGAACCTATCCCGTCATCTTAATAACTTACTTGATGATTGAATAACTTGAAAAGTATCTTCATACTTTAAGAGGGCATATAATACTAAATCTAGTGACTAAAAACACGATGTATTAAAACCGCCTAGTGCACTATGATGTTATGTGTTAGTAAGAGTAATTATCGGAAACACAAAATTTGTTGATTCAAAGAACAAACCTTACATGAAATGAAAATAATCAAATATTCACTTTGACTGTATGCACTTTTTAAGCATACAAAATATGTATTTCTAGACTACACCTAGTTATGGAGTAATTAAAAAAAAATCTGTGAAAACGGATATTTTGATATTCGATTTAGGGGAATTTATGCTGAATTTATTTAAAATTGGGGTTTTCTTAAAGCTATTCTTGTAAGTTGAGGGAGCGAGTCTGCTCCGAAACCGGTTAACTCAAAATAATACTAGTGGTGTAAATAAGGACATTATCAATTATAAATTTATTATAACAAGAAAAGTGGTTTATCTCTCAAAAACATCAACGGCTCGCGCGCCTCTATACATCCACGTGGGAACTCCTGGAATATAATATTGAGGTTTGAATATGTCATTCTATAACACCAACACGTAGGATAAAACAATAAGACAAAGAGTGTTCTTGATATTTAAAAATTTCGCCTTTGAAAAACGTGAAGTGAAGACTGCCTATATTAATTTCCCTTTGTTATATAAAAATACGATGCTATTTCCATCTCATTTGACGTGCGGGAAACAAAACCCGATAAAATAATAATCGACCTATATATACTATTTTTGGATATTCTCTGGGATTTAATTATGTTTGGGTACACGCATCCATATTATGCTCGTATTTTCATTTTATTCAAGGAATAATTAGTATAATTATACATATTCTTTACTTCCAATGCCAATGAAGAATAATTATTACATAACCTTGATAGATTATCTACAGAATCTACGAATACACACGGTTTATTTACATTCTCATGTCATAGGCCGTATTAATTTTTTTAGTTATTGAATATGAAAATTTATTAAAACCAATTTTATAAGAAAAGTATTAAACAAATTAAAATTTCAAAAAACTCAAAAGACAGAATAAAGATGTCAAAATAAACAGTTCTCTATTAAAGATTTATCTATTTATTTATTACAATCTACGGCTTAGTAGCCTTTTACACATACAAATATATCACTATATAAACATGATAATACACACAAAAATAATTTATTTAAAAAATAGATACTATATAATTCTATTTTTTTAAATAATTAAAAAAAAATAGAATAATAAAAAAAAGAAAAAAAATAATAAATGTAAGTATATAACAAATGAAATAATTAACGAATAACAATGTAAAAAGTAATGTAAAAATGCAGAGTACAAATTACAGATTTGGCCTATTATAAGCTGTTAAGTGATAATTTTACGTTGTATCAATCAATTTAATTAATTTATTTAATGAAAATCAATTGCATGTATTTATAGTACCTATTAATAAAACAAGTGGGTTGTGGTCAACACAGTAAGTGTACATTTTTTCTTCTTGAAAGGTTGACAATGCCTAAATGCACTTTAATGAAGTACATTTCTATTAAATTCCTAAATAAATACTAATTTTCCCAGAGGACAAAAGTTTTCAAAATACACCACACGAAACTCATAGTATTCACTCTAGACAACTGTTGATGAAATAAAAAAAATGGTTTAACAATAGACGAGCATTTATGAAACTATACATGAATGTTGATGAGGCGATGGATGTGTGTCAAGATAGAAGAATGCAGTGTTTGGTTTTCTCTAACAAAACCGCATCCTGATAAGTTATATATTCGAATCCGCATCTCTTCCGTCATTTTACCGTTGCACCACACTCATTTATACTTAAATTGTTCTCTCACCGCGCGCGTGTGTCAAGTGCTACAGAGTTATGACCATCGGGACAAAGGAGAAGACATCGGGACAAAATCGTAATAATCAAGTAAGTGAGTGTGTTCCATCAATATCTCTTCCTTCTGCCTTACAGTGGTTGCAACATAATACCATATTTGGTTAGTCCACTTATTATTGTAATAATCAAGTAAGTGAGTGTGTTCCATTAATATCTTTTCCTTCTGCCTTACAGTGGTTGCAACATAATACCATATTTGGTTAGTCCACTTATTATTGTAATAATCAAGTAAGTGAGTGTGTTCCATCAATATCTTTTCCTTCTGCCTTACAGTGGTTGCAACATAATACCATATTTGGTTAGTCCACTTATTATTGTAATAATCAAGTAAGTGAGTGTGTTCCATCAATATCTTTTCCTTCTGCCTTACAGTGGTTGCAACATAATACCATATTTGGTTAGTCCACTTATTATTGTAATAATCAAGTAAGTGAGTGTGTTCCATCAATATCTTTTCCTTCTGCCTTACAGTGGTTGCAACATAATACCATATTTGGTTAGTCCACTTATTATTGTAATAATCAAGTAAGTGAGTGTGTTCCATCAATATCTTTTCCTTCTGCCTTACAGTGGTTGCAACATAATACCATATTTGGTTAGTCCACTTATTATTGTAATAATCAAGTAAGTGAGTGTGTTCCATCAATATCTTTTCCTTCTGCCTTACAGTGGTTGCAACATAATACCATATTTGGTTAGTCCACTTATTATTGTAATAATCAAGTAAGTGAGTGTGTTCCATCAATATCTTTTCCTTCTGCCTTACAGTGGTTGCAACATAATACCATATTTGGTTAGTCCACTTATTATTGTAATAATCAAGTAAGTGAGTGTGTTCCATCAATATCTTTTCCTTCTGCCTTACAGTGGTTGCAACATAATACCATATTTGGTTAGTCCACTTATTATTGTAATAATCAAGTAAGTGAGTGTGTTCCATCAATATCTTTTCCTTCTGCCTTACAGTGGTTGCAACATAATACCATATTTGGTTAGTCCACTTATTATTGTAATAATCAAGTAAGTGAGTGTGTTCCATCAATATCTTTTCCTTTTGCCTTACAGTGGTTGCAACATAATACCATATTTGGTTAGTCCACTTATTATTGTAATAATCAAGTAAGTGAGTGTGTTCCATCAATATCTTTTCCTTCTGCCTTACAGTGGTTGCAACATAATACCATATTTGGTTAGTCCACTTATTATTGTAATAATCAAGTAAGTGAGTGTGTTCCATCAATATCTTTTCCTTCTGCCTTACAGTGGTTGCAACATAATACCATATTTGGTTAGTCCACTTATTATTGTAATAATCAAGTAAGTGAGTGTGTCCCATCAATATCTTTTCCTTCTGCCTTACAGTGGTTGCAACATAATACCATATTTGGTTAGTCCACTTATTATTGTAATAATCAAGTAAGTGAGTGTGTTCCATCAATATCTTTTCCTTCTGCCTTACAGTGGTTGCAACATAATACCATATTTGGTTAGTCCACTTATTATTGTAATAATCAAGTAAGTGAGTGTGTTCCATCAATATCTTTTCCTTCTGCCTTACAGTGGTTGCAACATAATACCATATTTGGTTAGTCCACTTATTATTGTAATAATCAAGTAAGTGAGTGTGTTCCATCAATATCTTTTCCTTCTGCCTTACAGTGGTTGCAACATAATACCATATTTGGTTAGTCCACTTATTATTGTAATAATCAAGTAAGTGAGTGTGTTCCATCAATATCTTTTCCTTTTGCCTTACAGTGGTTGCAACATAATACCATATTTGGTTAGTCCACTTATTATTGTAATAATCAAGTAAGTGAGTGTGTTCCATCAATATCTTTTCCTTCTGCCTTACAGTGGTTGCAACATAATACCATATTTGGTTAGTCCACTTATTATTGTAATAATCAAGTAAGTGAGTGTGTTCCATCAATATCTTTTCCTTCTGCCTTACAGTGGTTGCAACATAATACCATATTTGGTTAGTCCACTTATTATTGTAATAATCAAGTAAGTGAGTGTGTCCCATCAATATCTTTTCCTTCTGCCTTACAGTGGTTGCAACATAATACCATATTTGGTTAGTCCACTTATTATTGTAATAATCAAGTAAGTGAGTGTGTTCCATCAATATCTTTTCCTTCTGCCTTACAGTGGTTGCAAATATTTCAACAGTAACATTGAAATAAATTTATTTCAATGTAATTGTTGAAATTTTCAATGCAACTACAGGTACAACACGAATATACCAAGTTTATTTCACATTAGCAATTCACTATCGTTTCTTTATGTATCATAGGATGAATGAGTCAATCCCATTGGATTTTATTAGATTCGAAGAATGTGGCAATCGGGTACGTGTGCCAAGTGTTTTGAGATTCCCTCACAAATTAAACCGCTTCGTATTGTGTTGTTGATTACAATATCATTACATGCCATGAATAATAATATTTGAAACAGGAAGAGATAATTTAGAAATATTGTTTTTTGAAGGAAAGTTTTATGACAATAAATCCGTGTTTGTTTACTGTCCATGTCATGTGTAATAGTCCGCATTTGTTTACATACTTCATGTCCAATAAATCCGCATAAGAGTATTTGAGATTTACATGCAACGATGGCACTATCCGGTGACATGCGACAAAGATCGTTGTGTATAGAGTGTGACACGCTAGTATAGAGTAAGCATATACTCGCTAGTATAGAAAGCATGCAATAGTGGCATTCCCCGGTGACATGCTACAAAGATCGCAGTATCGTTACTCAATATTTTTGACTTATAAATACAATAATTTAGATTTCCTTAGCATGCAACGGTGGCATCTCCCGGTGAAACGCTACTAAGATAACAGTATCAGGACTCAATATATTATATGACTAATACAATAATTATGATTTCCGTGCCATGCAATGATGGCATCGCCCGGTGACACGCTACTAAGATAACAGTATCAGGACTCAATATATTATATGACTAATACAATAATTATGATTTCCGTGGCATGCAATAGTGGCATCGCCCGTTGACATGCGACAAAGATCACGGTCACGTCACATGGACATACCTAATACATAAATTTCGATTTCCGAGGAATGCAGTCGGTCGCTACCGCCACCGATGGCCGGGAATAACAAAGAGGATTTCTCCCACGAAGAGTGTGTCGGCTATCGGGCGTGCGTCGCGACGCCGCCGACGCTCCCGACGGCCGGCGTGTGTATTATTAATAGGACGAGTATTTCCAGATATCTACATATAAACCGCGGAGGCCCCCGAAACCAAACATTTGGGAAAAAATAAACACAATTCGGCGAATGGTAACGTGGATGCGATATATTATTATGATACGATTTAGCACAAAAAGGAATACAAAAATGGAACATGTTTAAGCATTTTAATCTTTTTGAAAATTTAAAAATGTTACTATAGTAAATAATAAATCATAAATTATAAAATTAATGAACAAAAACATACCAAAGTATTTTTCACAAAATTCGATTACAATGACCGAACATTTTGCCAAATTGACTCGGCATTATTAAGGTCAAACATTAAACTAAAAAATTTAAATAAAAATCATCCAAAACTACTACTTTTACAGCGTTGCCACCTGTGTGGGTGGAGTAATATCTGAGAAATCAGGATCAAAATCCTGATCTAGTTAAGACCATGCGAGTTTGGCGTGGTATAATTAGAAGATCTGACCCCAAGTTAAAATGGGACACAGGCGAGGACAAAGAAGAAGAATTTGATTCAATGAACAAATCTGTAATTTGATTCAACGAACAATAAGTAATTTATTTCAATGAACAAATCAGTAACTTGATTCAAATTACAATTAGTAATTTGATTTAATGTACAAATCAGAAATTTGATTCACCTAACAATTAGTAATTTGATTCAATGAACAAACCAGTAACTTGATTCAACTGACAATTAGTGATTTGATTCAATGTAGAAATCAGTAATTAGATTCAACTAACAATTTGTAATTCGATTCAGCCAATAATTAGTAATTTGATTCAATGAACAAATAAGTAATTTGATTCAATAAAAAAATCAGTTATTTTGTTCAATAAACAAATCAGCAATTCAATTTGATTGGTAATTTGATTCAATAAACAAATCAGTTATTTTAATCAATAAACAAATCAGTTACTTGATTCAATAAACAAATCAGTTATTTGATTCAATAAACAAATCATTAATTCAATTTGATTCAATAAACAAATCAGTTATTGTAACTAACTAACAGGTACTACGTCATACTCAGGAAAAGAATAGTAATTCTTAAAACTTTTTAAGAAATCTTTTGTAATAAAAGACTGTAATTGTAAGGCAGTTTTCTGTAAGGAATTTTATACATACTCGTAAAATGATAAAAAGCACGTTTGACACAGCTCATATTTAATTCGTAATTAGACTTCTTTGACACAATTTGACTCGCACCCAATAACAAGTTGCCACATTCTAGAGACTTAGCGATATTTATCGTCTCACAGATCCAGACTGAAAACACAATTAAAAACTTTGTCTCCAGCACGAACCTTTGGCTCAACAGTCAGATATCTGACCAACTGAGCTACGAAGGCCGACGTGGTAATTTATTATTTATTAATTACTGTATTTTATTTATTTATATACGGCCTAAAGTAGCCTTTTACAAAAAAAAAAAATACAAGATATAAGTATTAAATACAAAATCTTTAAAACAATTATATAACAAAAGAAAATAGAAAAAATATAAACACACGTAATTAAGGGTCAAATATAAACACACGTAATTAAATCAAAAATAAATAAAAAAAAAATTTAGCGATTGATCGCATATATCACATAAAGAAACAGCCTTTTTGGACCTGGGTATGGCTGGAATGTGCTGTTGAGGAAGTGATGTTATATGGATGATTAAAAAAAAACCCAATTTTCTTGTGAATTCAATATCATACTTTATACCTCAAACATAAATATACTCTTTAATATATAGAATATAGCATAGAATACTCTTTAGCCTGCAGTAAACGCGACTGCTTTATGTTGACTAATTTGGTCAAAATTTTGCTACGAGCATTCAGTAATCATTTGGCAGGCTGCGTGATACGTTCTACAAATAGGGAAATTTTAAACTGCTTGCAAAATTATTTACGCAGTCATAACGAATAGTACTATAGGAACAATTTCTAACAGCAGAGTCATACATATATTGACACGAGCCGGCCAATAAAACGGCTTCACTTTTTCAGCGAGGTATTGTATGGGAATATGAGTATTCTATAGTTTTATTATTTATTCTATGACTTCAAAATATGTTTATTCAACATTCATAGATTTTATATTTTGTTACTTTTATCTCTATCTTTGGGTCATATTACAGGAGTTATTTAAGAATAATTATGTAAGAAAAAGTTGAGGTCCCGTAAGCAGTGTTCTCGCAGTATGGGACCTTACCCTTTTCTTAAATTTTCTCAAATAACTCTTGTAATACGACCCTTAATCTATAAGCACGTCTATTTTTCTTTGTGACTTATCTATGGGAAATAATGTGATTACCTACACATAATATGTATATCAACTTTATGTATATGAACCAAAAAAGTATGTAGCTATATAAAATGAAAACAATAGGTACAAGTTATAAAAGATAAATATGGTTAAAAATCGAAACTGACAAGTTGAACGTTGGAGAAAGGTCATATTTGAAGTAAATAGTTGAGGGAGAAGTGAGAGATTGTGATGATGATGATGATGTGGATAACTGAACAGGAATTGGCCAAGGAATGTGTTTATAATTCACAAAGAATGTTGGAACAAAACCAAGTTGAACGAAGATGATTATTGGGATCAAAACAACATGAATGAAGCAGGTACATTATGATGTGAATTCTTAGACTTTTATAATATTTCTTATGTACATAGGTACTTAGGTACACAGAATATCGATACACGCAGATACAAAAATAGACGGACGCGAACGTTCGCATATTTTTGACTTGATTTTAAAAATACCAAAGTCTACAACGGATTTCGGACGAAATATCGCAAACAGAAACTATCGCGTCGAGTTTTTCTATTTCGAAGACAAGTGTTTACTTATTTCTAATGTCTCTTATATATGTGAAAATGTTAGATTTGTTTTATATAAAAAAATGGTGCATCCCCAGCCCAAAGACTGGAAAAAATCTTTATTATTAGAATATGATGCGGCAATTTATAGATTCACAACGGAGCGAAGTCAATTTGTGAAGCTGTGTCTTTGTGTAGTTGTGAGGTTGTGTGTTTGTATAGTTGCTATAGTGGTACCTGTAGAAATTTCCTGACTAATGTACATGTGTTGATTATAGCAGTTACTTGTATGTTGCTATTGACGTATGGGGGTGGCTTTAGTATGTCTATATTTTAAGGAGTGTTTTTGTTATGGTACCTGCAGATGATAATATTATTGGGACTGTTGTTGTTACTCTGTATTATTGTTTACAGAAAAAATACCATACTATAACAGTTTCAGACAGCAAAAAACTGCAGGCGAATAAATAATTGTTTTCTGAAAATATTAAAAAAGGATATTATCGGATAACAAAATTCGACTATCACATCAGCATCACACCACGCCGAATAAATTTCCAAAAAATCATAACCAGACAACAATTATCAATGCAGGTCTTAACATGCATTGTTATCGAGAATACACGAATTCTGAATTTGCCAGAGCTCTAACTCTAACTGGTCAAAGTTAGTTTAAAATCGATTGTAAAATTCCTGTAAAAATTATCACATTTAGTTTTATTATAACACAAAAAGTTGCACTCCAAAGACTAGCAATAAAAAAACAAATAAAATTAAATCATAAAAAAACTTTCCGTATTTTTTTAAATTATCAATACTGCCAATATTAAGGTGAGAACTCCATTATGCGAGATATTTTAAATTAAACAAAATTGATATTGTTTCTACATAATATTATATTTTCCTTGTATCGACCTTTAACGACCATATCGGCTAACTAGGCCTTGATCAACTGGTTGACAACCAAAATCAATTTCGTTTGATTTGAAAATAGCTAGTGACGTGACCTCTCCAGTTCGCGTTATTTTTTTATTTGAATTCGGCGCCAAATCAGACCAAAAGCTAATATTTAAGAAAAATAAAATGTGAAAAAATTTTGACTATAAAACATAACCTAAAATATGTGACATTACGAGTGACAAATTAGACACGCGTCGTGTCGACACGGACCGCGCTCACTGAACTGCCGAGGGATGTATGTATGTCCACATCCCTCGTGGCCAGAGCAGCTGCAAACCGCACCAAAGGGTGTCGGTTAGGCTCGCTCCACATCGGCAGCCATGGACGTGACACCTGGAGTGCCGAAATGGATCGGCGCACCACCATTCGGCGAGAGAACCGCTTTCCTGGACCGAAGCGGGTGCTGAGTTTGGAAAGTGTTCTGGAGCAACGGCCTGCATCTCCTTGAGACTCGCCCCGCCGCCGTTCGCTCCCGCCAGTCACCCGACCGGCATCTGCCGGTATCTGGGACCCGAGGTTGCTTTTGCCGATAGCCATGTCCCTTCGCCCATCGACGAAGGTCCATTCCGACATTGACGGTGCATCAGCACGCTCCTGGTCGTGAAGAAGATTATGTGTGCCCCAGAAAACTATATATATGTGACAATTTTATTTTATGTGACAATATTTCGGCTGTGATTTTTTATTTAATTATTTTACTGACATTATTTTAACGTGTGACGTCCAATATTGACTCTATTTATTTTAATTTGTGACGTCCTAATTTATTGCCAATTTTAATTATTTATTTTTAGACATTTTTTTTTATTTTATGTTGTGACATGACCGTGCCGTCTGACGTTTGTGCGCTGACACTTGACTTTTATGTATAGTCAGACCACGGCTTCAGTTATAGTCTAGTTTTTAATCATCTCGTTCAGCGAGGTTATGTGTGGACAGTCTAAATTCATTTTGACATTAAAAAAGTGAGCTCTACCTCCAAGCCTCTTGAGAGGAGGGTATCACTAGTATTGCGTAATTGTTTTGATAATGAAGAAAAATGCGAAATAATGATATACATATGCTTTGTTTCATTGCCTTACAGTGAGCAACACAACAGAATCTACGCGTCAATTTCAGTTTGAAGAAACAGGTTTTAAAATATAAACAAACGAATATCCATTAAAATATAAACACAATAAACTGATCATCAACAAAATACGACCCACACTTAATGTGATGTTTATAATGTGTATTATGATTGAGATAGTGTTTCTTTTTTATGAAAAATTTTGAATATCTGAATTTGGGAAGTTGGGATATTATAGGAGAACCACGAACTCAAGCCACATACAGCGCCTACGACCTGTCAATCTATATCTATATCAATAAAATAAATTCGGGTTAGTTATACCATTTATAAATCAAGAACGGCTGGACCAATTGGA
The DNA here is from genome assembly GCA_963576475.1 of Molanna angustata. Lineage (NCBI taxonomy): Eukaryota > Metazoa > Arthropoda > Insecta > Trichoptera > Molannidae > Molanna > Molanna angustata. The sequence goes on along the minus strand of OY754975.1, from coordinate 35,460,671 downwards.
ATGATCTCTTCTTTGTTGGATTTGTCTCCGCCCCGAGTAGCAGAATATCTGTTAAAAGTAAAAAAATATACAGAAATTTAAATTTCAAATGGTGACAGAACCAAGGCAAAAATAATACCGAAACTATTTAATTAACTACCTAAACATATACTGGGTATTGTGATGATAGACAAGAAAAAGATGTAAATTTCTTTAATACAATTTTACACTTAGCATAAGTACCTAATTTTCATTGTTTTCGATATTTTCATTTTTGTTCTGATTTACCTTGAATTGTTTAAATTGAATTAATTTTTTTTTCTTTTCGAATGACATAATTTTAATTGTTCTGTTTGTGCTTTATTTTCACTGTAAAATAGTTTAATTTTTATGTTTTGTATACGTGTAGATTTATATTGAATAACTATTTAATTTACAGTGTACGAGAGGAGCTTGCACTGACAAACTGTTAATACAGTTTAGTGTAAAAAATATTACCAAATGTAAATTTTATAAACTAATAAATAATTTTAATAAAATAATTAATTAAAACACACCGCATAGCGAGTGTGAAAGAGTAATTACATTTTTCATTTCTTTGTTAATATTATGATTATTATAATTATTTCCTAAAAAACTATTGAACTTAATATTTTTTGTATTCATTTTATTACGTTAACAAAATCCTAAATTGAGTTTTGCTCAAATTCAACACAACAATTAAAACGACTTCAATCCCGGGTCAGCTAGTGCAATATAAAAAGGTTGATTCCGATAGAGAAAGATTTCAAACGATAATAAAAATTGTCTACAATTTTTGTTATTCATCAATACGATTATGTTGGGCAGCTAAGCTCTGGTTTCCTTTAGAAGTTGGTTGGATATGTCATGTCTCTTCTGGAGACGATTGTTTATTAATATGAAATTATATAATTCAAAACATAATATTTGTATAATACATGCGAATAAGTGAGTTAGTATGTAGGAAATAAAGTTGCTATTTTCTTACATACACAATCACAGCACCATGCAATATTAAGTACCTATGTTAATGTGTTCAGAGTGCATAATAACGTGAATAAAGGTTAACCGGTCTAAGTCATATAAGATCATAAAATAACAAACTGCATAAAAGAGTACTTACTAGCCTAATAGTATTATTGTAAGAACATTATATGCAATAAATTTTCTATAAATACATTGAAGGTAAAAAACATAATGGACACTGTTATTTATAGTGAACATGTATATAAAAATATATACAGCGATATAGTGACCACATGTCAAGTATTTGGCGGGAAAAGTAATAAAATGGACCCTTTTTTAACTTTGTATTATTCGCATAAATTGTAACAATCATCTATTTGTTTTTCAAAAACGGTTCAAATTCCCGAAAATAAACACACACAATGAACAATAAGAAGGCATAATTGGTGAACGTTGCGCAAGCGCATAAAGTGATTACGTAAACCAGCCGATGACAGGTCGTAAGCCATGTAGGTGGCTTGAATTCCTGGTTTTTCTACTAATAGTCCAACTTCGTCTCTATTGGAGATGTTAAAAAGTTTGTCAAATAAAACACTAAGGTTACAAGAATTTCTGAAAATACCAAATATAGACAAAGATACAAATGGAAGTAATTCAAGTAATCCCTTTCAAATGAAAAATTAATCATCCAATCAATTGCACACGACTTTGAAAATTGAATAGTTTAATATTTTTTTCTCGTGAGTTACATCATCAGAACTCGATGAAATTTATGTGTGATCATCTCTGAACCACTCCCATCCCATTTAAAAAATAAATCATTAAAATCGGACAATACTGTGAAGAGTTCTTATAGCTGAAGTGCAAATTGAAGAGTTTGATGAATTTCTCATGGATCTCATGATCATATCTTGACCAAATTAAAATGGGACCAATCAGAAGATAGCCCCTTTCTAATGAAAACATAATTATCGAAATAGGTTGAAAACGTGATAAAAACAAATCGCTGAACATAAAAAAGTACACGTCGAATTCATAACCTCCTCTGATTTTTGAAGTTTTTAAAAAATACTTTTAATGTGTATCTCATACAAATGACATTGTGTGGTCACATGGATACACAATAAATGAAGTTGAGTTAAAATAATATATTAAAATAATAGAAGGCAATTGAATGGCAAAGGTTGACACAACAAACAACAATATTGTTGGCCACGTGTTTTGCCGTGTGTTTGTGTGTTGTAGGAACAATATTTTCCTGGAATCCACAAATTTATACCGTATAAACGCAGGGCCGCGGCCGGTTATATTATATATCAACGCCCATTGATGAGAGTCCAAGAGCGAATCTTTTATTCATACCTACTCTTTGATTTTCCTTTTTGCACCACTGAGGTGTCAAGATAGCTTAAATACGAGCTAATCTTCGCGCTACGTCATGGTTTAAAGAAACAAATAATTATGACAGATAATAACGAATCTCTTATATCCAACGAATATAAGAGAGTCAAATTATGAAACGCTAGGAAACAAAATAAAGAAACACTTCAAAGTAAATGAATAGAAAAGGGGTTAATAGAATTATGGGATGCTTTTTGTATTGATGCTTTTTTTTGTTTGATGCTATATAGAATTGATGCATTTTTTTGTTTTGATGCTTTTTTATGCATTTTTTTTTATTTGATGTTATTTGTATTGGTGCTATTTTTTGTTTTGATGCCTTTTGTATTGATGCTTATTTTTTAGTTATATTTTTGTGTGCCTTTAGTTAAAATATTTTTGATTTTATATATTCTGTATGTCATTATATTATGCTTTTTGAGAAAGAGAAAAAAAACAGAGTACAAATTCAAATAATTTGTTATGTATATATTTTTTTTAACATGTCCACGTAGGGGACACCAGCTATTAGGATTTGGGTCAATTTTGCTCTTCCGAAGAAGCGCACTACGTAGCGTTGGGAGGTGTTTGCAATCGTTTGGAGGTGTTTATATTGTTTTATTGAATAAATACATTAAAAAAAATTAAAAAGATTAATTCAATTGAAAGAAAATATTCATTATTAAGACGGTATATAATTCAAAATCTAGTGACTGAAATCGTGATATATATATTTATAAAAAAAAAATTTGCCAGTTTGTTTTTGTTTTAAATATTATATTTTAATATTTGTATTTTGTCTAAAGCATTTCATAGTCAGCGAACGATATTCCTGTGAAAATGAAAAATACACAATATGTGAAACAGGAATCAGTTATTTAATTTAAAAAACATATATTTCTAATTTTGCTTCATATATTTATTTAGGTGTTTTATGTTAGGTACGCTTCTTTTTGTCGCCACTAATGAACCTGCGCCTGGTGCGGTAGTGTTTTTTCAATCCTTGGTGTATACGCCCCAGTACGATGTAGGTAAACACGTTGACATTAATGCAAATAAAAACTGGTTGTGCTAGAACAAAAGGCTATTTTTGTAATATCAATAGGTTAACTACATACATACATACATAATATTATATAGATTATATCAATATCTGGATATTATATATGGAATTTCCGTATACTAGATATAGAAATAATTTTAGTCATTAATTTTTAAACATTAATTTTTAAAAAAATGTTAGAGTCTAGGTATTTTGATTAAAAATTATATTATAGTCGAGGACTATAACATTATGACATTGATAAGAAATAATTTTACAGTCTAGAACTAAAACATTATTACTTTGACATTAAATAATGATATAGCCTAGGACTATAACATTTTTATTTTGATTAAAAATTATATTATAGTCGAGGACTACGACGTTATGACATTGATAAGAAATATTTTTATAGTCTATAACTATAACATTATTACTTTGATAAAAAATAATATAATAGTCGAGGACGATAACAGTTTTATTTTGATTCATAATTATATTATAGTCGATGACTATGACATTATGAAATTGAAAAATAATTTTACAGTCTAGAACTATACCATTATTACTTTGATAAAAAATAATATTACATTTTTATTTTGAATAAAAATTATATTATAGTCGAGGACTATGACATTATAATATTGATAAGAAATCATTTATTAGTCTAGAATTATAACATTATTACATTGATAAAAAATGATATTATAGCCAAGGACTACAACAGTTTTATTTTGATTAAAAATTATATTATAGTCGAGGACTACGACGTTATGACATTGATAAGAAATATTTTAATAGTCTATAACTATAACATTATTACTTTGATAAAAAATAATATTATGGTCAACAGTCTTATTCATAATACATACATACATACTTTCACGCCATGTCCCTTGCGGGGTAGGCAGAGAGAACCGAACGCCACATTTTTCTATCCTGGCACGCATCCCTCGCCTCGTCCACATTCATGCATCGTCTCATACATGTTCGTCTATTACTCACACTTCTAACATTTCCGTCTTTCAAAATATCGTTCACATGGTCGTGTCATCCCTTTCTTGGGCGTCCGTGACCTCTCCATTCCATTCCTTTCCGCTCTGTATATTTTCTTCGTCAGGCGCTCCTCATTCATTCTCCCCATGTGACCAAACCATCTCAATGTGTTCACTTTCATTCTAGTAATGACATCTTTCTTCATCTTACATTCTTTCCTTATGTCCTCATTTCTTACCCGGTCATACATCGTTCTATTACAAATTCTTCTTAACGATCTCATTTCAACTGCATTTATTCTGCTTTGATGCGTCTTCTGCCAAGTCCAGGTTTCACTTGCATACGTCAAGGTTGGCACTACGATGGCGTTATGAATGGCAACTTTGGCATCCTTTATTCATAATAACTTATATGTTTTAAAACAGTGTATAACAACTGTACTAGAAAACACAATTCATAATAGCATATATAAGGCAATAATGCTATATAACGGCTACATTACGCCTATATAAGATAAACACGGTCCTAGGTTGTATTAACAGCAATATAAGAAGAGTATAGGGACCAAACATTACTGAAAATCACTATTCATAATAGCATATATAAGGCAATAATGCTATATAACGGCTACATTACGCCTATATAAGATAAACACGGTCCTAGGTTGTTTTAACAGCAATATAAGAAGAGTATAGGGACCAAACATTACTGAAAATCACTATTCATAATAACATATATAAGGCAATAATGCTATATAACGGCTACATTACGCCTATATAAGATAAACACGGTCCTAGGTTGTATTAACAGCAATATAAGAAGAGTATAGGGACCAAACATTACTGAAAATCACTATTCATAATAGCATATATAAGGCAATAATGCTATATAACGGCTACATTACGCCTATATAAGATAAACACGGTCCTAGGTTGTTTTAACAGCAATATAAGAAGAGTATAGGGACCAAACATTACTGAAAATCACTATTCATAATAACATATATAAGGCAATAATGCTATATAACGGCTACATTACGCCTATATAAGATAAACACGGTCCTAGGTTGTATTAACAGCAATATAAGAAGAGTATAGGGACCAAACATTACTGAAAATCACTATTCATAATAACATATATAAGGCAATAATGCTATATAACGGCTACATTACGCCTATATAAGATAAACACGGTCCTAGGTTGTATTAACAGCAATATAAGAAGAGTATAGGGACCAAACATTACTGAAAATCACTATTCATAATAGCATATATAAGGCAATAATGCTATATAACGGCTACATTACGCCTATATAAGATAAACACGGTCCTAGGTTGTTTTAACAGCAATATAAGAAGAGTATAGGGACCAAACATTACTGAAAATCACTATTCATAATAACATATATAAGGCAATAATGCTATATAACGGCTACATTACGCCTATATAAGATAAACACGGTCCTAGGTTGTATTAACAGCAATATAAGAAGAGTATAGGGACCAAACATTACTGAAAATCACTATTCATAATAACATATATAAGGCAATAATGCTATATAACGGCTACATTACGCCTATATAAGATAAACACGGTCCTAGGTTGTATTAACAGCAATATAAGAAGAGTATAGGGACCAAACATTACTGAAAATCACTATTCATAATAGCATATATAAGGCAATAATGCTATATAACGGCTACATTACGCCTATATAAGATAAACACGGTCCTAGGTTGTTTTAACAGCAATATAAGAAGAGTATAGGGACCAAACATTACTGAAAATCACTATTCATAATAACATATATAAGGCAATAATGCTATATAACGGCTACATTACGCCTATATAAGATAAACACGGTCCTAGGTTGTATTAACAGCAATATAAGAAGAGTATAGGGACCAAACATTACTGAAAATCACTATTCATAATAGCATATATAAGGCAATAATGCTATATAACGGCTACATTACGCCTATATAAGATAAACACGGTCCTAGGTTGTTTTAACAGCAATATAAGAAGAGTATAGGGACCAAACATTACTGAAAATCACTATTCATAATAACATATATAAGGCAATAATGCTATATAACGGCTACATTACGCCTATATAAGATAAACACGGTCCTAGGTTGTATTAACAGCAATATAAGAAGAGTATAGGGACCAAACATTACTGAAAATCACTATTCATAATAACATATATAAGGCAATAATGCTATATAACGGCTACATTACGCCTATATAAGATAAACACGGTCCTAGGTTGTATTAACAGCAATATAAGAAGAGTATAGGGACCAAACATTACTGAAAATCACTATTCATAATAACATATATAAGGCAATAATGCTATATAACGGCTACATTACGCCTATATAAGATAAACACGGTCCTAGGTTGTTTTAACAGCAATATAAGAAGAGTATAGGGACCAAACATTACTGAAAATCACTATTCATAATAACATATATAAGCCAATAATGCTATATAACGGCTACATTACACCTATATAAGATAAACACAGTCCCAGGTTGTTTTAACAGCAATATAAGAAGAGTATAGGGACCGAACATTTCCGATAATTCCCGAATGTTGCCGATGGTCGCATTACATGTCAATTATTTTTGACATTTGTGAAGCGATGAGAATCACGTGAATATTTGTTTTCTATTTCAATTCACAAATTAATAAAACAACAGATAATTATAAATACGATCAAACGTATTGTTTCGCGTCTTAATATGAAGTAAACGAATTCTTCCAAAAAAATATTTGTCATAACCACTGACAGATCATTTGAGAAGGCTTTATTAATTAAAGGTAACCAACTGTTTCATAATTGCTACAGTTTTTCATATAAATATCTAAATAATGATATTCACGAAATAAAACATGACAATAAAGCCCAAACACTATGAGAAACGTTGTATTTTTTTTTCAAAACATCGAAAAATTTCAAATCACCGGAAAAACATGAAATGAATTGCGACGTTGTCAGCTCAAACATTAACATAGCAACGTTATTGCTATATTGGTATATAAATGTTATTATGAATAGTCAAGAATATAAGTGCTTATACTGTGTTTTATTTATGTAATGTTTTTACCACAGTATAAGAAAATATTATGAATAAGACTGATTGACTATAAAATTATATCGAATCAAAATTGAATCGAATCGATTCTGGAAAAATTCGAATCAAAACACTAAAATAACATTAGTTTTAAATTTACAATTATGAATTAAATGTATTTAAGTATAAAAAATAATGTTATTCTTGTTTTGAAATAAAACTGTATGTTTTTGTAAAATTAAAATAAATGTAAAAATAAACATGGATATAATTATCCATGATAAGTAAAAATGGATGGTTTTGATTCCGTCTGTTGACTAGAATTGCCCTCCTGGCATCTTCGGAGATAATCGATAAACCGAATGAAATGAAAGATGTTATTTGAATCGTAATGTTTAATAATAGGTTAAATACCGGGTTGATGGTGGCACAAAAGGCAGCCGTGGTATAAATATAGTCATGTGTCGGTTGATAATCCTTTGTTGCATCGTGTGTTACCCGTTATATCCACTTCAGTCCATCCAAATATAGAAGCAAAACTTTTACTGGAGCTATTTCTGTAACGTGCACTCATCCCTTTGTCCAAACTACTACCTACATATACACTAACATACTTACTTACACAAGAACGTTGATCTCACTGAACATAGGTACTAGGTTATTTCTGGCAAACCTACTTATATATTATAACATCAAGTCGGTCGTGTCCCTTACAGGATAGGCAGAGAAATCTGATAATCTTATTTTATCGTTTCAGTAATGCTTTCAGATGACTTTTGTACAGTGTTTATCCCGTCGTATCGTGAGGCAAAGATCTACCACTGCATTGATTCACTCGACAACAGACGTACAGAATCTGATATGACGCTTCTTCACAATATTCTTAATAATAAAATTGATTCTCCTGATCTTTTAAACTATATATCTTTCAACATCCCTACCCGTAGAACTAGACACACTCCTCTTTTCCGTCTAACCACTCACCACACCAACTATGCTCAACATGCAGCAATCTACAGAATTTGTAATACATACAATAGGCATTTCCAAGAGTTCGACATATTCTTACTAAGCGCCCCCACATTTAAACAAATAAATCAGACTTAAAATTTCATCCTCATATAATACTACTCAACACTTAATATACCTACTGCCTGCACACATTTATATATATATATATATATATATATATATATATATATATATATATATATATATATATATATATATATATATATATATATATATATATATATATATATATATATATATATATATATATATATATATATATATATATATATATATATATATATATATATATATAAATATATATATATATATATATATATATATATATATATATATATATATATATATATATATATATATATATATATATATATATATATATATATATATATATATATATATATATATATATATATATATATATATATATATATATATATATATATATATATATATATATATATATATATATATATATATATATATATATATATATATATATATATATATATATATATATATATATATATATATATATATATATATATATATATATATATATATATATATATATATATATATATATATATATATATATATATATATATATATATATATATATATATATATATATATATATATATATATATATAGATCCCACTACATTTTTTGCGTCCGCCAAATATCCGACAGATCGGCGTCCACCACTTCTACTTATTATTTTAGGTTTATGTCAGTGAATTTAGAGCTATTTGTTGCTCACAATCATTGTAGCCATAAGGTTTTTCTTGTAAATTGAAAAATATAAATATTCAGTTTTATCCTATTTTGGTACGTTTGACACGTCATTTTCATACTTGCGTCCATGTGTATATTTTTTGTATATTTTACAAATATCTTCCTATAGTTTTCACGTCCATTTTTTTATCTTTATTACTGCGTCCGGTGTATATTTTTTGTATATTTTATATATTTCTTCATATAGTTTTCACGTCCATTTTTCTATCTTTATTACTACTTCCGGTGTATATTAAAAAACTTTCCTATGCATAATTGACATCAAACTTGCGTCCATGTGTATATTTTTCGATATTTTATATATTTCGTATATTTTATATAGTTTTCACGTACATTTGTTCTAGCTTTATTACTACGCCTTCTGTATACAGGCGATTCTTAGTGTGTACATAAGTGCACTACACTGCATTCTAAAATTAATAAATATATATTATATCAAAAAAACTTATTCAAAACACTTGCAAAAATACGTTATAATGGTACCTAGTAACTTTGTTAGTAGATGCGTGTTTGTATATAGCGCCAAAATTCGTATATTATAGGATTGTGTGCATAATTTATATGAACGTAATTTTTCTACATATTATCTCATACTAATACGAAATTTTGCCGATCCGTGATTGTGAGCGACACAGATAGCGCTTCATTGGTATGTGTTAGAAAAGGACAGAACACTGTCCCGGTCCGTGCTTTGCTCCAGACATGCGTATTGAAGACATAAATACTGTCCATAATGAGTTAACATCAACATGCGTAATAACAACATTTTACTTATTATTTGTAAGGATTATTTTACATTAACTTACGTACAATGTTATGACAAACATCTGTGGTGTGATTGTGAAGTTTGTCCAAATGTTCATTAGTGTCAGAGTAAAATTAAAAACATCTTTTGTAATATCAATAAGGATATTAAAAAAAATATATCAATTTAATTGCTCGTTCTATATTATAGGGATGTTTATTTCAATGTCGATGGACTGATATTATCAATTTAACAACTATGTTTTTTTAAATACCTACGATGTTTAGAAACATATTGTGAATTATTGTTCAATTTATTGACAGCTTACTGTTGAGTCCAACGGTGTTTTTATACGCAGTTTTGAAGAAAACTACATTATTATAACATAAGACCATCTCAATGTTTTTTCAACGATGTTACACCAACAAACATTTGATCTCCTCTATCCTAGAGTTTTATACAATCTTGTAATCGAAAGGCATGCACAAATTTAAGAGCGTTGAACTTTTTTTTAATTTTCATATAGATATCAACCGGGAGTATAACATCTAGGATTTTATGAATCTTTTATATATTTTGAAGTACTCGTATATTATACAAATAACAAAAGTTTTTATTTGATTTTTTTATTGTGATATATTTAGTCAAAAGATAATTTTGTGTTAAAAAATGTTGGGGAAATTCATTATTTAAATATTATATAAAACACACTACATAGGTACCTACTTTGTTTAATGTCACTATTTATTAGATGAAGTACTTACGTACTAGGTACATCATATAAATTTAATATGTACCCAAACATTATTTCTTTCAAAATAAATAATAGAATAAAACAAAATTCAAAGGCTCGCCATTGAAAAAATATATAAATATAAAAATAATAATAAATACTTCCTTGCACCCTGCGCATGTGGCCATTTCATTGCTATTCGACAATTTCATCTAATTTATTTACCTAGTGTTTCCAGCCCCGATAAGCAAGAGTTACGTGAGAAATAATTTTAAATAAATTTATAAACATGAATGTAGATACCTACATATTATGTTTATGTAAAAATGAACTGCAGATAATTTCAATCACGAGCCGCCTATGCTTCTGATTGTGGTACATAATCAATAATCAGAGTGTCTATCGTCCGAATATGGGCTCCGGTTTTTCTATTTGACTTTAAAGTTGGAAAAACCGTAAAAAATATAGACCCTACATACAAATATCGCGTATCCTGGCTTTAAACATTGTCGATATGTTAAGAGAACAAAGTTCTTTTAAACAAATTGATGGTTGGATCAATATTTAGGAACTAAAACACTGAACGAAAATGAATATCAATATTCGATGGATACCTCGACTATTATAAATTTGATCATTTTTAAAGAAACTAACACACTGAACGAAAATCAATATTCGATTGAAATCTTGACTATTATAAAACTAGTTGCATGAAACACACGAGATCCAACTGTCGATAGCGATAGTATGTATAGTTGAAGAATAAGTACCAAACTATAAAATCATTAATCCAAATTATTGAATATTTTAAGATATTTTGTTTTTTATACTAGTTGCATGTAACACATGAGATCCAACTGTCGATAGTGATAGTATGTACAGTTGAAGAATAGGTAAGTACGAAACTATAAACCCATAAATACAAATTATTTAATATTTTAAGATATTTGGTTTTCTATACAACACATGTACCTAGGTATGTATGTCAAGATAGGATAGTATGGAGGTCAGTCCTTTGATCCTACCCAGAATATGAAAACAGCATGATGGTATGTATGTATGTTGGGAGATTAGTATCAAATTATTAAGTCTTCTTATATATTGTGAGTAGGCTACTTCCATACAAATTGTATGAAGCAATGTCGTCACTAAATTCTTCGTCAAACTCGCTTTCCATTTTCAAGAAAAGACTAAAGCAGGGATATCTCTCCGAAAATACCTGATCCCTCTCCTTTTCCTTCCTTCCCTTTGCTACGTAATATTTACTAAAGAACGAATATTTACCCCTTGACACCTGATCTCGGTTTCCTCTTCTTGTTCTTTCCCAATCCTTTTTTTTGTTATGCTATTATTTTATTTTTTTTATTGTTTATCTTGGTGTTATGTATATTTTCTTTGTTCTTTTTAAGCTTTTATTTTTTGTTGATGTAGGTACATATATAATTCTGTCAATCTGGTTGTTTGGAAAAAATTGCCTAATGGCAATAAGCCCGCTAGTGTGCTTTATATTTGTTTATATTATGTACAAAAAGATAAATAAATAAATATGAATTTTATTCTTATTATTAGGACGCGTTTCGCCTAGTAAGGGCCTTATATTTTCTGTCTATAAAATATACTTAGGTTTTAACACCAAGATTACGCAATAATTAGATATTTTTAGCTCAAATTTAATGTCACGGATTATTGCGCTAAAAATCAGATGAACATATTATCCACATCTCAAAATAAAGAATATCTATTCCAACTGTCGATTTGTTCAGGAGAACTTTGTTCTCTTAACATATCGACAATGTATCAAGCCAGAATACGCGAGAATTGTATGGAGAGGTCTACTTTTTTCACGGCATTTCCAACTTTGATGTCAAAAAACACCAACTTAAAGGCTTCGCAGCATATATGTTCCATACACGGATTTACTCAGAATTCGGAGTAGAACATTTCGTGTGTCTGTGTGTGTGTGTGTGTGTCTGTGTGTGTCTGTGTGTGTCTGTGTGTGTGTGTGTGTGTGTGTGTGTGTGTGTCTGTGTGTGTGTCCCCCCCCCCCCTTATAACTTTTGATCCGCTCAATTTACAGAGCCTAAAATTTCAGAATATATAAAAAGTTACAGGCCTACAAAACTTTTATACTCGGAATTTTGAATTTTTGTTTCAGTCAGGGGTTATCAACTTTTGAATTTTTATTTTATTTTTACATATATCTCAGAAACTATAAACGCTAGAACGCTGAAAATTGGTACAAACATAGAAAAATACAAAATCTCAAATTAGTTTTTTCAAAAAAATTCCAGGGTTTCTCAAACATTTTTTATTAAGAAAAATATTTTTTTTATGATAAATTTATGAGTTTAACTGCCTATAATTCCAAAACTTTTACAATTATCGAAAAAAGCCGAAACACCCCAACTAGATAATTTAATTTTCTATAAAAAATATTTACATTGTAGTTGAAGATCTCAATTTTTTTTTAACAATTTTTTTAAAAATTGAATTTAGTGACGACATCGCTTCATACATTTTGTATGGCAGTCGCCTATACACAATATGTAAGAAGACTTAATAGTTTGATACTTCATCTTCAAACAAATATACATACCATCATGCTATTTTCATATTCTGGGTAGGAAAAAAGGATCTTCCTCCATACTATCCTATCTTGACATACATACCTACATATGTTGTATAGAAAACAAAATATCTGAAAATATTCAATAATTTGTATTTATGGGTTTATAGTTTGGTACATATTCTTCAACTATACATACTATCGCTATCGACAGTTGGATCTCATGTGTTACATGCAACTAGTATTAAAAAGAAGGCTACGACTATACACGACTCAACCATAGACGAAAACCAAAAATAACCACAAAAAACGCATTCAAGTTATAAAAATATTTACCTTTGTTTATACTTTGTTATAATTGTAGATCTCGATGAACAAAATGATTTATAAAATTAAGTCAATGTAATAAGATGCCAATATTATTTATTTTTTCTTCAAGTTGGTTTCCATGATGCATTTTTATGACCATTGAAAAAATGACAAAGGTAAATATTTTTGTATTTTGATTTATCTGCGCTTTCTATGGTTATAAATGACCTAAAAACATAGACGACGTCAGAAAATTTGTCGTGTAAATAGACACTTTTTGGCGGGAAAACGCTTTTCCCGCCAATTCCGGTCGTAAAAATAGTGGCACCGTAAAAAGAAAATAATGATAGACTTAAGACAATTATTTTGAAAGAACAACCTTTAATTCTAAATATTACGAAATACATTATTAAAACTGAATTACTAACTCATGCACCATATTATAATAAATTCCCTCGAGGTTACTTTAATATAGTTATCGTTTTCTACATTTTAAACAATTACGATACACCCTATAAGTTAAAAAATACACTATCAATTATTTTTTCTAAATGGCATATACGACATACTTAGTAGGTATACATTGCAGATAATATTGAATCATTTTGTGCAAAATATTTGGCAGAAGAAAATAATTATTGTTTTACGTATATATTTTAATAAATAATTTAACATAAAAATGTTTACGAAAAACAAGTATTTTTCAATTATTTTGTGTATATTTTGATGATTTTATTTCAATTAAGATACATAGGTTAGACTTAAATCACTCAAAAAGTATAGTAAAACATTTTAGACTTTAATGTATCTCTATATACTTAGTGCAGATCATTGAACAAATTAGTACTTGGAGTAAGTTACTTTTTAATTGTTTGTGCGGAATGTTTAGTTTTAATATATCTTTCATTATGTTAAGAGTTATGTACACTTAATTAACTTTTTAATTGTTTGTGTGAATGTTTAGTTTTAATATCTCTTACATTATTTTAAGTATAGATCATTGAACTATTCAGTACTAATGTAGTGTGAGTTACATACACTACAATTACTTTTTAATTGTCTGTGCGCAATGTTTATTTTTAATATCTCTATATTTAACATATGTGCAGATCATCGCACTACATAATGTTAAGATATTTATAAAAAGATTTGAGAAATACGACTAGATCAGGGGCAAGTCCGGCCAAGAAGTGAAATCCTGGATATAATTATATTAGATATCTTAAGATATTATAGAATCCACATGAAAATGATATCCTTGATATGGGTAATCGTGAGGGTTTTGATTTCACCGATTGACGGGACTTGTCTCCTTGAGTTTAAAATACATTAAATATCTGTTGTGCATAAAAATAATACAACTTAGTGCAGAATATTTCTTACCCAATAAACTTTCAGTTTCGGAAATTAAATGATGTAAGTGCGTATTTTTAAATAACAAACCCGCATTCAAGAAAAAAAAAATACCTGATGTTATTGATCACATGGCTATTGTCATGATTTTACCATCCAAATACGTGGACAGTATGGAGATCAGTCCTCTTTTCCAACCCGGAATATGAAAACAGCCTGATGGTATGTATGTATGTTTGGAGATAAAGTAACAAACTATAAGGTCTTCTTACATAATATATTGTGTAATGTGTATAGACGACTACCATACCATACTAAGGAAGCATGTTTCAGCGTGATGGAAGATTGGAAAAAGATATTGAAAGGAGAGTAACGGCAGGTAATAGAGTGAACGGTGCATTAAGACCGGTAATGGCAGACCCAATTATTTCGAGGCAAGCGAAGCTCGCGGTACACAATGGTATCGTCGCACCGACTCTTATGTATGCTAGTGAGACATGGACATGGCAGAAGACGCATGAAAGTAGAATTAACTCGGTTGAAATGAGGTCACTAAGACGAATGTGTGGTAAAACGATGTATGATAGAATAAGAAATGAGGATATTAGACGAGAATGTATGATTGAAAGAAATATCGTAAGTAAGATTAAAATAAATGCCCTAAGGTGGTTCGGCCACATAGAAAGAATGAAAGATGACCGTCTAACAAAAAAAGTATACAAGTCTGATAAAAGAGGAACGAAAAGTAGAGGTCGGCCAATAAAAATTTGGCACGATCACATAAATGGGATTTTGAAAGATGGTGATGTTAGAAGTAAGAATAATAGAAGAGCGTGTATGAGACGATGTATGAACGTGAATGAAGCGAGGAAGGTATTTCAAGAGAGAGGAGTCTGGCATTCGGTTCTCTCTGCCTACCCCAAATAGGGAAATGGAGTGATGGTATGGCTATGGGACTATCATACAAATTGTATGAAGCGAAGTCGTCACTAAATTCAATTTCAATAAAAATTGTTAAAAAGAAATTGAGATGTACTGCTACAATGTTAATATTTTTTATAGAAAATTAAATTATCTAGTTGGGGTATTTCGGCTTTTTTCGATATTTTTTAAAAATTTGGAAATATAGGCCGTTAAACACATAAATTTATCATAAAAAATGTTTTTCCTAATAAAAAATGTTTGAGAAACTCAAGAATTATTTTTAAAAAACTTATTTGAGATTATGTATTTGTCTATTTGTGGTACCAATTTTCAGCGTTCTAGCTTTTATGGTTTCTGAGATATATGGAAAAATAAAGTAAAATAAGTATTAATAAAAATATTTATCATGATAAATTTATGTGTTTAACTGCCTATATTTCCAAAGTTTTTAAAAATATCGAAACAAGCCGAAACACCAAAACGAGATAATTTAATTTTCTATAAAAAATATTAACATTGCAATAGTAAGTAAGTAGGTACGCGCATCAGAGTAACAATAAACAAATTGATAGTTTTATGAACGATGTAAAAATAAAAGTAAGTAGGTACGCGCATGAGAGAGTAACAATAATCAAATCAACATATAGTATGAACTTTGTAAAACTGAAAGTAAGTAGGTACGCGCACGAGAGAGAGTAGGTATCAATACATATATCGACAGTTGTATGAAGTCGTAAAAATAAAAGTAAGTAGGTACGCGCTTTTTCAAGGCAATATTTAAAATGCGTTGAATTGTATTCATTTTATCGCGAAGGTCACAGAGACATGCTTGAAGAGTATTGAGTGCAGACGCAAGACGATCGGAGCCATATATATAAATCACCTTCAAAATATACTCCGAACAAATCTCCGTGCGGCCAAGGTCAACATGTAATATTTTGCCGCGGATGCAAAACGATCGGTGGCTTAGTAAAAATATACACCTTCAAAATATACACAGAACAAATCTCCGTGCGGCCAATGGTTGAACTAATAATATTCATTTCAAGATATTTTGATATTTTTTTTGCTTCCATGTAAATTTTTGCCAGTTGATTCTCTATGGTATAAGCAACAAAATGGTAGTTTTTGGCGTAAAAATTATCTTGCGTCCGTATACCGGACGCGAAAAGTTGGTGGACGCAACAACCCTATACGAATTTCACATAGGTGACGCAACAAGTATTGCGGGATATATATATATATATATATACATATATATATATATATATATATATATATATATATATATATATATATATATATATATATATATATATATATATATATATATATATATATATATATATATATATATATATACATATATATATATATATATATATATATATATATATATATATATATATATATATATATATATATATATATATATATATATATATATATATATATATATATATATATATATATATATATATATATATATATATATATATATATATATATATATATATATATATATATATATATATATATATATATATATATATATATGTTATATTTGATGTTTTCACGGGTGAAATATGTTATAATATTTTTATCTCGGTTTTCCCGTGTCAGTAGGTCTTGACTAAGACCATTTGTCTTCCGACGTTTCGCCTGAATATCACCAGGCATTTTCAAGGACTTAACGAAAAGCACGCGCGCGACACACGTCTACTCACACTGAAAGCTCACCGTGAAAACATCAAATATAACTCATATATATATATATATATATATATATATATATATATATATATATATATATATATATATATATATATATATATATATATATATATATATATATATATATATATATATATATATATATATATATATATATATATATATATATATATATATATATATATATATATATATATATATATATATATATATATATATATATATATATATATATATATATATATATATATATATATATATATATACAATTTTACACATCAATTAACACAATATCTCATCATGATATGTAACTATTCCTAACTTATCTTAATATACTACAATAACTACAGTGACAACCTGTAATTGGCTACGCTGTATATAGTTTTTTAATATCTCAATAGAGACGAAGTTGGTATATTAAGGGACAACCGGGAAATCAAGACACCTACAGGACTTTCGACCTGTCATCGGGTGGTTCACGTTACGAGTTGGCGCCACGTTCACCTGCCTTTTATTGAGTTGAGAGATATTTTATTCATATATTATATTGTTGTTATTGATAGTAAGTTGTTTTTACCATTGCCATCTGTGAAATGACGAAGAAGCTTTTAATTAATGCACTCTATTGAGAAATTGGTTTGTAAACAATGAAAGCTACCAGTGAGGTAACAATACTTTCGCATAGTTATCAGTGATATTATTTAATATTTGGCTTGTTTACCTACTTTTTTTATTTATATACATAAATACAAATTTGTACCCAATATGTACTTTAATAGAATATTTTTATAGTTGCATATACGCAAATATTGTATTGTATTGTATATATTTTATTTAGATGTAAAAAAATACATTTTTTTACATCTAGTATAAACAAAAATAAAAAAAAAAAACAAATCAACATCGGAAGACTAAATGAACACCCAAAAAAGACACGTACCTATCAATAACAATAAAACACAACATAAAAACAAAAGGAAAACACACTACCACAATAGAAGACATCAAACAACATGAAAAAAAAACAATGATAAATTAATATAGCATCAAAACAAGCAAAACAGATATTATTGAATCTTAGAACATAATATATAAACAATAGAAACACACGATTTTTAAAAAAACCTTTGTTTTATGTATTCAGCACCTAAGCGACGAAAAGCGGCAAGACTAGACGCGTCCTTTACAGATTCAGGCAAATCATTATAAAGTTGTAAGCCTTTGTAGTACACACTATTTTGTGTACCTGCCAGGTTTGTCTGCGGCAGTCTAAAGTCCCGTCTACTTCTCGTCGGGTATGCGTGAACTTCAAAATTGTACATAATATTTTTTTGTAAATAAGGTGGTAAAAGTCTATTTTTTAATTTTTAAATAAAAATTAGCACATTCAAAATTATTTGTTGTTTCACTGTCAAAATTTTCAACTGCTCAAGCATATATTTAATACGGGTAAATCTATTGCATTTTAATATTGTCCGCATTGCTCTCAGGGAAAATATAAGATATTTTCCCATCGGGAGCCAATAATATATTTATAAGAATTTGTTTTAATAGATTCTAAATTTTAAAAATATCTCTATTGAGATATGTAAAATATGAGATATTCCCGACAGGGAAAAATTACAATGTTTGCGTATATGCAACAATAGAAATATTCGATACCTATGAAATTATTTAATCAGCCGAGTTTTGTTTGAAAATAATCGAAATAAGCCACAAGTGAGTATTAAAAGTAAATAGTTAATATTTTTTATAGGTACGTTGAAAAAGAGGAGTAGGTCGTAAGGTAAGCATGAAATGTATATATTTCAGTTGATTTACTCGCATAATGTTTACAGATAACGATTATTCTAAGAAATTTATTTCAAAATCATGCAATTATCGACGATATGAAAGCATATTATTAAAAGCAGGTATATTCCAAGAAAACAAAACCATGAACTACAAAATTGTGTTTAACAAAATATAAATGAAACAGATAAACTAAGTGTGTGTGTGTGTGTGTGTGTGTGTGTATAACCAAGTTAGTATGTACCTATATCGTGATTGAAGTATAGATTTTCCTCTTAAGATAAACTCCTGATTTTTCATAACAAAATCAACACTGATAACTAATTAAGATAATTAATAAAAACTTAGTTAAAGTTCAGCTGTGAGGCACCGGCTTAGAATAGTGCTTCCACTCTTTTCTATTATTGTTTTCGAGTGTCCCGTAAGAGCCGGGTAATCGAAAATACAACAGGCAACAATAACATCTCACATAGTTCAGCAATGAGGTTCACCACCCATTCTGAATATAGTGCCTTTTTAGGTGAGACGAGACTGGTGTGTGGGTATACACGGACATGTTGTGCTCCCTTTTATAAGGCAATGCACACCCGCACACCTTTCGCTGGTTACCCCACATTGTGGGATATGCCGTGATGGTATGAATGAATGAATGAATAGCTAAAGTTTATTTATTGACAAAACCGTGCTTGCATCGAAGTTATCAATATTTAATTATTTAATAAGTAATGGAACAAATTGTCTAATAAAGTCATTTATTGTCTAATATGATCATTTATTGTGTGGATAAGCCCCCAAGGTTGCAATATATTTGTTTAGGTTATGAAAAAAAAATAGATAATAATAATAATAATAAAAGACTTTGTTGAATGATACAACGTGGCGGAATTATTGCCCGCAGGCAATCTCTACCAGTCAACCACCTTAGATACAATGCATCATTGACTCTTGATTAGATGTACCAGGTACATTCATACACCACGATGGTTTTCAAGACGTTTATGAAGTCACAATTCTTATCCACACATCTATAATTCCTATTCCCTGGCCTTCGTGGCTGAGTTGGTTAGATACCTGACGCCTGAGTCAAAGGTCTCGGGTTCAATTTCCGGTGGAGACACAGTTTTTAATTGTGTTTTAAGCTGGATCTTTGAGACGATAAATAATAATAATTAAAAACACTTCCATGTCGAGAGAACGGAAGAGAAACGACTGCCCAAAATTGTCTCCAAGGAAGTCCCGGAGGGTCGTAGAGCATGGGGGAGACCAGCAAAAATATGTAGTGACAGCTGGACACCCAGATCACAAGAGGCAGTCTCCGACTGAAAAAACAGGCCTTTTGCCTAAAACCAGAGGAGGATGAAGAAAAAACACTTCTTTGTACCCTGCGCAAGTGGCAAGTTTATTGCCACATGGCAATTTCTTCCAACTAACCAGTGTTTCCAGCCCAGAGAAGCAATATTAGCGTGATAAATCAATTTAATAATTTCGTATCTGCTGGGGATCGAACCCAGAACGCCCGCATAGAAACCAAACGGCTTATATACCAACTGTGCCACGGCGGTCGGCTATATATATGTATAAATCTCATTAGACTCCAGAGTGTGGCAACTAGTTATTGGGAGCGTGTTAATTAATATTAGAAATAAGAAATAAATTATATAAAAATTCATTTTATTGTTTTAGGGAATATGTCAGAAATTTTATTATTCCTACTTTATGACGAAAACTTCAGATTCAATTTATTTACCTTAGCGTGATATATATGTAACACCATACCCACAAAACTCATGGTATGCACTATCTATATGATACCTATTGAGAAATTTATGTAAGAAAATACGCTAAAAATATTGTGAAATCATGACTCTCCAATATTCCATAGTGTGGAGGGTAAAAAAGTCATTGAATTGGTATGAACACTAGGTAAACCATATCACCTGTCAAGTATAAGGTGTTGTCTTGATCCATTCCTAGAAATCATTAGGCATAACATGTCATAATATCAGAGAAAACCAGATTTAAGTCAAAATTGTGTTTGAAATTATTTATGTAAATTTTTTTTACACGTAAGTATTTATAGATAAGATAAGGATTCAAAATTAAGTAGTTACTTGAAACAAGGCAGAATTTTCCAAGTAACGACTAATCCGATATTATTTATCGAATGAATAAAAAATGAGAACAGGAAATATTAAAACCAAAACGAAATACCAATCCAAAATACATCCAACAATAATATAGACCTCATGCCACAACATGTCTTCGTTGGGTACAAAGGATAGTCGAGCTGTCAAATCGCACGTAAGAATAGGAAATACATTGTCATATTCAAAAGATAATATCCAGTCTGCTTCGATGTACAATATCAGTCGAAAGTTTTTCAGCAAAGATTCTTGGTTCGACAGTTAAGCCAATTATAAAAACTTGGAAATAAATATAAAACGTTGGATTTTTGTTTGCTTAGTTATTCATTGAAAGCATTTGAGACCTGAATATCAAATGGAGAATTAAGAACTACATACATTAGATTATGAAAGAGTTAAGTTGTAACCGAGGAGGCAAGTCATCTAAAGATATTATAGAACTCCATAAATAATTATATCCATGATATGGGTAGTCGTGAGGGTTTTGATTTCGTCGGTTGGACTAGACTTGCCACCCGAGTTGATTTTCGATACCTACTTGATTCAAGAATTGCATCATTTGAGATAGCAGGTCTCCGGTTTTATTTTATATGGTTGTTGAAAAAGTTCGCATTCCCCGTTCTGGCCAAGAAATATGTTAAAATCATATATTATTCCAGTAGTTTTATGTGCCTACTGCAGTGGGCCACAATGAATTGTTTCTTTGCAAAGACGGCCATGATGAAATTTCCGAATGACATAGATGTTCAAATTTGGAGGACACGTGCCTTGAATTCAACACGAGTTTTTAAGTGCATTAGCGCAACAAACTAGTCCCTAATTCGAGGCAGTACTTGCCTCCTAATCAACACGGAAAGGTAAATACGCAACCTGGACAGATGGAGAATGCTAGAGGATGACCAGGGCATGGCATGCGAATGTAGGGAGACGCAGAACATGTCACACCTGCTGAACTGCTCGCTTATGAAAGGAGGCTGCTCTGAGGAGGATCTGTGGCAAGCGAATGAGAATGCTTTTATGGCTGCAAATTACTGGAGGGACACAATATAGGTTGATGATCTTGGAAACGGAAAGTAAGTAACCGCACTGAAAAAAAAATTGTGACCACCGAACTGGCTACCTGCGTTTTGAGCCAATCCTTTGTTATAAGTAATAAAAGTTTATCTATTTATAACTGTACTGTTTGGATAAGGGCATAAAATATTTAGTAGCACAAAACGAAATGTTTTGTAGTCGCCATAGTTCGGTTAATTTTACCAGGATTTTTTTTTAGTGCGGCAATGTCCATCAATGAACATTATTACCATGGTGCGTATGAAACGTGTGTATTCCAAAATACAATTCGTTAAATATTCACATCACGGAAAAGTGGTCATAAAATCCGCATATAATATAATAAAGATGCATTTCACATCTGATAGGTACATTCGGTCAGTGAATGCACCTACATGCACTGCGTATGCAAAAATCTGAGAGGTTATTGCCGCCGGAAATGAATTGGTGGTATCTGAATTTATTTATCAACACACAAAGTATTTTATCAAATTGCTTCTAATTGTCGTTTTCCGGTCACAGCAAAAACTAAACACTTGATATATGTATAACATACAGAACATGCAGAAATTATGATTCTTTCTTCCATGACATTCATCTCTTTAACTCGTCGCATAGAAGATTTAAACTAACTATCCATTTTGGCCACTTTACCTCACCACTATCGAGTAATCTCACGCAATTCCCTCCCAAATTAAAAAAAAAACATGTTATTGTGGATGTTTCTTTTTCAATTTATATTTTAACCAGTAATATTATGGAAATAAAACTGCCTTTGTACACATGTACATAAATTATAAAATAAGTAAATAAATATTCATCAAACATTTTTGGTTTATTGATTGTATAATTGTCTGTTTGTCCTATGTACCAATTGATTTTAGACAGACAGGATAACAAGTATAGTAGGGTTCTACAATATAATAATTGATTTCTAACAGTACAATTATGCAGTTCTAAAATATCATATAATTATTTACCAGGATAATAAATTATGGAGTTCTACAAAATAATTGATTTTTACCAGTAGGTACAATTGTGGAGTTATACAATGTAATTGAATTTTACCAGTACAATTGTGGAGTTCTACAACATTTTTGATTTTTACCAATATAATTATGGAGTTCCACAGGAAAATAATTTTTACCAGTATAATAACTGTGGATTTCTACAATATAAACGCTATCTCAATAGCTCAAGTCAAAATTTAAATGATTTTCTTTAAAACACATTTTTTTTCATAACACGAAAAATGACAACCAACGAAGATGATAAAACATGAAAATATATGTATATATGTAAGTATATATATAATTGTTATACAACCTTAGTGCTTAATTATGAATGCAATTGACGGATACTATAATAGCAGGAAATGACTTATTATTATATTTAAATTTCGACAAAGAATATCAACTGTCATTGAATTGTAACGAGGATCGATTGTACATAATATTTGGAAATACCGACAGTGTATCCAGCAAATAGAGAATTTTTTCTCAAAATATAAGAATACTTCTATAAAAGTATATTCCAGTATTATAATAAAGAATATGGAAGAATATGATTAACTATAATAATATTATTATAGTTGTAAAATACTTCACTTGTTTTTTTCCTACCACTAAGAGCCGATTTTTTTCTTCGTAAAAAAACAGTTATTACAGCATTTATACATCCATATAATATCATATATTTTAATAAAAATAAAGATACAGAAAAAAATCTTAAACCTAGATGTGAAGGTAAAGTGCTTCACTAGGAAAATAACCTGTTCTGAAGCAGTCGATGATTTAATATGATATTATGTGTAGATTTTAGTGCGCGTGTGTGTCTTTCATAGCAAGTTTTCGTAAAGTAATTTATTGATTAAAGGTTTTTCTGTATTTTTTATCCACTTTTTTTAAAAAGGTAGGTACTTATGTTATTAGCCTTTTTTAACTCTAATGGAATCAAACTGAATGCTTTTACTCCAAGGAATTGAAAATGTCTTTGATCAAAAGTTCACTTTGTTTTAGGTATCAGTATGTTTTTTAACAGATTTTTAATTATCTCAATAGAGACGAAGTTGGAATATTTATTGTAGGAGAACTGGGAAATCAAGGCACCTACAGGGCTTACGACCTGTCATCGGCTGGTTTACGTGATCACTTTATGCGCTTGCGCAACGTTCACCAATTATGCCTTTTAATGAGATCCCTATCAATTCAATTTTGAAAGTTCTATATATTGTAATACTGAAATTCTTTTTGCTTGAAAATAAGGAATTTTTACTACAGCCATCTATGGGTGAAATTATGAACAACAATCTTATTATTTTTATATATTTTGTTGGAACGCCATCTATTGAGAGAATTGTTTTTTTGTAAATAATGAAAGCTACAATTCTTATATCTGAGGTGACAATGCATTTTTCGCATAGAAGTCACCCCTGAATTGCGCCAGACTTATAAGGTCATTTTTGTCTTATTTACCTACTTGTACCAATGTGTAAGTAATCGAATATTTTTATTATTGCATATGCGCAAACATTGGATTTTTTTCCCTGTCGGGAGTCAAAGATATTTTTTAACAGATTTTTAATTATCTCAATAGAGACGAAGTTGGAATATATATTGTATCAGTATGTACTTACTTGTCTAGTCTGTCGTGTAGTAGGTTTATATATGCAGATGGAAGTGTTGTTAGGGATATCCATTTTGAATCATCTCCTTATTCCTATCCTAAGCATAGATAATGCATGCCTACCCGCCTAGCCGATAAAAATGTGTCGCGAAAAAGAAAATTACCTACAAGCAGTACAGACCTTCAGTATAGACGGTTAAAAAGTTTAAACTACGTCAAGTGCACAGTTATTTGTGTTGTGTATTATTGTGTCCTGTGCTCCAAATACAATAAACATTTTAAAGATAATAAACTTCATATTATATTGGTTCGGCGGTAAGTTCAATATTTACCTTCACTGTTTTATGTTTCCCTTCGAAATATTACCTAACTTGCATTCCCGATTTTAAACCATTCCATACAGTACATCTGCTCATATAGCTGTGGCATGTCTAAAATATTACATTGTTTTGATTAAAAACAAAAGTTTTCATTTCACTGTTGATTCATAAATGATACTGACTATGTCGATCTATCGAAGACCGTTCAAAACTAAAGTGAAGTATATAAATAAACAGTGAAAAGAAAACTTTCGCGTTTTATTCATATTATTAAACGACGAATGAATTCATTTTCTTTAAACCACGTATGAAGTCACTTTGTTTAAACCACGAATTAATTTGTTTTGTATAAAACAAGAATGAATTCACTTTGTTTAAACCACGAATGAAGTCACTTTGTTTAAACCACGGTTTAATTTGTTTTGTTTGAACCACGAATGAAGTCACTTTGTTTAAACCACGGTTTAATTATTTTTGTTTAAACCGCGAATGAAGTCACTTTGTTTAAACCACGGTTTAATTAGTTTTGTTTAAACCGCGAATGAATTCACTTTGTTTAAACCACGAATGAAGTCACTTTGTTTAAACCACGGTTTAATTAGTATTGTTTAAGCCACAAATGAATTCACTTTGTTCAAACCACGGATGAAATCACTTTGCTTAAACCATGAACGACCGATTTCGAAGCGACCGTTTCTTTCTTATCTTTCTTATTATCATCCATCCTGAGTATGAATAAACAAAATTGATCAATCTATCTTTCATATTATCGAAAATATAGTTCCAAATAACAGATTTTTTTGTTTTTTTTTGTTTAAGGCAATTCACCCTGTAAAGAGTGCTAAACAAATATAAGAGAGGAATACATATCGTACATAATGGATTAATTCGTGATGTCAAAGTTGTATTTTGACCATTTTCTTTATAAAACGGGCTAATAAAAGTCAACATTGAATGTCTTTATTTTGCACAACAAAAACATGACTATTCTGTATCAACAGTTCTGATTAAAGACGAAGGTTGAATATAGCTGACATAACACATCTTCTTCTATATACAAATAATTATTCAAGAATCGTTTAATATACAACGCCTTTGTTTGACAACACCCGTCGCATAATTAGTTTGCGCAATATATTAATTGTGCGTAAAGTATGAAAGCCATCCATATGTTAACAAGATAAATGTCAATATTAGCACACGAAATCGAAGAGATAACATCATACGCGAACATAATAGTAAGTGAAAATAGTAAAGTTGAACAAAAAAAATACTCGAGCTAAATAGCAGAAACCTTTCGAAGTTGAACAAATACTCAGAAATTAATTATGGACAAAGGTAACTTTCGTCAATAAACATAACATAAAGCATATTATGATTTGATAGATTGAGATTTGGACAACAAATAGTAGAGCTGAATTACATAAAATAGATTTGCGAAGACTTTTGGATCTTCGTGGAAAACTTTGAAAAATAAACAGCAAAAAATAGTCAAGCAATAACATAACATTTAGATCCGTGAAAAAAATTGAATGCTGAACAAGTACTTGAGCTAAATAATATAATATAAGATTCGAGAAAACCTTTAATAAAAACTCTAGCAAAAAAAACGAAAAAAAACAATAATAAGATAAAAGTAAACAAACTTACCCAGTTTCATAACATACATAATCTAGGACTCGACACCCACTTCTAGAAAAGTCTTCATTTATGATCAATATTTATCGGTTGTCACTTGTGAAACAAATATAGTTTACGTCACAACAACAAAAACAACAACACACCACGGAGAAGGATCCTCAAACCAGAGTCCGAAAGAGACCACTTTCAAGGGAGGACACAGAACGACAGAAGATTTCGCACAGTCCAATGTAATCAACAACACTTTGGGTCGATCAGATGATCAGATTGTGCGTGAAGTTCAACGAACCCCACAGTACCGAGGTATATAATTCTCACCACGGAACCAACAACTGATATCACAGCTCCAATGTGCCACACAACGATGTACCGTCACATGCGAGTCCAAAGGAACTAGGACAACGACACTTAAGACGACGAGGAGGTTTGTGGAAGGGACAACAACTGATTATCTGGGTATAGAGCACAAAACACACATAAGACAATCAATTTTTCTTTCGATGTATAATCCGACAATGCAGCTGATAGAGCTACTGTTAATATCGACGATCAAAAATTATGACGACGAATCAGAAATAACACTAAGATATACTCTGGCTGGTGCTCAGAGTAGGTCTGCTGCGTCACTGCCAGTGGTTGTCGAACAGGTTATAATAATGATTATATATTATTCAGATGAGGAACGAACTGACGCGAGGAACAGAGAGCAACGTTACAACAGATCTGCTCAACACGGACTGAATCGGTCTGAAACGCGAACAAGTCGCTGAGGCAGCTCGCCTCTTCGCGGACCTACGTGGAGGACAGGGCCGGCAATGACGTCACATCGCCCGAAAGTTGAAATATTTTCCATGTGTTGCCGCACAAAGCAGATAATAAAACGAGTATACGCAAATGAAAACTATTGGATTGTGATTAACGCTATACTCCTCACTACTACCAAGTCGCTCCGCAAAATATTCTGCTTTAGTTAGGACTATGTCCTGTTATTCTCGGAGCCTGCTTTTGTGAAGTGGACGTCCAGCTATCCTTCCATCGTTTGGGTGGTCTTCCAGGGGGTCTGCCATTTATTATCTCCCCATCCGCTGCCATCCTCACCACTCGATCTGAACCCGCTCTCCCCACATGATCTCTCCAGAATCGTCTTCTTCGTGTTCTTCCCCATCGCACAACATCTTCGACATCACAGATTATTCTTATCTCCGAGTTCCTTACTCTGTCATGAAGTGTTATGCCTGCGATGGGTCGTAGAGTCTTCATCTCAGTGGTTCTAAGGATATTCAATTTAATGCAAAATATTCAATTTTTTTAAGGGCAATTTTCAGCACTTTCATGAAATGAGTTTGTTTAGTTATTTTTTATCCAATATCAATTTTCCTGAGCTTGGGGTCATTTTGAAATATTTGACAATTAAAACAATTGAAAAGCACTGATCAGATATCCTTCAAAATCTAATGGGGTGCAAGCGAGTATTATATATACAAAGAATTGAATGTGAATTTTAGTCTATAATCGATAAAATAGAATAAATACGCCGTGCATAGCACATAGTACACAGCACACACATACACAGATACATTGTGATGAAACGTTCAGAATACAATCTCAGCATGATACTAGTTGATGACCTGCAATAAAAAAATAATCTTGGGTTGGGATGGGTCGATGGTAGAGCGGTTAGCGCGTTGGGCTAGTAATCCAGTGGTCGCGAGTTCGAATCCTGCCTCGACCGATTTCTTTCACCTTTAGCACCAGCATTTATGCTTTATTTAGGGAATGAAGGGAGAAGTTAATGTACTTATTTAACAAGTTTTTAATTGGGGTAATTCTCTTAAATAATTATATTTATACTATGACTTTTGAAATAAATAAATTTTAAAAATTAAATGAAAATTGCTTTTCTCATTTTCATATATCTGTTTCTTCTCTTCAAACAACAGCCATTTAAATAATCGTTTCACTTCTTGAAGTGTTTTATATATACTTTTTAATTTTATCATTTAAGGCTCTTGTATACCTTGGGCATACGGATGTACACAAATATGCACACTAAATTACCTTTTTATGTATGAAACTCATATTGCATATCACCAAATCAATGATATTTATACAAAAAAAAAGAAAAGGTACAATATAGAAGTTTTTTTTTCTCTTTCATATTCTCTTTCGATTGAAGTAAAAATCGAATTCATAGGCCTTGTAGTTTTTTAAAAAAGGGTTTTCTAAAACTAATTTTATAAGACAAGTATTTAACCAATTCAAATTAAAAAAGTTGTAATTGTTCTTTATTTCAAAGACGAATTTTTTTAGGTTACTGAGGAAAAGATTTTCAAAATTTTCAATTCACCCTACTTTAGTTTCTTCTTCTTTTATAACCTATTAAAAGAAGAAGAAACTACTGTCCCATAAAAAAAAATTAAAAATCGTAGAATTATTAATCCCATTTGATTTTTTATATATTATATATATTTTTATATTATATGTTATTATTCACTCTGGGCAACTATAATTCTAACTCGTGCCCGACGACGGCTTCGGCTATCGAAGAGAGGCGCTCGGGAGTCCGCGGAGGGGGACTTGTGTCGTCCCAACGAGCCGAGCAATATCTTCATCGCATGTCCTCCGTCCGATTGTGCACGTGAACATTAGCTCGGCTCTGTGATGGGGTACTGTGTCCCCGCGCTATTTACATTGGGCCGCTAGTTTAGTGAAGTTAGGTGACAGTTGATAAAGATAAAATATTATTAAGTATGTTATAATAGGACATTTTCGTAGGTTAGTGTTGTGTTGTGTAGCGTAGTGTTGCCCGGTGACAGATCGTTAGATATATGTATCATGTAGGTATATTCAGAGAAATAGTGTAGACATAATAATAACGATTATCCATACCGGACTGTATATGCATAATTCATAATTATGATAAGATTTTCTGAAAATTTATTTAAAAAATCAATCGATTTTGGGAATAACCATGGTCTAGTTTCGTGACTGGGTTATTGAGACATCTAATTTCCTATAAAAATCATAGTCTACTTCGTGCAGGGCCGGATAAATCATAGAACAATCAGGAACATAAAGTCAGGGCGGTTATCTTAAAAAGGGCGCTTAAAATCCTAAAATGTTAATTATATAAATCAAAAATCCGCAGGTATGGCGATTGGTTCTCTTTGGGTACTCGGAAAGGGGCTCGGCGTAATGGTGTGTATGAAAAATATTGTCAATGATTTGTCATTTTAGACCGGATGTAATTTTAAATAATTTAATATTGTTCTACATTTAAAATTCCAAAAAAATGTAGGTTGGGGGGGGGGGGGGGGGGGGGCGGTTTCAAATATATTGCAACGGGCACAAAAACACGTTTATCCAGCCCCGACTTCGTGACTGAGTAAGTTAGACCTCTAACTCCAGAGAAAAACCGTAGTCTACCTTCGTGACTGAGTAAGTTAGAAATCTAATTCCCCATAAAAACCATGGTTTACCTTCTCGACAGGGTTATTTAGACAACTAACTCACGAGAAAAATCATAGCCTACCTTCGTGGCTCGGTAAGTTGGACATCTAACTACCGAGAAAAAAATAAATTCTACCTTCGTGGTTCGGTTAGTTAGACATCTAACTCCCGATAAAAAATAAATTCTACCTTCGTGGCTCGGTTAGTTAGACATCTAACTCCCGAGAAACAATAAAGTCTACCTTCGTGGCTCGGTTAGTTAGACATCTAACTCCCGAGAAACAATAAAGTCTACCTTCGTGGCTCGGTTAGTTAGACATCTAACTCCCGAGAAACAATAAAGTCTACCTTCGTGGCTCGGTTAGTTAGACATCTAACTCCCGAGAAACAATAAAGTCAACCTACGTGGCTCGGTTAGTTAGACATTAAACATCTAACTCCCGCAAAAAATCATAGTCTACCTTAGCGGCTTGATTAGTTAGACATCTAACTCCCGAAAAAACCCTTTGATTTTGTTTCGAATTTGTATTTGTAAATGGTTATATTCATGACATGTTTTAGCTTTGATTAAGAGTTCATTATAATTGTCTCAAATAGCTAATTATAAATTCACGAATAAAATAAAACATGCAAAATTATCAACCAAAGAAATTGTTCAATTATTTCCTCGATGTTTCAAAAAAAGGAAAACACAACGTCAGACTGTAGCAGGCGATTCAAAGAATAATTCGTAGAAGCAATTAACCAGGAATGTGGGTCTCGACTCTGCCGATGAATGAATAAATACCGACATTTTTCGGAAGGTCAAATATGAACCGAATCAGATTCACAAACAAGAAAGGGTGTCAGATACCAAATAATAATTTTACACGTAAATGTATAGGTACTTATACTCTAACTGGTATTTTGAAGAACGTATCAAGGAAGTAAAAAAACACGTAAATACAATTACGTCAATGCAGAAAAGATCCTAGAATTTGTGTTGGTCAATTTCGTTCAATCGCACGAATCGTTCATATCGTTCCGTGTATCGAAAAAATGATTCGATAGACCATCGGTAACTAATTTGATATTTAAATTTCGAAACAATTCATATAATCCTCACAGGGTAGGCACGGAGAACCGGACGTTACATTTTTCTATTTGAACACGTTTTAATCGCAATTCAATTGGAATAATCTTAAAAATGCATACCATCTCGGCATATCACACAACTAAGGAAAAGAAGATACAGATGTGCGGGTGTGCATTACATTATAAAAGGAAACACGACACGTGTGTGTGTGTACCCACACACCAGTCTCATCTTAACTAAAAAGGCAACATTCAGAATGAGTGGTGAATTTGAATGCTTAACTATGTGAATGCTTAACTATGTGAGTAATAATAGAAAAGAGTGTAAAGACTATTAAAAATAAATATTTGTAATTTTATAAGAAGCAAAAAAGAACGAATTCAAGAAAGTCTTAAAATGATCGAATCAATCGTTGTGACGAATCGTTCAAATCAACAACATATAATACTAGAATTATTTATGTAAACCGGTTTTCGTGATTTCTAAAAATATTCTGTCAATAACAGTAAATAGGCATATTATATGTCAATATTATACCTACTAGAGTTATACTAGTATGAACTAGTATGAAATGTTTTTATTCCTCACGACAGGTTGTCCGCCATATGTCTCAAGCGCGTCTATATTTTTTTGGACACAATTTTAAAATAGCCTTGAAAGGCTGGATGACGATGGTGGGGTTGTAAAGGTAGAAGGGGAAGAGGGAGATACCTACCCCATAAAATGGACGGACCAGCCCCCCCAAGACAATGTGTCGTTTAACTCAAGAAAAGAAAAAGAAAAGATAACTCAATGTATGAATGTGACAGTTGTCACGTGACTGGCTTTGTCACTTCCATACATTGAGTTATTTTATATTTATTTATTTATTAAACTTCACGTACAATACTGTGTACAATGGCGTCTTTATTGCCACAAGGCAATTTCTTCCAACTAACCAAAGCAACGTGAGGGCATAGATAGTATATTGGCATGTACTTTAAATTTAGAACAAACGGAAAGAAACACGTAACATTACTAGGAGTAAATTCATAGCAACAAAGGAAGGAAGGAAATGGAGGATTGATATGGGGTGTCAGTTAAGAATTATTAGACAAGTAAAACAGCTTTAGTTTCTTTTAAAAAGTTGAATCGATTGAGACGTCATAGTATCATTACTTAAGGTGTTCCACAGTCTTGCTGATTGTACTTCAAAAGAGGAACTGAAAAATTCAGTAGAATGAATGGGAATAGCTTCTGTGGTACGTTCAGCAGTTCGAAGAGGCTCTTTTCGTGTTTCTTTTCTTGAGCTAAATGACACGTTGTCTTGGGGGGCTGATTAGGACTGCCACTGGTACATCGGTGGTTGAAGCAATGATGACGGCGGCGGTTTGTTGGGAGAAATGGAGGCATACAAAACACAACATCATGATGATGAGGAGAGAGGCTTGTCACGACCCTTAGCAACGAGGAACTCGACACTGATAATGATATTTCACAATTTAAATTACATATCAAAGAAAAAATTCCATGATTGGAAATTGGGCCATATACTTTTTGAATGTCTATTAAGAAACGCTTACCCAAATTTTTATACTGATTTGGTTTGAGTAAAAACGCCAATGCCAGTAAACGTGAAGTCGCTTATGGCTTCCAAATCTAAGGATTTATACGTCTTAATTGTTGGATTTAATAAAAAACGTAATAAAGATTTAAAATAAATAGTTTTCATAATCAACATACAGAAAATATTAAATTGAATCGATTACACTTAGTTTTGGCAAATAACAGACTATCAGGGTGAAAAGCCATAGAAAAAAATAAATCCACGATATTTAATTCAGCTCAATAGGACGATCATTTTAAATTAAGGGCTTTTAAACTAGTAAATTAAAAATATTTAGAAAAAATACAGTATGTACTAATAAACCATGGTGCCATATGTGGAAAGCAGTCAAATTTCAAATTAAAATTATTCCTTGTCTGGATTGAAAACACAAGTTAGTTGAAAGAAATTTCCACATGGCAATAAACTCGCCACTTACACAGGCTGAAAGGAAGTGTTTAGTAAATAAATAAAAATTTATAAAATATCTAAGAAATCCAGGCGATTTTACTACAAAACATTTTGCTATATCCGTTCGAGTGTTCTTTGTACCCAAGTTTATAAATGAATATTAAAAGTGTTCTTCGGAATAAGATGCTGAATATTGAGGTCAGTTGAAACGTTCTGAATATTTGACATAATTCTTCGATCTTGTTCAGGCAGGTACGTACCGTAATAATGATGACGATGCCACAGCATCAGAGTGAGAGAAACCAGTCTGGTTAAGTCCTGGCCCCTAGAGACTGAGGACTGTCTCTTGAACCGTTAGGTCCACAAAATGTTGCCCCTCAATATGGGTACATAAATCAACACAACCATACATAAACATACATATTTACATACCATCACAACATATCTTTGTTGCTGGGGTAGGCAGAGAGAACCGAGCGTCATACACTTCTGTAATAATATAATAATAATTTGGATAAATTATACAGCGCCGTTTAAATAAGCTCATTTTGGCTCCGGCTCTTTTTCCTAACTCAGTAAAAGATAAATGGCGTGATAGTATGTAATTTTATCGTAAAAATGAAGGCTCAACGATTGCTGAAAGGTCGAATTCCAAGAAACATGGAAAATGTGAATCATGTGAATGCAATATTGAAATACGATAATTTGAATATGTTATCAATAATGAAACTCACCATAGAAGATTCACGAGGATATTTCTATTATCTTTGATTAAACCAGCAACAGAACGCTTACCTGAAACAATAAATACAACGTGAAATAAGAAAAAATGAATCGAAAACAATAAACAGCATACAATTAATTTTAATAATCGAATATTCCTATAATGAATAGTCCTATATTTTGGAGTCAAATCATTCAATGAACTACCTACAATACTTAGACAAAACAGTTACTTGAAAACATTTAAACGAGACATCAAAATTTGGATCAAACAAAATGGTAGAAATTATCGAATATATTTTTTTATTGCATATACGCAAACATTGGATTTTTTTCCGTGTCGGGAGTCAAATGAAATTTTTATGACGGGTAGGTAGCTCTGTAGGTGCCTGAGTTCCTGGTTCTTCTATAATATCCCAACTTTGTCTCTATTGAGATGTTATTGTCAAGGTAGAAATTATATTAAAAATAAATTAATCACCTGATATTCACATAACTACCAATCTAAAATGCAAAATAAGAAGGCATACCTATATTAAACTGTCTCGGAATGGGTTTTTACCTGGTGAGGCAGTTTATGACAATAATATAATATCTGGTATTCATCTTCTTCTTCTTCTTCTGGGTCACAATCCTAAGATTGGTCTGCACCAAACACTCGATCTTTCCACTTAACTCTATCGTCCGCCAGTCTCTTCATCTCTTTGTAGCTGCTACAGCGCACGTCACCGATTATCTGGTCTATATAATTATTTCTGGGGCGACCTCTACTGTTACCCCCATCAATCATTCCTTCGACGATGGTAAAAACCAGGCCTGGGTGCCGGATGTTGTGGCCTATCCAAGTTGTTCTCTGTTGGGCAATTCTTTTTATAATTTGCCTTGTCTCTCCAACCCTACTTAGTACCTCGTCGTTGCTGATGTGTTCTGACCAGTGAACTTTAGCCATGCGTCTGTAGCACCACATCTCAAACGCAGACAGACGTCCCGTTTCGCGTTGGCTGATGGTCCATGTTTCACAGCCATATAGCAGTACACTCCAGACAAGAGACTTGATCAAATTTTTCCTAATTTTGATGGAAATGTTAGGGGATTCAAAAATTGTTGATCTTTTGTTGAAGGCGACTCTTGCTTGGTGGATTCTGCTTTTGATGTCTGCTGTTGAACGTCCGTCTTGAGATATTCTGCTTCCCAGATATATAAACTCTTTCACCTGCTTAATTTCGATGCCTCCCAGAACAATATTTGCAGTGCATTCCTCCCTTCCAGCAACCATGCATTTTGTTTTGTCCTTATTTATCCTCATGTTATAATCGATTGTTAGGATGCTTTCCATCTTCCTGAGAGCCTCATTTAATTCTTCCTCTGTTTCTCCTAGCATTGCAATATCGTCTGCATACCTTATCATGTCTATTTTTTGTCCCTGAATTTTAACACCATGCCAATCTCTCATTTCTTCTCTCAGCTCATCGATAGCCTGTTGAATGTAGCAATTAAATAAAGCTGGAGACATAGAGCATCCCTGTCTCACTCCCTGGTCAACACTTGCCTCGGCTCTGCTTTCTCCTTCTGACACAACTGCTGTCTCATTTTTATATATAGGTATTCCTGGTATATAAAGGGAAAATAATTTTATATAATGTAATATTTTTTTACTAAATATAAGGAAAAAAGTGTATAAATGAGAATAAATAAATAAGAATAAACAAGATTAGTAATAATAGTACAAATACTATGCTCTAAACCTATTGTTGAGTTAAACTTTACACCACTAGTTTCGGAAGTATATCCCTCTTGGATCGTTATAATATACCTGTCGATGGAATACCACTAAGTTACCGTCAAATCCATTAATCTTATTACATTAGATTATTGAAATAAGTATCACAAATAGGTAAATGTACACATTGAAGAAATAAATAATTCTGGTAAATGAGTCTAGATCCGATGGAAATAAATATATAACAGCAGACATTTACATATATTTCCTTAGAGATGTAAATATGAAAATTTATGAAAGAATAATGATTAAATGTTTTGTGGTATGACAGATTAATCTTTCAATACACTATATTTATATGTACATATTATTACGTGAAGCGAAAATTTCGGATACATTTTAAAGTAACTGCGCGAATGGAGTAGTGTGAGTGTGGAGTGTGAGTTGAAGTTCATGTGGAGAAGGGGTGCAGAAAGCTAAAATTTATACATAATATGTGTTATAATATTTTTATTATAATAAATATAAAAATAGTTCACGTCAAAACGCTTACTTTCATACTGCCAACGTCAAACACGTAATGTCAAACGCATTATGTACCTACTGTGTAACGATATAAATGATTCCTACCTAATTAAATATGCAATATATGAAAATAAAACATGGCACCTTTGTTTTTTATCATAGATCAGCCCCCCTAGACAACGTGTCATTTAGCTCAAGAAAAGAAACGAGAAAAGATAACTCAATGTATGTAAGTGACATTTGTCACGTGACTGGCAACTGTCACTTTCATACATTGAGTTATCTTTTCTTGTTTATTTTCTTGAGTTAAATGATATGTTGTCAAGGGGGGCTGGTCCGATAACTTTTCAAACTTAGTAATTTAATGAATAAGTGTCTTTTCACACGATCCGGTTGCCGGGTAAGCGCCGGGTAATTGTATGGGCATGTAGGCCGGTGCGTGTGAAAGCTACCATGCGTGCCCATACACTTCGCTGCCAGTTACCCGGCGCTTACCCGGCGCCGGCTACCCGGCAACCGGTTCGTGTGAATGGTCGAATCTGAACGATCACTAGTTTAAAATAAATATACAAATACAGTAGACCACAAAAATAGTAGTACAGTAGGTACTAAATGAAAAAAAAAACGAATGTCGAAAAAATTAAGAAATGTCAAAAAAATATTTTTGTTGCCAAAAATGTAATTGTAGTACCTACCTAGTGAAAAGCTGACATAATATAAGTTATCATAATTAAACACTTATTTTGGTATTAACCATTTACATTGGAATCTCGGCATAAATGCTCCTCTAAATAGACTAGTTGCATGTAACACATGAGATCCAACTGTCGATAGCGATACTATGTATAGTTGAAGAATAAGTACCAAACTATTAACCCATAAATCAAAATTATTGAATATTTTAAGATATTTTGTTTTATATACAACACATGTAGGTATGTATGTCAAGATAGGATAGTATGGAGATCAGTCCTTTTTTCCTACCCAGAAAATGAAAACAGCATGATGG
Source organism: Molanna angustata (assembly GCA_963576475.1). Taxonomy (NCBI): domain Eukaryota; kingdom Metazoa; phylum Arthropoda; class Insecta; order Trichoptera; family Molannidae; genus Molanna; species Molanna angustata. The sequence goes on along the minus strand of OY754975.1, from coordinate 35,422,938 downwards.
TACGTATGTATGTTTAGATATTAAGTATCAAACTATCAAGTCTTCTTAGATATTGTGTATAGACGACTGCCATACAAATTGTATGAACCGATGTCGTCACTAAATTCAATTTTTATAAAAATTGTTAAAAAAAAATTAAGATGTACTACTACAATGCGGTGATTTTTTATAGAAAATTAAATTATCTAGTTGGGGTGTTTCGGCTTATTTCGATATTTTTAAAAACTTTGGAAATATAGGCAGTTAAACACATAAATTTGTCATAAAAAAATATTTTTCTTAATAAAAAATGTTTGAGAAAGTCTGTAATTTTTTTGAATAATCAAATTTGAGACTTTGTATTTGTCTATATTCATACCATTTTCCAGCATTCTAGCTTTTATGGTTTCTGAGATATATGAAAAAATAAAGTAAAAATTCAAAAGTTGAAAACCCCTGACTGAAACAAAAATTCAAAACTCTGAGTATAAAAGTTTTGTAGGCCTATTACTGTTTATATATTCTGAAATTTTTGACTTTGTAAATTGAGCGGATCAAAAGTTAATAGGGGGGGGGACACACACAGACAGACACACACACAGACACACGAAATGTTCTACTCCGAATTCTGAGTAAATCCGTCTTGGGAACATATATGCTGCGAAGCCTCTAAGTTGGTGTTTTTTGACTTCAAAGTTGGAAAACCCGTGAAAATTATAGACCATGGTCTATAATTTTCACGGGACACTGTTACCACACGTTACTACACATTTTCCCAAAGTGTACACTAGTCGCAAACTAGTCGCAAACTAGTGGCAAAGTGTATAGAATGAAAGTCTACACAATGTGTACACTTTGTGTCGACACGGTGTCGACACAAAGTCCACACTTTGTTACCGAATTTTTTCGGTCACAAAGTGTGGTAACTGTTACCACACTTTCAGACACTGCGACTACTTGTGACTACTTTGAAAATTTTGTGACCGAAAATGGCTATATGGGCATGCATACAATCGTGTTCCTTCATACACGCGTCTTGGATTTAAACTACCTCTTCCTTCAAAAGAATTTCATTCTCTTGAACGAATCGACAGTTGGAATATGCCTCTCTTATAATTAGAATGTCGAGTTGTTCAAGAGAATTTATTTCTCTTAATAAATCGATTAATCTTATTCCGTGAGATAGTTGTATGTTTTCATGGTTTTTCCAGCATTGAAGTCAAAGTACACCAACTTATTCCATAAATTGAGCATAAATACTTGTGCTATAAGCGAACAAAATCGGTAGAGGCAGCTAGGTTGTTTCTAACTCTTTTACATCATTTTTTTAAAACGTAATACACACAATTTATGGCGTTTTAATAACCGATAAAATATCAAAAGATACATGTCTTACAACAGAAATACTAAAATGTAAAATAATAAGGATGTTGGATTTCATAATGTGATTGGGTTATGAAATATGGCCGTTCGACTTAATGAGTTTCAAGAAAATCTTTGTAAGAAGTTTACAACTTACTATCCGAGAATACTCGGGTCTGCGAGCGAGAGGAAGGGAAGTTCATCCTACGGACGCCACTTCCTAGAATATTGAACATCTTTATACATAGACAGGGGTTTTAAAATACTTTCATTACCCGGAATACTAAACACGCCTAAATTCCGCCGAATTATTATATTCAAACCGGACACGGATAATATTTCGAAGTTGGAGTAGGTTATTTGATAAAAATCGACGAAATCGCAAATAATTTCGGAGTAAAAAACGTGATACGAAAAATAACGCGCGAAAAAGAAAGGAAAAATATCAACTTACTCAAAAAAGATTTGTTATTTTTTTCATTCATTTTATTTTGAAATAATGTCCGATAGGTATATACTTAGTTGGTGTTTATTCTGAATCTGTAAATTTCCTCAAATGACATTATATACATATTCTCATGGAAACTACTCCTCATGGAAATATGTATTTTATTGTTCTTCTTCTTTTCCCAAGTCTTTATGCCATTTCAGCTCTCCTAATATATAGGAGAGCTGAAATAGCATAAAGTATATGTATTTCATTGTTGAATATTATTCTCCCAAAAATGTTTTAAAGACTACCGGGCGAGTCGAAATTATAGATGATGAAATTTAAAAAAATCTATAAAATAAAATAAACAACATATTTTTAAATGAAATTTTATATAAAAGCGGGCAAAATTTTTCATCTTGATAATATGAATAATGGTTTTCGTCTTTATATGGACGAAAAATTTCACAAAAAAAAACATTTATTGACAATATGTCCTATTCTGATTCATTCTGAGTACGAAAACGTCTATAACCAACGGTGGATAAAAGGATTTTATCCGCGCGGTGTGACGCAATGAGTCCCGTGTAAATGCAGTTTACATTTTGACATTTCTCATATACTAAAATTCAGACGGATAAATTTAGACGAATCAGAATAGGACATATTATGTCCTTCATATTGATACGGAAAATGTTTTTCACCTCGATACGGACAGTCTATTTTGCTACGGAAAACGTTTTCCGTCTTGATACGATCAATTTTTTCCACTTGATACGGACAATGTTTTTCACCTTGATACGGACAGTATATTTTGTCTTGATACGGACAATGTTTATAACCTTGATAATGACAATGTTTTTCGCCTTGACGAGGACAAAACACTTTTATTTATTATTATCTCGACGGAGGGGTGGTTCTTTGGTACTGGTGTGCAGACTGCTTACTTCTGACATCAGCCAGAAGTAAGCAGTCTGCACACCAGTAGTGTTTTAGTATGTATGTATGTATATATAAATACGACAGTCGGCGGAAACGGTGTAATATTCGGGCTCAGCTTGGACCACAACTTAGTCTATTTCAGTCGCGGCAGAAAAACGCAAAGCGGCTAACTATAGAACGGTTTATTTATAAAGTAACGCGCGGACCGACATTACAATATTAACATACATATGTATTATCTATATAATAAGCAAATACATATTATGTACCTACATACAGAGCAACTCACAGACATCGTCATAATCGAATTATTACTTTGTTATTTATCAAGTACCTATAGATGCTCATCGTACTTCTTCCAAATATTTCCTATACAACTATCGGGTCTATTGTGACTGCACAGAAAGATCTATCGATATGGCTCGATATCTATTTGAGGCTTCGCATCACGTTTATTGATATTGCATTAAGGCAATAAACCACCATTGCACACTTTCTTGTAACAGCATTTGCTTGTGTGTAAAATAAACTTCTTAACCATCATAGAAATTAACTATGATTAAAAAATCTTCTTGATTAAAACAAATAAATCTTGACGAAAAATGTTATTTTAGAAAAACATGAAAGTATCTTAAGAAAAAACACGAAAGAAATCTTAAGAAAAATGTTATTTTCGAAAAACATGAAAGTAATCTTAAGAAAAATGTTATTTTAGAAAAACATGAAAGTAATCTTAATAAAAATGTTAATTTAGAAAAACATGAAAGTAATTTTAAGAAAAATGTTTTTTTAGAAAAAAAACTAAAGAAATCTTAAACAAAATGTTATTTTAGAAAAAAAAATGAAAGTAATGTTAAAAAAAATATATTTTAGAAAAACATAAGAGTAGGTACTTAATCTCAAGTAAAATGTTATTTTAGAAAAAACATGAAAGTAATTTTAAGAAAAATGTTATTTTCTTGTGAAATCAAGGTCCGCATCTTCGATCTGCGGAATGTACCACACTAGCTATTCCCATTCATTCTACCGAATTTCTCATTTCCTCTTTTGTACAATCAGCAAGACTTTGGAGCATTTTAAGAGACGTCTCAATCGATTCATACATATCATCACGCCATGTCCTCAATGTAAGCAGAGAGAAAAGAGCGCCATACTCCTCTATTTTTGCACACATTACTGACTTCTTTTACATCCATGCATCATCGTCTCATGCACGCTCGAGTTTTCAAGCTTGTCAATCGATTCAACTTTTTACAAAATGACTAAACCTGTATAATAATTCTTAATTAACACTCCTACATTTTCTTTTTCCTCCCACAAATTATCTCCTTCCTCTCTTTGTTATTGTGATTTTACGTTGAATATTTTCACGTGTTTGTCTTTCTGTTTGGGTCAATCCATTTTATATTACCCAAGCCATGTGCTCATCATTTTTGATTTCTCTGGATTTTTTACCATGTGTTCCCTATAGATAGACAGTCACAAAACAATATTTGAAAAAAATTAAAAACCCATAGTTTTTTTCTGGCGGCCATATTTATAATGGCGGGTGGGCAAATTTCAATGAAAACGTGGTTTCCGGAAAGTTTAATTGCCAAGCTATTTTAAAAGATATCAGAATAATTCAAAAACCATTATGTTCAACAGGAAATACACTTTATGCATACATTTTTAAAATTATTATATGATGCAAGAGAGTCATAATTTTTTTTTCTGTAAAAACTCGGAAAAAAATGATAAATTGTTACTTTTTAAGACCATCTTTTTTTATGAAGGAAATGAGACTCACTAATAATATGTTGTTTCTGTGTCGTTTATTCTTTTGTCATAAATTAAATTTACCTACCTACCTATCTATCTATCTGTGGCTTTACAACCCTGGTTGGGCCTTAGCCTTCTGCAGAGAATGCACCTACCACTACACTATTATGGCATCCTTTTTTTAATTTCTTTTTAATTTTTCTTACATGTATTTTTTTTTGTTTAATTGCTTCTTTTCTGTGATATCTAATGATAATTTCGTGGAATCCTTAGTGGCTTCTCTGAAGGTATGTTATTCTTGAGATACATTGAAGCTGTTGGATAATCACCAATAAATTAAATTAAATGAAAGAAACACGAAATATGGAAGTACAAAAAATATATAAATAATATTATTATTATTTATTTATGGGCAGGCAGCTAAGGCTGATGTGCCTATATCAAAATTTATATTAGTTACTATATTATTTACTGCACTGAATTGAAATTTGAATAAAAAAATAAACAAAATAATAATGTGTAGGTAATACGGAATGCTGGGCACTAAAGCAGTAACACCAAAAAGAGATGCACACGACGGAAATGAATATGCTAAGGTGGGCTGGGGGTCTGACAAAGTTTGACAAAGTGAGATATGTCCACGTCCGCGGTAGTATCAAAGTGGCTCCATTAGACGAAAACATAGTCGAAAACAGGCTTAGATTGTATGGCCACATTTTGAGACGACCGACGGATAATATGATAAATAGGGCTTTGAACATCGAGACTCCAGCGAGAAGACCAGGCAGACCACCAGCCACATGGCTGTCGAGCATCAAGAAGCATCTGCGAGAGAGGGAGCTGAATCCTGATCTAGCACAGAAATAGAATAAGGAGAGACGACCCCAAGTAAATGGGACAAAGGTGAGGGCGAAGAAGAAGGAATAATGTGTAGGTATACCAGACATAAATTACTTAGTATTATGATCTTATACAATTTGTCCTAAACAATTTTTCCATTTCATTCTATTTTGGGCGGTTTGCTGACATCTACGACCCGCATGCCGGTCAATGTCTCCTGTGCACCTTTTAAGTGGTCTTTCTACGCATCTTTTGCTGGTATAGGGCCTCCACTTCGGGATTATAGGTGACCATCTGACACAGCACATGCCCGCGTAAAATTCCACGGAAAAGTTTAGAAGAGGCCATGTCCAGCAGTGAGACGAATATGGCTAGAATTAAGTTAGTAAGTCCGAAACAACTAGACAACCATAAAACTGCGAAGACACATAGTATGAATCACAATTTCAGTTGTATACATGGACAGTGGATAGCTCGAGTAAGCCAAACAGCTGCTGGCATCGACCAATAATAACAACAACATTTGAATCGTCAATAAATAATGCTACTACGATAGTGGAATAGGTAGTTAGATGATAGGTGGTGGTATATAATGTCACCTGGTGTGTGACCCTCAACCGGCCAAGAACTGACATGTTGCGGAGTATCGACCCGTTGTTGGCTCGGCGGAGGAGTGTGAGGTGGCAGTCACGTGACGCCGTAAAACCAACACCGTACCTCATTGTCACGGAAGTGATGAAACCCAAAATAGAATCGAAACGACGTCTGCGACAATCGGCCGAGCTGGTAAACAATCACAAAATGATAAAGGCAGGGATGCAGCACAACACAAAAGGTCAAAGAAGGACCAAATAAAAACAACAGATAAAACGAAACGGTTCGATTTACGGAAAATGATCACGTCCCAAAAACTAACCCGGGATGAGTGAAGTCAATAGTTCGAATGGATTAACAATTAAAAAATGATAACGGCAAGGATGCTACAAATAAAAAACCAACAACGTTTCTCACTGTCACAGAAGTAAAGGAACCAAATTAGAATTGAAAAACGAAACGGTTTGATTTACGAAAAATGATCACGATCCAAAAACTAAGCTGGGGTGAGTGAAGCTAATAGTTTGAGTGGATTAACAATTAAAAAATGATAAAGGCAAGGATGCAACAGATAAAGTAAAATCAATAGCATTTTTCACTGTCACAGAAATAAAAGAACCAAAAATAGAATCGAAATAATGACTGCGACAATTTATTTAGTTGGTAAACAATCAGAAACGTTAAAGGCAAGGATCCAGCACAGCAGACAATGTCACTGAAGTACCAACAAACAAACACAGATATAACGAAACGACCTGATTTATGGAAAATTATGCCCCCACGACAAAACCGGGGTAAGTGTAGTCAACTGTATGACATACTTTAACGAGGGACTATTAGCTGTTGATACTAAACTTAACCTATATTAGGGGTGCCTAGGACGATTTCTATTTTTGAAGAAATTTGGTAATTCATTCAAACATTCAGTTTTTACACGAACTAAGTACATGTTTTTTCACTTTATTTAAAGAATGAATACGTCCTTGTAGTAATATATATATACATCCTCATACGTTACCTAAATTAAGCATAAAGTTTGTGCCATAGGTGAACGAAATCGGTCGTGGCAGGATTTGAACTCGCGGCCATTGGATTACAGACTTAAAATTAATAATTTATTGATAATATCCCTCCTGTTTATGGGGAATTAAAATTGCTGACTTATAATAATTTCAAAAGCACCATATGATATCACATAATGAAAGAAACTGTAGTTTTCTGAAATTACGGTGCTGTTGTTGAGGCATATTTTGAATTAAAAAATATGGAAATTTTGAATTAAAGAAGTTGTCGCTTTGATCAGATGAACTTACTACACAATCACATAATTTTTCAGCTCTTCATTATTGGAGAAAATTCGGCAAGAACACTCGACACTCAATTCCAATCTCAACACGATTCCTTGGAACAACAAGCACGCCTTATTCTCCATTATAAATGTAGGTTCTTGGTGTGGATTCGAAATTGATATTGGAATCGAGTGTTAAGTTAGTGAATAATATACATTTTATTTTGACCTTTGCGCACAAGGAATAAAAAAAAACTTAGGTAAATCAAAACTCAGTATAAAAATTGATCTGAAAAAATTGTTAAGTAAGAAAGGTGAAGGTATCTGTGACAAAGAATGTCCAGATGGAGCGATAATAATAACATATGTAGATATTCCAAACAGCAAGTAAAGGTCACGTCACGGGATATCCCGGTAAAGTAGCGACACGCAACAGAGCTAAAATTATAAAAATCAATACAACATTATGCCAAAACATTTATTATGTTGAGTTCTCCCGTAGTTCCTACCCCAATATTGGGCTCAAGTCAAAATTATAATTCATTTAACGAAAAAATATGTATAGATAGGTTTAGATATCTTAGCAGCATAGATAGGTTTAGATATCTTAGCAGCATAGATAGGTTTAGATATCTATGAATATTCAAAGGGCATATAAACATAAACATCGCATATTGAAATAAAATTTCTGAAATATATCAAATAGAGTGTTTCTAAAAAATACCACATGTACTTTCAACATTTCTCTAGTGAATGTTCGTTACACAATTTTAAAATTCAGCATGAATCCTTTAAAAAATATCCAAAATATCCTTTATTACAACATTTTATTAAAATTTCCCTTAACCATATTATGTCGTAGAGAAATAAATCGTTTATGTGCTTAAATACTACCTACCTACATAAAAACATAGTGAATGACCGATATAGTTTTTTCATTTCAAGTCAGATTTGTTCTTAAAATGAAAAGAATCAACAAAAAACTTAGGTTTCCGATAGTTTACATCACATATAAACCCTTTTTAACCCACGTAATAGTTTCTCTTACTAACACATATGTAACTTCATATTGTATTAGGCGGTTTTAATATATCATGTTTTCAGTCACTAGATATGCCTTCTTCACAAGTCAAACATAAAATGAATGAACTTCGTACAAATACATATTAAGTGTTATGTAAGAATTAAGTAAGTATATGAAAGCTATTTTGAAAAAACATAAGCAAATAATTTCAAACATTAGAAGATAGTTTGCGAATCCGTAAACTCAAAGGTATACAAAGGGTATTAACGAAGTTCCCTAGTCCAGAGTCTTCAAAGTTCTGCGTAACTTCAGCACAGCAGTGTATGCAAGAACTACCCAAGTAATACGCCTCCAAAGAGACATCTTATAAGAGAGATTCTTAATAAAGTTGAGATCTTGTCTGATTCTCAATGCAGCTTAGTATTTGTATTTTTTTATGTAAATACCAAATTGAACAAAAGAAATGCGCAGATGTTTAACGGAAGAAAACTAAAGGTCTGTTTTAAGACGAAATCCCACAGAAATAAAGCTAAGCGCGGTCTGATATAGAAAAGCGGCTTCACATTCAATGCGGGAATAACAAAAATTCTATTATTAGTGGATCGCTTCCGGCTGGCCAGATCAGAAATAACAGCCGGCAATATCTTTAGCATCGAATGTTTACACACTTGAAAAGCCCACACCAATTATAAACCTATAACTGCACGGCTAATTTTGTTACAATATATAATATAGGTACATCATACGGTAGATTTATATAGGTACATATGTATAGTCTTCACATCACTTCTTCCTGATGATGGAGAGATGATGTTCTGTACTTGCATCAAAAGAGAATGCTCAACCAACACAGAAAAAGCAAACCCATAATCTAATTTAATTTTATATTGCTGAAACCACTTTGAGAGTATTTATTTGAACCGCTACACCAGAACTACTGAACTTTATTAAGGCCCATGAATACCCTGGGTATACAGATGCACACAAAAATGCACACTAAATTACCTTCTAATGTATGAAACACGAAAAAAAATGTATATCACCTTATTATGTGATATGCAATATTTTTTCGCTACTCCCACCACCACCCGCTCTGTATATGGGGACTATAAACGGCCCCTTCACAGAACGCTAAGTGAGCGACAAGAAAAAAAATGCATAGCACGAAAAGTGGCTCATGGAGCCCTCTAGATTAGTAATCTCGGCACCATAGTGCAAAAGAAAAATCGACGAATGTGAATGGAGGATTCACACTCGGGGACTTCAGATCATATAAATGAGAAATATCAATATTTTTTCACGAAGAAAAGGTAAAATTTGAGTTTTTTTTAAATACCAAGAAAAGTAATTAAAATAATATAATAATAAAACGAGTGGGTTGTGGCCAACGCTAAACTCCTCACTAAAAAGTCATTCTAAAAAGTAATAAAAGTTTGTATGGAAAATTTACAGCATTTTCATGAAATGAGTTTGTTCAATTATTTTTTATTTAAATATTTTATTATGAAAACTTGATAACTCTTCAATGCTATTTGATGAAAGTGATGTACGTTTTTACCAATTTGAAAATAAAATTTTCAAATTTTGAGTTTCCTGAGTTTGGGGTCACATTGAAATATTTGACAGTTAAAAAAATTGAGAAGCACTATTCATGTGAGAGCTGCGTGCTGTGTGCTATGTACGGCGTGTTTATTCTACTTTATCGACTATAGACTAAAGTACTCATTCGATTCGTTACAAATTTTGCAAATTTGTATATCTAATACTCGCTTAGACCCCATTAGATTTTGAAGGATATCTGAATAGTGCTTCTCATTTTTACTAACTGTCAAATATTTCAAAGTTCAGAAAATCTGAAATTTAATATTTTTATTTTCGAATTGGTAAAAAAACACATCATTTTCACAAAATGGCATTGAAAAATTATCAAGTTTTCACAGTAAAATATTTAATATAAAAATTTACACGAAAATTCTGAAAAATTTCCATACAAAATTTCAAAACTTTCGAAGCGAGGAGTATAGCGTTGGCCACAACCCACTCGTTTATTATTAAATTTGTAATTTGTGTTTACAGCCGCATCAATGCAGATTCAAGTCTATAGAAGAAGGTTACTGGAGACGACCTGCCCGAGGCCCGACGGTTGTCCCTGTGGCATGTTTTGAGTCAATCCCACGCATCTTTCACCCGCGGAGGACGTGTCAGTGGGACATAACCTGCCTAACTCAACATGAAGAGCGTTCAACAGGCTCAGAGCTGGTGTCTCCGGCTGCTCTGTAAATATAAATAAATAAATTATTGGCGCTACAGCCCTCAAGTTTGCAACGCCAATTCTCTTTAAATCCTTCTGTCATCTTTAACACAATCCTCTTTAACACTTCGTCTGCTTTCCGGTCGTGTTTTCTTTCTTCGGTTTCTTATATCCTAAATGTGTTTGTAGGTATACTTAAACTATTTTTAAAATCTAAATGATGTCTTTCTATAATTAAATTTGCAGTCGTCAATTTACGGATAAAATGATTACAAATAAAGTGAAGCATAATATAAAAGAAGGTACAAGTTTGTATGATGGTAAGATATGCAAGCATATTTGGCATCAGATGGCAAAAAGAATAACGGAGATGTGGCCAAAAGACGCGGAGCAGAAATAGCACACAGCGTCTGTCACAAGTAGGGCTGGGCTGGGCTACATATACAGAATACATTATAATAATACGATTTTTCACACTGACAACCTTGACTATGTAGAATTAATTTCTTTTTAATCACACCATATTAACAAAGACAACAACAAGTAGATTACTGCAGCCCGATTAGGATATCCTATTCTAGGGCTAAAAGTTTACAATTTTTAGTGATAATATATGAACCAGGTGATTGTTCCCGTTCCACATTAAAAAAGCACACAATCTCAACATTCTGCACTAGCAGTCATTACCTCAACAAAAATATGGGCTCACACAAAATAGATTAACCAGGTCCCAATGTCCGCCATAATACCTGTCATAAATAAATCTCTGACGCGATTTTTATTTCAGAACCATAGAATAGAGACTAGTTAACTACGTTGGTGTAGTTAATATGAATCATATGCTTGTGCCAAATCAAATCAAATATATTTTATGATTTGATGGAGCCCTAGTCCCAAGTGACGGGGAAATGCGAAAGGAAGCCGAGGTTAACGATGAAAACAGTGTGGTGTTAGTATTGGTGTGGTGGATACTAGAAATAGAAGATAGACACAATCTTCACAAAACAATCGACCATTTAGATTACACATACAAACACAACAGAATTATACTCATACAATTGCAAATTACGCTAATAATATTCATACACAAACAGACCAGTATACAGATTCAACCGAATGTGTAAGTTTGGCTCTTGGACCGAGTACGGAACACAGCAGAGATAAGGAAGGTTTGCGACTTTAACTTCATCGTCAGATGGTTCAGGAGGCGAAGACGATTTTGGCGGGACCACGTGGCGTGAATGGGAGACAACAGGTTACCCAAAAATTATCTTTCAATAAATTAATTTTGGCAATCGACCACGAGGTAGACCATCTAAGACATGGAGATATAGCTGCGGCTCGGCGTCACAGTAGCAATTGCGGGAGGGGCACACTTTCTAAGAAGTCTTTTGCAACACTAGAAGAAAAGGACTGAATATTGACGATTGAAACGAAAATATCTCACAGTACCTACTAACAATTATTTCGTTAATACGAACATTTCCTTATTATTTCATTATTTATTTTCTAATAAAATGTTGAGGAAATGATGTTATATTGATGATTTTTAAAAGAGCCACTCTGGTGAATTTAATATAGGTATGTTTATTAAACAGTTATATATTTTTTATATTTTGATACTATAAATTATCTTTATCTTAATCTCTAAGCACGCCATTTTTTTTAATAACTTCTCTATGGAAAATTATGTGATTCAACTTTAAGTATAAAACAAAAATATATATTGCACCTTTATTTTCATAGTGACACTAAATAAAAAAACATTTTTTTTCACCATCAGGGATTAAAGTTTTAATTTTTTTTGAAATTTAATTTGAAAAAATACAAATAGCAATAATGCCAATTGGTGGCCAATATTTGAACGAGTGATCTGGTGTTTCTGTATTCAATAGATAGCGCTCATATAAAATACATAACTGGTTATAAAAATGAAAAATTTTAAATTTACAATTTTTTATAGTGTCACTATGACAAATAAAGGTGCGATGTGTATATGTGTGATGTTTAATTATTTTTTCTCCTAATAAATAAATAAATTGAATTTCACATGCATGAAAAGACGCATATTGAAAAAACTTCATAGAAGATAAAATAAACAATTATACACATTGGTACAAGTAGGTAAATAAGACAAAAATGACCTTATAAGTCTGGCGCAATTCAGGGGTGACTTCTATGCGAAAAATGCATTGTCACCTCAGATATAAGAATTGTAGCTTTCATTATTTACAAAAAACCAATTCTCTCAATAGATGGCGTTCCAACAAAATAAATAAAAATAATAAGATTGTTGTTCATAATTTCACCCATAGATGGCTGTAGTAAAAATTCCTTATTTTCAAGCGAAAAGAATTTCAGTATTACAATATATAGAACTTTCAAAATTGAATTGATAGGGATCTCATTAAAAGGCATAATTGGTGAACGTTGCGCAAGCGCATAAAGTGATCACGTAAACCAGCCGATGACAGGTCGTAAGCCCTGTAGGTGCCTTGATTTCCCGGTTATCCTACAATAAATATTCCAACTTCGTCTCTATTGAGATAATTAAAAATCTGTTAAAAAATATCTTTGACTCCCGACAGGGAAAAAAATCCAATGTTTGCGCATATGCAATAATAAAAATATTCGATCTGTTATATACATTTTTCATACAAATATGAAATTTATTTCACATTGATATGACAGACCATAGATGTTTTTCTTTAAATTTCAAACAGTATAAAAATACCTCGATTTTCCAGACAATGAGAGCATTTTGAAAATTTGTACAGATGAAATCATAAAGAATAAATTAACGGATATATATGGAAAACTAATCAGCTCTAGGTCTATGCACTTTACACATATATTATGATGTTAATATGAAGTCGATCGACTTAGTTTGGGCTGAGGACACAAAAAGGATAATCCGCGGCGTACATACATACAAACACATCACAACGAAACTCACAGTGTGCACTCTCTGCATGATACCCGTTGAGAAATTGATGTAAAAAAATACGCTTAAAAATGGTGAAATTACGACTCTCCACTATTCCATAGTGTGGAGAGTAAAAAGGAAAACTCACACAAGAAAACAAAAAAAAAAAATCAATAATAAAAAAAAACAAACAAAAATATATATATAAATGTAGACTAAAATAAAGCAGAACATTAGATAAAAAAATATTTTAAAAACAAAAATAGCAGTAGGATAGGATACATTACCAAAAACAGCATTGAGATAGAATAAATGACAATGAAATGAGGTCGCTTAGAAGGATATGACAAAAACAATGCTGTATGACTGAATAAGGAAAGAAGATATTAGAGCTAAGTGTAAATGTATACAAATTTACAGCGTTATAGCTTTTATAGTTTTTGAGATATACAAATAATAAAATATAAAATTCAAAACTTGATACCTAATAACTCGAAAGCCAAAAATTCAAAGAGTGTAAAACTTTTGTATACTCAAAAGTTTCTCTATTTTCTGATACACATGTTCTACTCCAAATTCCATCCGTATACATAACATATGTATAACCGCGAAGTTGGTGTTATTTTACTTCAAAATTCATGCACTACTGCATATAGTTCCATCACACAGGACTAAGGTTCATACTTTCGATTTATTAAGAGGAATAAATTATTTTGAACAAATCGACAGTAGGATAGTATATTTTTTTTATTTTTTTTAAGTAGGATAGTATATTAATTTACAATGAAACTTTTCCAAAAAATAATCGTCTAAAAATTGTCTAGTAATTATTGTTTTGTATTTATTTCAACGAACAAAAGAGATAGTCACAACATTTTATTTAAAATAAAAAAAACACTCAAAGAGATAGGATTTATTATGTACGAAATTTTTGAGTTAAATTTCAAATAATCAGATAGGAAAATATAAATTAGAGATAAAATTTCTTGCGACACTTCTCAGAATATATTTATATTTCAAAACAAGTTATTCTGAGAAAATTAATGTCAATGGAAAAAAGAGAGATTGGAGATTATATTAAACGTTGGAGATAATAAAATAAAAATAGATTATACGTAATATTAATTTGACAATTTTATTTATCTCAATTGGATTAGATAACTACGACACGATAAGCGTCGAACAGGTACTCTTGAAGGCGCCTTGTTAGGGCTTGAACGTTATTATATTAACAATAATAATCAATCACGACAAGGATATCTTAGTTGATATGCGTTTACGTAGTATGAATTATATATTCTTTATAATTAAAAGTCTCAATCCTGCGGATTGGTTTGCAGAATAAGTCGCTACTTCTCGCTTTCCACTTCTCTCTATCTTCTGCAGCCCTCTTCAGCTCAACATATGTGTATATACATACTTAACAGAGTTGAAGAAGGGAGACACCTACTCAAAACCATCTCCGAGAGACGTGCTCGCTAGATTGGTCACATCTTGTGCCACGAGGCTCTCCTACATGACCTAATGGAGGGAATGGATGAGGGGACAAACCACAGGGAGCGCCCCCGACGGGAGTATTTGGCCCAGGTGTGCGAGGACATGAACTGAGCCACATATATATTTTTTATTAGAGGTTAAATGCATTTTCATAAACGCAGTGGAAGATCATTTTAAAAATATACTTTCGAATATATTTAAACCAAAGTTTCAATCCACAAGGACGAGTATACTAATACAAGCTTGAGCGCTTTCGCTAGGCGCAGCCAGTATCCTCAGAAACAAAGACTGAAAATTTTCATACGGTAAATTTTCCCCGCGGTGAATTTTCCGCACGGTCAATTGTCCCCACGGTCAATTGTCCCTACGATCAATTGTCCCCTCGGTCATTTGTCAACACGGTAAATTGTCATATAGATAAACAATCACGGCACATCCCACAATGTGGGGTAACCTGCGAAAGGAGTGCGGGCGTGCATTACCATAAAAAAAGGAAGCACGATCCATGCGTGCAGGCCCACATACTAGACTCGTGTCACTTGAAGAGGCCACGTTTAGAATGGGTGGTGAACCTCTTCGTCGAAGTATGTAAAATGTTATTTTACCTAGGTGTAATTTCGATTAATGGAAAGGATAATGTTGGCCATAAAACTAGAAGATAGGAAGAGGAATGACTTAATACGCAGTCAGACCAAATTGTTCGATGTGGTTGAGAGAATAGCCATGCAGAAGTGGAGATGGGCAGGACACATCAAGAGTGACCGACAATAGATGGACGAAAAGACTGGTGGGGTGACAAGAGACCACCTAACAGATGGATGGGTGACATTAAAAGATTTGTTGGACCACAGTGGATGGGAGTCGCACAGGAACGGGAGGAGTGAAGAGAGAAGGAGAGGGGAGTCCTATGTCCTGCAATGGGCAAACACAGGCTGATGATGATGATTTTTAAAGTTATGAAAAGAGGAAGATCCAGAGGAAGATCAAAGAATTATCGGATCCTGCAAAGACGAAAGTACAGGACAGAAGGGCCTGAAATTTGACGACGAAGAGAGCTGACCCTAACAGTCACAAATAGCTAGTCCTGGAAATATAGCCAGGGAGAAGTTTATTTATTTATTTATTTTGATTAGGAAACAAAACAGGAAAAGTACATGATAAATATAAGTATACAACAATTTGTACACCCTATTATGTACTTATGTATGTTTCACATACATGCCTATTCTGAGATTACATAGACTTGGTAATAAGTTTGGCTCTGATGATGTCTTTTGCTGTTCAATATAGAAAATATAAAGAGAGACTTATAGATTGTATCAATTCTGGGTTCTAGTTCTTTTTTGTATTAATTTTTTATTTTTTGTTTTATCCTTTGCTGTTTTTTTTTCTTTAATTTTATTTTTATTGTACGTCACAACCTATATATTTAGTAAATTTATTAATTTTTTTCTTGATATTTTTTTTTTGTTATAATACCTATTTATTATTATATGTTAATGTATTTTGTTTCGTGGTTCATGAACATTATGTTTAATAATTTGTAGTTGTGTATTTATTTATTTATTTATCGTATGATACTAGTGAATCAAATGTTAGTCAAAATGAACAAAACACAGCACTGACAGCAGGCAAACACAAAACAGCACGATATATCAATCACACATTCACGTCGAGGGCTCCGAGCCAATCCACAAATGCTGGTGTCAATTCGCAAATGTCCGACTTTGGGCCTTCATATGCATGGACGCAAAAGTGTATGTAAAAGCTCATTTTGGGCGTTTATATAAATAAATAAGTAAATAAATAAATAAATAATATATAAATAAATAAATAAATACATAAATAAATAAATAATTAAATAAATAAATAAATAATATATAAATAAATAAATAAATAAATAAATAAATAAATAAATTAATTAATTAATTAAAAAAAAACAAATAAATGCATATTTAAAAAATAACAATCAATTTCATTTTTTCCAAAAACAGCTCAAAACAAAGTAGGATATGGGGGAAATAAAGAGTGATATAATGACGTGATGTATGAAATAAAATAAAGGAAGAAAGGAGGAGGAGAGGTAGGAAATGAGGAGAGATGTCATCACTGTTGAAGTTATCAAGTTCTACGTATAAATAAATAATTATTAAGTTTTATTAGACAGTCCATCTTATCTAAATGACTGGACTACAGTCATGTTGATGTAATGTTTTATTAGACAGTCCATCTTATCTAAATGACTGGACTACAGTCATGTTGATGTAATGTTTTATTAGACAGTCCATCTTATCTAAATGACTGGACTACAGTCATGTTGATGTAATGTTTTATTAGACAGTCCATCTTATCTAAATGACTGGACTACAGTCATGTTGATGTAATGTTTTATTAGACAGTCCATCTTATCTAAATGACTGGACTATACAGTCATGTTGATGTAATGTTTTATTAGACAGTCCATCTTATCTAAATGACTGGACTATACAGTCATGTTGATGTAATGTTTTATTAGACAGTCCATCTTATCTAAATGACTGGACTACAGTCATGTTGATGTAATGTTTTATTAGACAGTCCATCTTATCTAAATGACTGGACTACAGTCATGTTGATGTAATGTTTTATTAGACAGTCCATCTTATCTAAATGACTGGACTACAGTCATGTTGATGTTATGTTTTATTAGACAGTCCATCTTATCTAAATGACTTGACTACAGTCATGTTGATGTAATGTTTTATTAGACAGTCCATCTTATCTAAATGACTGGACTACAGTCATGTTGATGTAATGTTTTATTAGACAGTCCATCTTATCTAAATGACTGGACTACAGTCATGTTGATGTAATGTTTTATTAGACAGTCCATCTTATCTAAATGACTGGACTACAGTCATGTTGATGTAATGTTTTATTAGACAGTCCATCTTATCTAAATGACTGGACTACAGTCATGTTGATGTAATGTTTTATTAGACAGTCCATCTTATCTAAATGACTGGACTACAGTCATGTTGATGTAATGTTTTATTAGACAGTCCATCTTATCTAAATGACTGGACTACAGTCATGTTGATGTAATGTTTTATTAGACAGTCCATCTTATATAAATGACTTGACTACAGTCATGTTGATGTAATGTTTTATTAGACAGTCCATCTTATCTAAATGACTGGACTACAGTCATGTTGATGTAATGTACGAACTACATAAGTATGTAGAGTCGGTCCCTAAACAAATGTATTTTTACTCTACAGCAGTGATTTGGAAGCCAATGATTTTGGGAGAGATGTCGCCAAAATAAATGATATTATGTATTATTAGAAGAGTCTGACCTTCGCTCATGAATAGTATTCAATATACCGATATCGTGGGCTACACTCATCAATGATAATATATTACATACATTATCACATACATATAACGATATAACGGAACACGAGTAATAGCTCTGAAAAAATAGCTCTTAATAGAAGGATGATATTTATATGTTTATTTGAATCTTCTTGTACATATAATTTGTACATTGGCGGGTTTATTGGCAAACGCAAATTTCTTTCAACCAGAGTTTACGGACCGTGGGGAAAATTCACCGTGCGGAAAATAAACCGTGAAGACAGTTGATCGTACGGAAAATTTATCATGCGACCTTTTTAGCGTATGGACAATAAATTCATCGTACCGAAACTTTTTTAGGTATCAGCAAGTCTTCCTTTAATCATTCCGACATAATTCTCCGTGGTGACTAATTAACATGTCTAATTACAGTAGGTTCCTACAAGGAATGTAGAAAGTCAGTGTATACGATACGTCAATCCGTTGTCCTTTTCCTAAAACCGTATAAAGCTCTAATGACGGTGAAGATTCTTTGTCGTTTTCACAGAAGATCGTTCATGACGATTAATACAAACAAACGAGAATAAACTAACTAACCTCGCTTTTCTGTCAAATCAGTGAACGTCACCTAAATCTGACGAATGTACGACACTTATTTTTTGTTTAATCTATTTATTTCCATAATATATCAAATTAATACAATATAACTTGACTTAAATATTGCAATGGAATTTGATACCTCACTAGGCGAAGCCTGTTCTGAGGAAATACTATCAATGACTAATGCACCAGGTAAATTATTGCTACATAATTTTTTTTAAATCACATAAGCACAATATAATCGCCTTGAAAATTCCTTCAACGAAAGACACAGATTTTTACACATCCCCAGAACTCATACCACATTTGCTCAAAAACATTTTGATTTTATTTTACCTCGTGTTCTAAACATATTTACGAAAGAATCTAATAGTTCTAAAATATATAAAATAATGCCACTAAGCGCTATAAAAAAACTATTTTTTGAATACTCAACAAAGGTAGAATCTGAATATTAAAAATATATTTTTAAAAATAATGCAATGATACATAATCTATTCTTTACATATAACCTATATGATCCAAAACGTAGTTCGCTCATAATGATTTTATACTTGAAGCCTTATCGTGATAGATATTCATAAATTGTGATATTGTGATATATATTATAATTATGTGATAGATATTTATAAATTATTGTATTTTCCGTTTGTGCAAAAAAAATGTGTGTTCTTTTGTTTTCTTATGTTCTTCAGGGTTACCAAATATCAGCCCAAATTGTCAGGATAATCCAATATTAAACTTAAGTGTGGACTATCTCATAGAAAAATGAATGTAAAGTTATTCCGACACAAGCATAAAAAATAAAAAAAATACATAAATAAATACATAAATAAATAAATGAATAAATAAATAAAAAACTAATAAATAAATAAAATACAAAAAAAAATTAAATAATTAAATAAATTAAAAAATAAATAAATAAAAAAAAATATTAAGTACATCTTTTTTCACCTGTAATGCAATTTTATTCATTTTATTAGATTGTGAAGTTGCTCTCTAGGGAGCTATGGATGTCCCTGAGGTTTGTTTACTATTTCAATCGGAAATTGAATACGTGTGGGCCGAGGATTAAGAATTCATTGATGAGGACAGAACACTTGCCCGACAACGGTTAAATAAATTATTGAAAACCGTAAATTTGACCATTGAACTATTGGAATATGTCAATATTGATAAAAAACACTCCGATGATGACGATAATCGACGTTGAATATTTCATAGTTTCCGTCTTACACAGTCCTGCGTACTTAGAACCACGGAACATTATACATGGAGTGACCACTACACTTTTGCAATGATACTTTTTTTATTTATTTCCATAATATAGTACAATAATTTCAATATAACAAAAAATGGGTCGACGGCAGAGCGGTTAGCGCGCTGGGCTAGTAATCCAGTGGTCGCGAGTTCGAATTCTGCCTCGACCGATTTCGTTCACCTAGAGCACTTCAAGCATTTATGCTTATTTTAGGGAACGTAGGAAGATGTATATGTACTTGTTTAAGAAGGACATATTCATTAAAAAAAAAAAAATGGAATTTCTTACCTCACTAGGCAAAGCCTGTTCTGATGTAATACAAACAATAATTATGTCATACAATTTTGCTTTATAATTTTTAATTGTATAAAATTAAAGTATAAAAGTAAAAAATATATATATAAAGAACAATAAATAACTAAATAAGTGGATGAAAAAACAAGTGTATTTATGAGGGTGAGGGTGTATTTACATTTGTAAGAGGACAAAGTGTTATAAGGATATATGATGGCGTAAAAAAAAACAATCTCTTTCTGAGTGGAAAAATCATCTCAGAACAAAAGTAAATTCTCTCTCTGACTCTTCTCTTCCTCTCCGAATCAACCAATCAGTAAACAATATATTTTTATGGGAGAACCGGGAAATTAGGCACCTATAGGGCTTACGACCTGTCATCGGATGGTTTACGTGATCACTATAAGTGCTTACGCAACGTTCACCAATCATGGCTCTTTATGGACTTCACTTATCAATCCAAATTTGAAAATTCTATATATTTTACAATATGGCAACACGTTGTTTGAAAATAATCTTCATCTTTTAATGAAGACAATAAAACTTATCTCTAAAGCCACATATCAAGAAATTTGTTTTTTGGTAGACAATATGTAAATGCCACGATCCATGCCGATGACAGGTCGAAAGCCCTGTAGGTGCATGGATAATTTTTTTTATTGTCATTAAAAACTGACCTTAAGGTCTATATAAAAAAGAAGATTAAAATACAAAATCACAAAACAACCAATGTCTGAGCTGAGTCTGTTCTGAGGTGAAAGAAATTTTATTTGCATTATGTCTCTTAAAATAAAAACATATTCAACTATTTCACAAATATGTAAAAAAATTATATTTTATTTTTTATTTTATTTAATTATATTTACGGCTTGAAAGCCTATTTACAGTACATAACACAACAATAACATAAGTACAACACATTTAGTTCAGCAATACATTATATAAGTTAAGAAACATCAATAAAGATAACAATAACATATTGTAAATCAGAAAGAAATCAAATTTAAAATTCGGCGATACATAATATCTGTTATGAAATATAATGTTAAAAATTGAACAGTACACAACACAGTTATAAATACAATAATAACATACATAAGTATAACACATTAAGTTCAGCAATACATTATATCAGTTAAGAAACATCAATAAAGACAAAATACAAAAACAAAATAAAACAAAATAAAAACCCAAACATAACGATTACTATGATAAGTCATGAGTAAAGAGAAAGAAAATGTACTATTTTTGATTTGAAAGTAGAAAAATCAATGTAGACTAAATAAATTGTCAATGTAGACGGTATTTATGATATAAAACTCCATTATACGAGGTCATTAATTTAAATCAAACATAATATATTATTGTTTTGGCTGACTTGACCCTTATCAACTTATCATCCTTATCAGCAGTGTTGGATTTTAAAAAGTGAAGTCGAAAAGTCCCGTAGAGGGCGAAAGGGAAGTCATAATCTGAGTAACAAAAGCTTACAAAATTACCTCTTATAAGATAAGACAATTTTTGTCATATCCGTCTCGCCCTGCCTATGTCCCATTCACGGTCGATTTAAAGATAGGACAGTAATAGGGCCCTATGACGTCCGCGTGTTGTGACGTTATCCCTTGAATAAAAACAAGTGGAAGGGATTCTCTCCATTCATAATTATACCAAGCTTGTACTGACGTCAAATGTCCGCCAATATAATATTATGAATAACATATTATAAATGATAGTATGTATGTATGTTAGTGAGTGATGCCGTGTTATAAGTTATAATGGGTTCACTACATTATGTATCCGGTGCGTAAATACAACATAACTAAATATAGACTTAAGGTCTACTGTCAGATTTACCATCCACTGTTATCCACACAACAGTCGATTTGTTCAAGAGAATTTATATCTCTTAACAGACCGATAGAGTTTCAAGCCATGATCGCATGATGTATTGCCGGGTATTATGTTTTTTTTTATATTTCATGGTTTTTCAACTTTGAAGTCAAAAAACACAACCTGCTTCGCAGCATAAATGTTATGTTAATGGATAAATTCAGAATTCAAATTAGAACATTTAGTGTGTCTGTGTATGTGTGCGTTCGTCCCCCCTTATAACTTTTGATTCGTAATTACATACAATGTCGGCCTTCGTGGCTCAGTTGGTTGGGTATCTGACTACTGATCCAAAGGTCCCGGGTTCGATTCCCGGTGGAGACACAGTTTTTAATTGTGTTTTCAGTCTGGATCTGTGAGACGATTAATATCGTAAGTCTCCAGAATGTGGCAACTTGTTATTGGGTGAGTGTTAAATTAATATTTGACATAGTACCTGTTAGTTGCCCGAAAAATAATATATAAATAATATATAAATAAATATAAATAAAATAATTAATGTTTCTATTCCAAATTTAAGAGGCTATTTATTGTTGGCTAAATAGTAAATTTTAAAAATCATTTCCCCAGTACCCTCAAAAGATACATCTTTATTATATTGTGTGAGTTTTTTGAAGTTTGAATTTGTTAAATACTTTTCTAGTAAAATTAGTTGTAGTAAAACTTTTTTTATTTTTTTACTGTAACAAAAAAAAATACAGGCCTTTGAATAGATTTTTACTTCAATCAAAAGAGAAAATGAAAATCTATCGGATTAGTTTTTTTACTGTTTTTAAGTTTTAATTACAAATATTAAAATATAAAAAAAACCCTAAATTTGACCTTTTTAACGAAAAAATATTGTATAGCACAGATTTGGTGATATACAATATTTCTGTGAGGCACCGGATTAGAATAGTGCTTCCACTCTTTTCTATTATTGTTTTCGAGTGCCCCGTAAGAGCCGGGTAATCGAAAATACAACAGGCAATTATAACATCTCACATAGTTCAGCAATGAGGTTCACCACCCATTCTGAATATAGTGCCTTTTTAGGTGAGACGAGACTGGTGTGTGGGTATACGCAGATATGTTGTGCTCCCTTTTATAATGCACACCCGCACACCTTTCGCTGGCTACCCCACATTGTGGGATATGCCGTGATGGTATGAATGAATGAATGAACAATATTTTTTCGTGTTTCATACATACGGTAATTAAGTGTGCATATTTGTGTATATCCGTATTACAAAGAAATAAAAGGGCCTTAAGCTGAGATCTTGTGTTAGAGAATGAGTTTCAAGATAGAAAAACGTGGCGTTCGGCTCTCTCTGCCTAACCCTTGAGGGACATGGTGTGATGGTTGGTTTGTATGTGTTATTGACTAACTAACGAGGAAATAAGACGCCGGTCAAAGGTCACTGACATTGCAGAAAGAGTGGGAAGGCTGAAGTGGCAATGGGCAGGTCATGTGGCAAGACAGAGAGATGATAGATGGCCCCCCAAAATTCTGAATTGGAGACCCTATCATAATAGAAGAGGTGTAGGGAGACCACAGAGGAGATGGATTGACGATATTGTCGAACTGGTGGGACATGGGTGGAAGCAGAGCGCCCAGGATAGAGAGAAGTGGAAAACTCAGGAAGAGGCCTTTATCCAGCAGTGGAGTGAAAGGGGCTGAAGAAGAAGAAGAAGATTGACTAACTGTATTGTGACATCATAACTTTCCAATATTCCACAGAAGTGGAGAGTAATTAAATAAAAAGCATTTTTAAAAATCCGAAGAACGCATGTCGAAATATTTTTAATAAAAATTGAAGATGATTAATTTCACTACGAAATACAAACGCGCCAACTCCATTTGAAGACAGGCTCGTGAAATATTTACAATGCTACTTCCACCACATCCGCTCTTCACATGGGGACGGTAATCTGCTCCTTACTGAACGCGAAGAGTATATTGGCGATATCGGTAATAACAATCGACTATCAAATAGAAGATTCACAATTGTTGACTGTCATTGACTTAAGATCATTTAACTTGAAGCGCATCAGAGGTGTGTTTAAAATCTCTGCATATAATAAGCATAATGCGAAACATCTTATTGTAAGGCACCGTAACTATGACATAAGTTACCAAGGACTTTAAAATTGAGATCACAAAATCCGCATGACCAATGGGCTTATGTACAGTGGCACGATGGTATGATATAGTGTTTTTTTATATAATATATCGTCGTTTATAGCCTGCCCTCATGAATGGACCCGAAGTACCAGCGGCCATTATTTATAAACACACACCGAGCTAGGGGGGTAATGACGTCATCAAATAATTAAAGTTCTTACGTGATGAATAGTTCCTGATCTATTCCACAGATGGCACCATCAATCATCGAACTTTTTACAAACGTTGGACCGCGGATTCTTCTAAATGTGTTACTCAGTGGGAAGCTCTAAACGCGTCCGCTGAAAGTTTCACACAATGAGACCCTATGCAAATGAACTATAACCACAAATTATCTTTTCAGATAATAATGATGATCTAAATTCCTCAATCAACTAGTTTACGATTCAAATGAGGTATTATATAAAGTGAGAACTATTCGTCTATACAAATCTATTTTTCAATACATCATTAACTTATACGTTGCCTTATAATATATAAGTCAGTTTTATTTATTTAGAAAACAACATACAGCGTATAGTAAATTATATAAAATAAAGATGATTTAAGTAAATATTAAAGCCAATTACAGGTTGTCACTGGAGTTATTGTAGTATATTAAGATAAGTTAGGAATAGTTACATATTATGGTGAGATATTGTGTGAATGATGTGTGAAATTGTATATATATAAATGTGTGCAGTATATAAAGTGTTGAGTAAGATTATAAGGATGAAATTTTAAGTCTGATTTATTTGTTTGAATGTGGGGGCGCTTAGTAAGAATATGTCGAACTCTTGGAAATGCCTATTGTATGTATTACAAATTCTGTAGATTGCTGCATGTTGAGCATAGTTGGTGTGCTGAGTGGTTTGGTGGAAAATAGGAGTGTGTCTAGTTCTACGGGTAGGGATGTTGAAAGATATATAATTTAAAAGATCAGGAGAATCAATTTTATTATTAATAATATTGTGGAGAAGCATCATATCAGATAAAGTACGTCTGTTGTCGAGTGAATCAATGTAATGGTAAATCCTTGCCTCACGATATGACGAGAAATCAAGGAATGCTTTACGGTTAAGATTAATATATTTTGTATCCTCTCGATACGGATTGTGTATTGCGTAATGGGGAGACAAGACAGGAGATATGTACGTATTCTAGGATAAGTTTTGAAAGATGTACATCTTGATTCTTCAATTTATTATGATTTGTTTTTTATAAAATAATTTTATTTATTATTTATCTCGTTTACTTTATCGTTAAATATTTTTTTGAGCCTTTTTGTACCAAGCATAAAATATTTATTTATTTTATTAAAAAGGGTACATTGACAGACATCCAGCTTACAATATGTAATATTCACGTGTAAATTTGTTATTGGAATGCATTTATACCTAAAATATTATGTGCACAATTTTATGTAATATATTCTGTGAATTTACCAAGCAATAAAATAAAATATCTTAAATTTGTATATAACAAGTGATCATTTATACGGAAAAATCAATGTGATAAAAGATAGTTTGTTCTTATTAGGCGTAGATGATTTTTTTTTATAAAATTAAAGAACACAAAAATACACTTTGACAATGTATTCTGATATGTTTTCTCATTTGAATATTCTTCTTTTTCATTTGTTTTCAACCTTTTTTAATGTTTATTTGATTTTTTTTTTGTTCATGTACGATTTGATTTAATTACTTTTACTTTTATGTTGACTTTGCTTTGTATTGATATTTTTTATTTTTTTATAAGTGCTTCCCTCATCAAGCACAAGATTGTAATCTTTTTGATGAGGTACTGCAAGGAAAAATATGTAAAAATATTATTACTAGTGAATTTATATATTGATTTGTATTATAAAATTATTATGTTAAATAAATAAATATAAATGGCTTTAATGTTTCAGGTTTACTAAAGAAACTGAAAACAATAACATTAATTTTCCATTCAACGCCATTGCGTTGCATCGGGGTATAGGTACTAATTATCTTTCTACAAGAATATAAATACTCAGAACATAATTAAAAAGTGAAGGAATATTTTTCTTATTTGTATCCAAACGAAGAAAACAAAGTTTTTTTTTCAAAATGATTCAATTAGTAATGATGGAATATCACATTGAAAATAGGTACGCTGACAGCAGGCGCCCTTTAATATTCACTGGTTCAAATATACTGAAAGGACATAAATTAATTACTATTTTACATATAAAACGAGTGGGTTGTGGCCAACACTAAACTCTCCACACCACAGTAAGCGTTCATTTTTTTCTTGAAATGTTGACAATTTTTTAATGCATTTTTATGAAGTACATTTCTATTAGATTCTTAAACAAATATAAGATTCCCAGAGGACAAAAGTTTTCACAATACACAAAAATATTGTCACGAAACTCATAGTATGCACTTTCTACATATCTGTTGAAAATTTTTTAAGTAAAATTGCATTACTAGCAAGATGAGCACGTATAAGACAGTGTATCAATGTTGATGAGGTGATGTATGTGTCAAGATACAAGAATGCGGTGTTCGGCTCTCACTGCTTACCCTTTGAAGAATATAGAAGTGGAGAGTAAATAATACACTTGTCTATAGACACACATACAATATCAATATGAAGTTAATCACTCAATGCCGTAAGCCATACAAAAAAACACATCACAACGAAACTCATGCATAGTGTGCACTCTCTACATGATACCCGTTAAGAAATTGATGTAAAAAATACGCTTAAAAATTATGAAATCATGACTCTCCACTATTCCATAGTGTAGAGAGTAAAAATAATTCCTGATTTTGATCTATTGACGCGTTTCGTGCGAGGTACATCGTCAGAATGTTGTTTTGTGCCGGTACAAAAGAACGGTACACGTGGCAAAAGTATCAGGGGACCATAACACCAACGTGGTAAAATAAAAATATGAAAGAATATTATTATACTACCTCCTCTGGTGTGTGTAGTTATAAATACAGACCGCTACCAAACATTCCGACTATTTGTGGATGTGGGCGAGATATGTACCTATATCTATCCAGTGGCGGTACATCGTGGACATTTTGACATCCTGTATTTTTATTGTATTAGAGACTGTCGCCATTAGCAGGCTACTTAGTTTTAAATGGTACGTGATGTTTAATTCGTAAAACGAACATGCGTGGCCCAACGACGGAAGTGTGAATTAAAATGTTGATACAGAATGGACTAAAAATAACAAAACGTACCTAGTTGATAATTACATAATAAAACGAGTCGGCTGTGGCCAACGCTACCAAGTCTCTCCAAAAAGTATTAAGTTTTTCATGGAAAAATTTCGGAATTTTTAAGAAATGAGTTTGTAGAAAAGATATTTTATTATGAAAACTTGATATGTCTGATTTGGCTTTTTAGTGAATTGAAAATAAAAATATGAATATTTATGTATCCTAAGCTTGGGGTCACATTGCTACATTTAAGAGTTAAAAAAATGAGAAGTTCTAATCAGATATCTTTCAAAATCTAATAGGGTACCTATAGAGGTTAATGTATGTTGGGAGGAAGCTTTATATTTAATTAAGAATATTATTATAATATTAGAAAGGTTGCGATTTTAATTACGTGTTCAAATCATCTCCCAATACACACACCACTATTTTAGATATTGCAAATTAAAATAATCAGTTCATTTAATTTAAAATAGAAATAATTGAGTGATGAAGGGCTTCATAATGAAAGATACAAATATTAAGCTCGGTACTTAAAGATGTTTCGCGATGTTGAGGTCGGTATTAATTTAATATAATATTCTTCTAAAGGCGGTGCACTGCGTTCGTGCAGTCGGTTGATGAAAGAATGACGATTCGTGCTGGGCGCTCGATTCAGGAACCGATGTCCTTCGGTCATCTTCGGAAATCTGCGCGAG
This sequence comes from Molanna angustata, assembly GCA_963576475.1. Taxonomy (NCBI): domain Eukaryota; kingdom Metazoa; phylum Arthropoda; class Insecta; order Trichoptera; family Molannidae; genus Molanna; species Molanna angustata. Next base: position 35,394,613 of record OY754975.1, on the reverse strand, counting down.
AAGCGAGACTATCCGACGGATTGATGTTTCCGATGTGGGGTGAGCGAGTATTAGATATACAAATTTGAAATTAATCGAATGAGTACTCTTGTCTATAATCGATAAAATAGAATAAACATGCTGTATATAGAACACAGCACACACACACGGATACGTTGTAATGAAACTTTAAGAATACAATCTCAGCATTAAACTAGTTTCTAACTAGTCAATATATTATTCAACAATTATTACACGCATATGCAGCCAATATAACAATACATTCTCAGCAGAGATAGACATATTCCACGCGAAATATTACAGATTTAGACATGATGTTCTGAAGGTAATGCGCAACAAATATACCTCTGTCCTGTCCTCCTAGTCTCTCTTCTCTCATTTCTCTTTCCTTCCCTAGTTTTTGTATATGTGTGTATATATGTGTACTTATGTATGTATGTGTGTGTATGTGTATGAAGGTGTGTGTGAGGGTGTGTATGAATTTGTGTGCATGAATTATTTTTGGCTAGTAAACTGTTATTTGTTTTTATATTATGTTGATGGAATGCTTTTTTTGGCTCTAACAATGTAAAAATTATTTTGTATCATTAAACTGTAAATGAGCTGTAGCTTCCCAAAGAAAATAAATAAATAAATAAGTAAATAAATAAATAAACAAATAAATAAATAAATAAATAAATAAATAAATAAATAAATAAATAAATAAATAAATAAATAAATAAATAAATAAATAAATAAATAAATAAATAAATAAATAAATAAATAAATAAATAAATAAATAAATAAATAAATAAATAAATAAATAAATAAATAAATAAATATTATGAGAATTTTATTCACTGTCGTGAGTTATTATTTTAAGCACTATTGTTTGTCCGATTAAAAGGCGAGAAATGTTTTCAGCCACGAGCCGCCATTGTAGTGAAGACATAAATAAAAATGTGTTTAAATAGCGAGCAGAGAAAAGTCAACGGGGTCAGGAAAAGTCGGGGGTGAGAGAGGGGCGGGGGTGGGGAGGCGAGGTAAGGAGATGGACGGATGGTGTATGACTTGGCTGACCGCGACTGGTGTATGACCATCTCACCTGACGCGACACGTTTCAGGAAGTAACAAACCTTCCTCAATCTCTATATAAACAAGAGACAGACTTGCGATTTCGTCACGCAACATCTAGATGGAAAAGTCGTCGAAAATGAAAGAAACGTAGCTATGTACTAAGTTGAGCTCTACAAGTGTGTGTGAGAGAGAGAGAAAATGCGGGTAACAGCAGTTTCAAACGTCAGAGCAAACGGTAAGAATTCGGTAAGAACCTATATGTTGTACCTCTATAATGGAAAACAGCCCCCCTAGACAACGTTTTATTTAGCTCAAGAAAAGAAACAAGAAAAGATAACTCAATGTATGGAAGTGACAGTTTCCAGTCACGTGACAAATGTCACTTCTATACATTGAGTTATCTTTTCTCGTTTCTTTTCTTGAGCGAAATGACACGTTGTCTAGGGGGGCTGGGCTGTAGGTTGGAATATTTTAATAGTTGTACTAATTTGAATGTACGAATGCAATAGGTAGGTAAGTTCTGAAAAAAAAATAGAAATTGGGATTGGATTTGAGTCAGAGTATCTAATGAGGTATTTTAACCCTTCCTTTACTCTATACTGCAAATCCGATCTCAATTTCGATTTTTTCGCTAAGAACCTACCTTGGTAACGGAGAAGAATGCGGTAGGTAGGATTAAGCTTGGTGATCTTTATACATAGAAATGAATATTGATCCAAAATTTTGTCATAAAAAAATGTATTTTAAACCAAAATTCCCAGTGGAGGCACATCAAACTCTCCAGAATTAATAATCAAGTTTTATTCCCGGTGTAGGCACAGTTTTTATTGTGTTTTTAGTCTGGATCTGTGATTAACATCGTAACTCTCCAGAATTAATAATTAAGTTTAATTCCCGATGGAGGTACAGTTTTTTGTGTATTTATTAATTCCCGATGGAGGCACTGTTTTTTAATTGTGTTTACAGCCTGGATCTGTGATTAACATAATTTTACTCCAGAATGCGGCAACTTGTTAATAGATGCATGTTTAATTGATATTTGAAATAGTACCTACCTGTTTAGTTGCCCGAGAAGCTATACAAAAATAACATACAAATTAGAGTTCCGTTAAAAAATATCTATTCAAAACTTTAGAGGCAGCACAGGAACTTTAATGTGATTATTTGCATACGCGTTTCCTCATTTACTCAGCCAATACTGACATTATCATCTTGAAACTTCAAAGTTAGAAAAACCGCGAAAAATATAGACTCTGCATACAAATCTCGCGTTTCTTGGCTTGATACTTTGTCGATATTTTAAGAGAATAAAATTCACTTGAACAAATCGACAGTTGGAAAAATAATATTACTTTTTTCAATAATTATCAAGAAAATATAATAATCCGTATGATAAGATAGATGAATGTACATGACGGTATGTACATTTATCTGTCAATAATTGAATTAATGGTATTCGGTTTTATTTGCCTAATACATAAAACAGTCTATATGTATGTAAAAGATATATACTCATATGTGGAAACAATATCTAATGACCACTGCCATCTATGATATAGATCCGAAAGAAATATTAATACAACGTAAGCCGCATAGAAAAAGCTTTCAGAGAGAAAGCTCGTGTTATACAAATTGGTATGAAAATTATTACTCACAATATTTATATTGTTTAAGAATTCAACAATTTAGCACAGCAAAACAAAATATAGGTTTCCGAGAATCGGAGATAGGTGGTTTGCACAAAAAAAATATGCGTCTGCAGAGGGGACGTGATTTCACGTATAAACTCTATATTCAAATGGAATTGTGAAAATAATAATAAATAATTATTTTATTTTGTAAACATACAGTCATATAACGAATTATACATCTAAAGTAATAAAGCAATCAAAATGTTAGTGTCTGTGTGTGTGTGTGTGTTTATCTCACGCCTTCTGAAAAACCAAGAGCATCTAAAAATCTAATTTATGTGCGAACATGTACCAGTATACCTGATGCAGTGTCACGCTAAAAATAATGCGATAAAAATGCTGAATTATAAAAATATTTCAATTATTACTTTTTTCATACAAAATTTTCCAAGTCACATCTGTCAAAAAAGTGTACATTTTGCACGCAAATATCTGTTAGTTTAAAAGTTAGAAGTACGTATTTACACGAAAAAAATATATTTTCAAGTATAACTTAGCGTTTAAGTGAAAAACATGGTGAATATTATGTATAATTATAATGTTTAACTTATTTTTAAAGTAAGCGTTTTGTACATACAGCGTCGCCATGTTTATCTCTTTCCATACAATATTTGTTATTTCTTACGAATGAATATGTTCTTGAAATAAATGTGATTATGAAATAATAAAATGAATCACAAAACATTACAGCAAGTTTTAAGACATATATTGTATAAATGTGTTTATTATTAGTAAAGATATAGGCATAATAAAATGCATAATTTTTTTTTTTTTTTTTTAACGGCGCTGGCCGATTTACTAATGATATTAATAACAATTAAGCACTACAAATAATAACACTCAATTATTATTATTACCATTATACACTTCCTCAAAAGAAATAGCAGATCAATGCGTAAATTGTAATTTATTAGAAAGAGCAAAATAAAATGCAACAAACGCATCATCAAGCTTTCAATTGGGAATAGTTCACGCTTTATACTATATCGCTTCATATAACTGATGTGTTAAAATAGCAATAGTCACCACTACTCAGGGTTTATATTTTCCAATCATTGTTACTAGGGCGAGTATTTAGTAAGCTTGAGTTATGTATGATTACTAGTACTAGTACAATAAACATTATTGTTGACTATCTGTATTTTTATCCTTTCAAGTTGTCCACACTGTGTTGTCTGGAATTTTATACCAGTTATGTACCTACATGTCAATGAACATATACATTATTCCCTTATCGAAACAATGTTCTTTTTTAATTGTATCTCTGTGTTTTTTTTGTTAAACTGACAAACAAATGCTGGCTGATTTACTGATGATATTAATAACAATTAAGCACTACAAGTAATAACACACAGTTATTATTATTACCATTATACACTTCCTCAGAAGAATTAGCAGATCAATGCGTAAATTGTAATTTATTAGAAAGAGCAAAATAAAATGCAACAAACGCATCATCAAGCTTTCAATTGGGAATAGTTCACCCATCCAGATACTTAACATATCAAAGGATTAGGCTCTGAGGAGGTCTCTATACTACCTAACAACCCTACTGATTCCCGAATATTAACGTTTAAAAAATCTTTAACAATTCTACATGTATTCATTATTACCGTTTTTTGCATTTTTATTATTAAGTTTTTAGATAAATCTATAATTTCTAAATTACGGATTAACGATTTTGGAATAATGCCAGTGGCTGAAATAATGAACGGTAATATTATTATTTTACGATAATGCCAAAGTCTTTTAATCTCGTTACCTAAAGAGTTGTATTTTCTAATTTTTTCATCAAAAGTTTTTATAATATTACTAGAATTTGGAATAGCCACGTCGCAAATATATGTTATTTTTTTAATTTTATCATGTATTATCAAATCGGGTCTGTTATGTTGAATTGACCGGTCAGTTAATATTGTTTTATCATAATAAAGCGAAATATTATTATTATCTAAAAATGAAATCGGATCATATTCATAATATGGTTTTATGTTTATCGCGTCAATTAATTTATATTTAATAGCTAAATTTTGGTGTATTATTTTTGCTACTTGGTTATGTCTAAATGTATATTCTGATTGCGCGAGAAAAGAACAGCTCGATATTATATGCTCGATTGTTTCCGGAAAAGCCAAACATTTCCTACAACTATCATCTACTACATTTATGTCTTTTATTATATATTTTTGATAATTTTTAGTTTTTATTACTCTATCCTGAATCGCTATTATAAAACCTTCTAAATCCGCGTCCAAATCACCAATACTCAACCATTTGTTTGACCAAATTTTGTCAACATAAGATTGGTTGAGAAATTTTGGATGTACAGAATGAATTATTTTATTTAGCCACGAATTTAGAAGGTCGTCATTTATATTTATAATATTGTTATTGGCATTCTCGTAATTTAAAATTAATGTTGTTAAATTTTTGTCCGCCTCACAGATAACTTTATGCATTAAAGAACTCTCAGATTTTTTGTGAAAGAAAGATTTTAGCGATTCGATTTGATTATTATGTAACGATGTTATTTTTATTATACCCCTACCTCCTAAATTCCTAGGCAAATTGATTCGTTCGATCGCGGAATTAGGATGATGACAACGAAATTTAGTAAAACGCGTTCTAATTGTTCTTTCTAAACTATCTAAATCTGTTTTTGACCATTTAATAATTCCAAAAGAATATGTCAATATCGGTATTGCCCAAGTATTAATAGCTTTAGTTAAGTTTTTAGCTGACAGATTGCATTTTAATATTTTCGTTATCCTATCTTTAAATTTTGTATTAATATCTTTTTTAAAATAATATTTGATAATAATATTTGTAAATAATATTTGATTATTCTGACAATTTTCATTTTTATGGCATCGAACAAACCAATGTAGGTACCTACATATTCAAAAAAGTCTCAAACCATTTGATATTTTTAACGTGTTGGAATGGTTGCTATGGTAACGGAAAGATTCTGATATTCAAATAAAATTTGTTATGAATCGAATTTATTTAGAACATTGTTGTAGGTAGGTACCTACCTATTACTATTTACTTATAAATCAACAATATAGGTACTGATTTCCTATCGGAAAATTGTATGCGATGTACTCCTAAACCGTTTGTCCGATTACAATGAAACTTAGGTGAATTGTCGAGCGTGTAACCGGGATGGTTTCTGGATTAAAACTTTTTTCTTATTCTTCTTCTTCTTCGTGTATTTGGTCATTTTACCTATGAAGGGGGAGTATCCTGGGAAAAGAAAGTCCGACTATCCCTCCATTTCTTCGCAGGTCTTCCAGGACGGTTTGTGGATTTTAACTTTTTTCTTCTTCTTCTTCATCGTTTAGGTATTTGGTTATTTTACCTATGAAGGTGGACTATCCTGGGAGAAGAAGGTCCCATTTTCCTTCCATCTCTTCGCAGGTTTCTGGGTTTAAACTTTTTTCTTTTTTTCTTCATCGTGTATTTGGTCATCTTACCTATGAAGATGAACTATCCTGGGAGATGAAGGTCCAATTTTCCTTCCATCTCTTCGCAGGTTTCTGGATTAAAACTTTCTTCTTCTTCGTCCTGTATTTTGTCATTTTACCTATGAAATTGGAGTATCCTGGGAGAAGAAGGTCTAACTGTACTTCCATCTCTTCGCAGGTTTCTGGATTTAAACTTTTTTCTTCTTCTTCTTCTTCATCGTGTATTTTTGGTCATTTTACCTATGAAGTTGGAGAATCCTGGGAGAAGAAGGTCCAACTGTCCTTCCATCTCTTCGCAGGTCTTCCAAGACGGTTTCTGGATATAAAATTTTTTCCTCTTCTTCTTCTTCTTCATCGTGCATTTGGTCATTTTACCTATGAAAGTGGACTATCCTGGGAGAAGAAGGTCCAATTTTCCTTCCATATCTTCGCAGGTATCTGGATTTGAACTTTTTTCTTCTCTTCTTCGTGTATTTAGTCATTTTACCTATGAAGGTGGAGTATCCTGGGAAAAGAAGGTCCTTTCATCTCCTCGCGGTTCTTCCAGGATGGTTTCTGGATTTAAACTTTTCTTAACCGATTGAAGGGATGGGATGTAATTTTTTATTATTTTATTTATTTTTTATTTTATTCAGAAATACAACAGCTTATACAATAATATGATAGTACAGTAAGATAAAATTGTTGTTGATAACGCCAATTACAGTATTTCCTAGTGGGTGTTACAATATAAAATAATATAATATAACATAACACAATACAACACAATGCAACACAATACAATACAACAAAGTGTAACATAACATAATATAATCTTCACTGCTAGACTGCCCATGGAGATGGATACGACGTGATGGGACACACTGCGGGGAGGGGAAGGGGGGGACGTATATATGTAGTAAATCGGCCCGCGCAACGTGCGACCACAAACATGCCACTATACAAAGCATTCATACTTATGACGTGTAGTTCAAGAGACTATATATCCATTTATCGATTTTAACAGTTCTTTTTTATAGGATGCAATGTTTGATGAAAACAGGTCTATCTTTGTATTGGTCATACAGTTATTATTGAAACTAATACACGCTCTATTGACAAATGTGTTTAATATATAGTTTGTTCTACAGGATTCGATATAAAATAGTGTTTTATTTCTGTTACTTCTAGATGGACAGTGGAAACGAATTGCACTCAGGAGTGCACTACTATCGACTATATTATTTAAAATTTTGTACAAGTAGACCAGATCAATAACTATCCTTCGGTCTTCCAGTGATTTTATTTTATAATGTGTAAGTGCTTGATCATAATACCGGAAATACCGACGGTTTCTGAAATTGTATTGTTTTATGCATTTTTTTTGTAATCTCTCTATGGCATTAATGTGGACAGTATAACTCGGGTTCCAGACCGCAGAGGCAAATTCCAAAAGACTTCGGATAAGCGAGTTGAACAGTATTACCAGCGAGTTGGGATTCCGGAAATCCTTTGTGTTTCTAAATATAAAGCCTAGGGTCTTGTAAGCACGGGAAGTAATATTGTCATAGTGTTTAATGAAATTTAATTTTTCGTCTAATATAATTCCCAAGTCCCTCACTTCGGACTTACGTTCTAGAGTCGAGCTATTTAATTTATAATCAAAGTTTATCCTGTTTTTGTTTCTGGTATATGTTATAAAGTTACACTTGTCAATATTCAGGAACAGTTGATTTACCTGACAGTACTCTTTTAGTGCGTCGATGTAATGAAGGGAAGGGACGTAATGAGGGATTGAAGGGACGGGAGGTACTGAAGGGCCTGAAGCGACGGGAGGTACTGAAGGGTCTGAAGCGACGGGTCTTTTTCTTTTTCTTCTTAATTTTATGTAGACCTTTAGGACATTTTTTATACAAACTATTTCCTATACTCTAATTCATCTTCTTCTTCTTTTATGTATACATTTGGGTTAGTTTTTTTAAAAATTATTTCCTATAGTCTAATTATTCTTCTTCTTCATTTACGTAGACTTTTGGGAGAGTTTTAATACAAACTATTTCCAATAATCTTATTCATTTCTTTTTCTTTTATGTAGACCAAAGGTGAGTTTTTTAACAAACTTTTCCTATAGTTTAATTATTATTCTTTTATATAGACCTTTGAATCAGTTTTTATATTAACTATTTCCTATAGTCTAATTCATCTTCTTTCATGTAGACCTTTGGTCAGTTTTTATACAAACTATTTCCAATAGTCTAATTCTTCTTCTTCTTCTTTTTTGTAGACGTTTGGGTGAGCTTTTATACATACTATTTCCTATTATCTAATTCATCTTTTTTATGTAGACCTTTTGGTCAGTTTTTATACAAACTATTTCCAATAGTCTAATTATTCTTCTTCTTCTTCTTCTTTGTAGACCTTTGGGTGAGCTTTTATACATTTTATTTCCTATTGTCTAATTCATCTTTTTTTATGTAGACCTTACTTATGTAGTCAGTTTTTACACAAACTATTTCCTTTAGTCTTTTTCTTCGTTTTCTTATTTTATGTAGAACTTGGGTGAATTTTATACAAACTATTTCCTATAGATTAATCTTCTTCTTCTTTTATGAAGACCTTTTGGTTTGTTTTCATACAATCTATTTCCAATAGTCTAATTCTTCTATTTTATGTATTTTTACTTATTTTACGTAGACCATTGGGATAGTTTTTTATACAAACTATTTCGTATAGTCTTATACTTATTCTTCTCTTTTTTATTTAGACTTTTGGGTTAGTTTTAAGTCTAATAGTCTATTGTGCAGAAATATTATTAACGATATGCACACTTGATGAAAATACATATGTAAAAAGGAATGGGTTGTGGGATGTGACGATGTAACCTGCACTAGAATCTTTTCAATACTTTTGTTTAATCAAATTTAAACTATTTATATCATCCTATTTTGAATAATTTTCAACACCTACACATTTGATTTAGTTGACAATATTTAAAGAATGGGGGTTGTGGCCATTATTGAACTCTTCACAACGTTTATATTCAAATTAAAAACTATTTACCATAGTTTAAGTCTTCTTCTTCTTCGTTAATGTAGACTTTTGTGTCAATTTTAAGAGGCTATAGTAGGCTATACATTATATTTTGAAAATAATTTCCCTAATACCCTCAAAAGATACGTCTTTGAAATAAGGAACAGTTTGTATGTACATCTTTAATCTATTGCATGATTTTTTTGAATTTTGAATTTGTTTAATACTTTTCTTGTAAAATTAGTTTTAGTAAAACCCTTTTTTATTTTTTTACTGTAAGTAACTAAAAAACTACAAGGCCTATGAAGTATATTTTTACTTTATTCGATAGAGAATATGAAAATCTACCGGCTGAATTTTTTATTATTATAAAATTTCAATGACTCTTCTTGCTATTTAAAAAAAACCTCTAAATTTTACCATTTTCGCACGATAAAATGTTGTATATCACATATCAGGTGATATACAATATTTTCTCGTGTTTCATACATTAGAAGCTAATTTAGTGTGCATTTTTGCGTATATCCGTATATCCAGGGTATAGTAGGGCCTTAAGTCTATTAGTCTAATTGTGCAAAAGTATAATGCACACTCGATGCAAAAATATAAAAACGAATATTATGAAGTGACCAACACTAGATCTTTTCAGTACATTTGTTTAATCAAATTTTAACCACATCCCAACATACAAAATTACTAAATTTTCAATAGGTACATATTAAAATTTATTTCGATGATAATATTTAAAAATGGGGGTTGTGGCCAAACCAATCTCTTTACAACGTTGATAAACAGTCACATTTAAAACCATTTCGCATAGTCCATGCGTGCAGAAATTGTATACATATTATACTTCATTCACACTTTATAGAAATTTAAAGAAAAGAATAGGTTGTGGCCATCACTTGAACATTTTACAATGCTCAAACTCAATCAAATTTCAAACCACTTTTCATGGTCCGATTTTGAAAAATAATTGGGTGACAATATTATAAAAACCATTGCTTTTTCCTTCACAATATTACATTCTTGGCCAACGGCGGGACATAAAAGCTAGTTAATAATATAACACTCCATTAGTGGACCAATTAAGTTTACAGAAATAATCAATTATGTGTAATAATATAGGGGAAAGAATGGAAAGGATATTAGGAATTGGACGGAAAGAGAAAGAGGAGAGCTTGCAAAACCATTACTCACCAGAAGCCACAGAGGCATTCAGGGACTTTATTACTGATGATTTGAATCTAAAACTTGACGTATTACAGAGGTCTATATTCTTGAGGAACACATTGAATGCATTGAACACATGGTGTTCGGTTATACACCTAAAAATATACAAAACAATTCGACGTCGACGTTCGGATTGCGCAACGAAATTCACAGGGTTCCATTTTCATGCCGTGGGGGTGGGCGACAAATTCAGTGAGTGACGAGGGTGTTCAAATTATCGATAAATAATGAAGAAATAACAGCAGGCCTACATTGGAAAAATATAAGTCTATAAATAGATCAGGAAGCCATACACGTGTCAATACAACACAGAATCGCCGCCATATTGGAACTGATTGCGTAACAATAAATAATATTACGACACAAGTAAGTACATTGTACATAGAACAACGTTTGTTTGTCGTCAAAAGGGAAGATGGTGTTACGTACATAAGACGGTCTCCAATAACACAATTGCAACGTAACACCTTATGATGTAACAAAAGGTATTTCAGAAACAAAACGAATAAATTAATAAAAGTAATAGGATTCTAATATTAGCAACGTCAATCTGAATGAATGAATTCTTTATTTCTCTTGAACACAATAAAAAACGAGAGGGTTGTGGCCAACGCTATACTCCTAACTAACAAGTCATTCTATTAAGTATTCAAATTTTGTATTTAAAATTATCAGCGTTTGCATGAAATGAGTATGTTGAATTAACTTGATAACTCTTCAATGCCATTTTATAAAAGTGATGTTCCTTTGTACCAATTTGAAAACAAAAATTTCAAATTTTAAGTTTCCTGAGCTTGGGGTCACTTTGAAATATTTGACAGTTAAAAAATTAAGAAGCACTATTCATATATCCTCCAAAATCTAATGGGGTTTTAGAATCGAATGAGTACTTTAGTCTATAATCGATAAAGTAAAATAAACACGCCGTACATAGCACACAGCACATAGCACGTACACACTTTCAGATGGGTCGGTGGCAGAGCGGTTAGCGCGCTGGGCTAGTAATCCAGTGGTCGCGAATTCGAATCCTGCCTCGACCGATTTCGTTCACCTATAGCACAAGCATTTATTTGCTTATTTTAGGGAACGTAGGAAGATGTATATGTATTTGTTTAACAAGGACATATTAATTTTTGTTAAAAAAAAATCTCATCATGGTAGTACTATAGTAGTTGATAATCGGCAATAAAAAAATACCCTTATATATTGCGAAATCATAACTCCCCACTATATCCCTTTGGGTAAGTGAAGAGTAAAAACATAGTGATTAGAAAAGGATTAAAAAAACACTAACAAAACAACAAATACAAAGATCACATTATACAACCTTAAAATAATTACAAAAATTTCCGACGGTAAATGGTTGGAGTTTCTGTCGTGTTGAGTGGGCTATGGGCTATAAGGCGAACTGTCGCATACTGGCGACTGCGCCATGAACAAAACACTCGTGAGTCATCAGCTATAGCTCACATGGATTCTCAGAAACGAGGGCTTTCCTCTGATCCATAACACCGAAGGTCGGCGGCAATCAGATGGAAGGTTCTGAAATCGAACCAAAAATAACACGAACATTTAATGGACTAACCTAGATCCAGGGCTGTGTTCAGATACAACCTCGACGTCGGGCGGCGGATGTATCTGAAGTTGCAGATCATGGTGTTTTTCACACCAATCTCACTGAACGCATTCGAGCGGCGTTTCAATCTGAACGCAGCATTGGGCTTTTTAAATGTCAAATGTAATTTATCATACACGTGTCTTTTTAGGTTATATTTTCATCGAAAGACAACAATTGGGCTGTGGAGTAAATAATGATCTGTAACCTTTTATTGGAAATTTTTGAATGATTTTTTTATAAATTTACCTCTTTGTGAATACATATTGTCAACTTACATAATAGATACTACAGAAACAAATATAAGTCATTATATCACAGATAAAATAGAAGTCAACAGATACTAAAACTGAGCGTATTTCACCCGACAATTTTACCGAGAGTTTGGTGCGTACACTCGTCATTCAATCTGAACGCCGCAGAGTAACTTTGGAGCGTCTGTTTCCGGTAATTATGAACGGCTTAGAGCGTCACTAAGTACACTCGGCGTGTGAACGCAGCCCCGAACATATGTACATACAATACTGCCGTTATAGAGGGAATAAAGATATTCTAATTGTCCAAATGCAGTTATTTTCGCGTGATGTTGATTGGCTTTTTTGTTTACATTTTTTATAATAACATACTTTTTGAATTTATACATTTTTTCTCGGATATACATAGCACTATAGGAAGACTTACGACACCTCTATTTCACACAGCATCATTGTATATATAAAATGCATCAAATTATTTAATAACCTACCAATAAATATAAATATGGTAGAGATTGCCTCCGGGAAATAAGTCCGCCACGTTGTATAAATCAATAAAAGTCTTTTATTATTATTAAATATCAGACCAGAAACAAATTACGAAGAATTTAAAAAGCATCTCAAACATTTTGAAACACTCTCCCTAATATTCCATTCCATTTTTTGAAATTGGTTTGTTTGTGATTTATTTTTATTTGTATGTTATTTATTTTATTTTTTTTAATACTTTAATTTTGATGATGGTTGTTTTCTTAATTTGAACTTTTTTTATTCGTTTTGCATTGCTTTAGGTTTTGAAATTGTGTTTTTTTTATAATTGTTAGTTAATTTATTTTTTAATTTGTCATTTGTTTTACAGATTATTTGCAAAATATTTTATATTATGTAAGCAAAAAGCTACTGCTTTCCTTTAACACAAGCTTTTAGATTACATTAGGAAAGGAAACATAAATTATTTTTGATAACATGTAAAATTGTATGTAATTATAAAGTCTTCGTGATTCATATCAACTACAGTCTACACCAACGTAGTTAACTCTCTCTTCGAAGGTTTTGAAATGACGAATCGCGTCGGAGATTGGATTGATGACAGGTATTATGGAGGTCATTAGGACCTGGTTGATCTATTTTGTGTGAGCCCATATGTTTGTTGAGATAATGATTGTGAGTGCAGAATACTGAGATTGTGCACCTATTTAATGTGGAACGGGAACTATAACCTGGTTCATAATTGCTTATACTGTCACTAAAAAGTTTAAACTGCTAGCCTTAGAACAGGATTTCCTTGTTGGGCAGCAGTAATATACCTGTTGTCATTATTAATTTGATGTGATAATGAAATATATAAAAAAAATAAAAAAAGGAAAAAAATATTTATAATATCGGTTTTGATTCGCTTTCCGTGATCCTCAGTCACGAGGAAGGCTTCTTCTAACCCGTAACTAAGACAAGTACCCAACAAGTAGGGATTATATTATTTCTGGTAACAAAATAAATTGTCAGATATTCGTGTCGACAACCTGTGACCTTTATACCCCACCTGACAATATGGCGTTAACTGATTCTAAAATGCCAAAGCCCTTCCAGGAATCGCCTAACCCGACTACCACCTAACTCCCTCCCCCCATCCAACCGAGCGATACATCATCCATATATCCCACCCCGGATAGGAAGATAATGAATATATGTACTTCACATAATAAATATTTTATATTCTGGTGACCTACATACATATCTACATAAATGTTTAGGTACTTTATATATAATATTATGTGTACACCACAGACCAATAATTTATAGACATGACAATAGCAAAAATTCTTGGCACACACCGCCACCAAAATTTGATGACAATCAATATAACGTATTTTAAGTAAAATTGCATTACTAGCAGGCAGTGCATCAATGTTGATGAGGCGATGTATATGTGCCGAGATAGAAGAATGCAGTGTTTGGTTCTCACTGCCTACCACTTGAGGAAGATAGAAGTGGAGAGTAAAAATACAACTGTCTATAGAGAAACATACAATATCAATATGAAGTTTATCACTCAATTTTTCCATACAGAAGCTATTTGACTTCTGTTATATACATTTTTCATACAAATATGAAATTTATTTCACATTGATATTACAGACCATAGATGTTTTTCTTTGAATTTTGTCAATCTTTTACTGCAATTGAAATATTGTGTCATTAATATCCGATTTATATTAAAAAAAAAACAATGTGTTTTGGATACTACCGTTCCACTTCAATTAATGTAGCACTCTCTTGACCTTACGTTGTAGCTTATGTCAGTTCTGTATATTCTTTACTCTGTGGTGTACACATACCTGGAAGATAACGCACATGTCATATCCCATATTTATGAATTTATTTATTTCGTAGTCACTAGTTTTACTCTGTCGCAACACCCATTCACAGTACACACTACAGACTTTATTTATGATCGGCCGGTAGATTGGATATATCTTCCGAATTTTGTATGTCGACTTTCTTACACGAGTCACAGATTGCAAACCATCCCCAACGCTAAGAAGTGCGCTTCTTCAGAGTGGAGTGGAATGGACCTAAATCACATTAGCTGGTGTCCCCTACGTAGACACGTTAAAAAAATATTATATCGATAAGCAGACTGATAAAGCCGCACTAGGCAAAAGCAATGGGGTCCGAAATTTTTTTTTACACCATTATTTTTGTTGAAATTTCGCAATCGAGATTTGAATAACTTCCTTACAAGTTCTGAAACATTCAGAATTTGTGTATTTCCGGTGACAATACACGTTTATACTGTTTCCAGCTTGATTCATTTGAAATTTTGATAAAATTGAACAATTTTGTATTTCTGAACATGAATTGTGACTGCTGTACAAGTTGCATAATATTCAGGCGTAATTTATGCCGTTATTAGATGGTATATATTTATTTATAAATATAAAAAACATATTTTGTATTAAACATAATATGTTTAATACAAAAATATATCCAGGTGTGAAAGGCTATTTGTCTTAAGTGACTTTTTTCCATATTGACATTATCTTCAAAGCCAGGGCTGTATATTTATTGAAAATTATACCAATATATCAAGAGAGAAGTCACCTTAAGTTTAAAATATGGCCACACTAGTTTTTAAGTAATGCTTTTTTTATGAAAATAAAACTCTGAATGGCTCCTCTTGTAAAGTTATAGAATGTCGCTTAAAACAAATAGCATTTCACCCCTAGATATATACTATATAACGAGTACCTAAATAGACAAAATTGCGCCGAATGACGTTATGACGTGCGTAAGACCCATAATGACCTATTCCATCGAAACCAGAGCCAATATCGTCAGAACAAAAAATCTCCTCAGGACTACTGAAATGAGGACACTGCCATGTAGACGACATCATCCGCTGAGGTAGAGGGTGAAGGCGTCAATAGAGACCACGTCGAGAGAATGGGAGACACGCGACTACCCAAAATTGTCTCCAAGGAAGTCTCGGAGGATCGTAGAGCAAGGGGGAGACAGCTGGACATCCAGATCACAAGAGGCAGTCTGGACATCCAGATCACAAGAGGCAGTCTGGACATCCAGATCACAAGAGGCAGTCTGGACATCCAGATCACAAGAGGCAGTCTGGACATCCAGATCACAAGAGGCAGTCTGGACATCCAGATCACAAGAGGCAGTCTCCGACTATAAAAACAAGCCCTCGGCCTAAAACCAAAGGAAGATGAAGACGACTAAGTTGTGATTTTTTTTAAGAAAAAATGTGTGAACATTATTATGAAAAAAATAAATAATTGTTTATATTACGTTACTTTAGAAAAGGAAGGGAAGACACCTAAACTGTGCTCGGTATCCCCTCAAAACCACTAAGTGATGAAGTAACGTCATCTCTATCCATAAAAATATTTAAGGGAAAACTAAAAAGACTGTCGAATATTTTTATTATTGCATATGCGCAAACATTGGATTTTTTTCCCTGTCGGGAGTCAAAGATATTTTTTAACAGATTTTTAATTATCTCAATAGAGACGAAGTTGGAATATTTATTGTAGGAGAACCGGGAAATCAAGGCACCTACAGGGCTTACGACCTGTCATCGGCTGGTTTACGTGATCACTTTATGCGCTTGCGCAACGTTCACCAATTATGCCTTTTAATGAATATGATCATTAAAAGGCATAATTGGTGAACGTTGCGCAAGCGCATAAAGTGATCACGTAAACCAGCCGATGACAGGTCGTAAGCCCTGTAGGTGCCTTGATTTCCCGGTTCTCCTACAATAAATATTCCAACTTCGTCTCTATTGAGATAATTAAAAATCTGTTAAAAAATAAAAAGACTGTTATTTGTCAAATACATAGTTCCAGAATATTTCTTCTATATCCTTCCGTAGGTACTATAGTCTATCTTCTATATCCTTCCGTAGGTACTATAGTCTATCTTCTATATCCTTCCGTAGGTACTATAGTCTATCTTCTATATCCTTCCGTAGGTACTATAGTCTATCTTCTATATCCTTCCGTAGGTACTATAGTCTATCTTCTATATCCTTCCGTAGGTACTATAGTCTATCTTCTATATCCTTCCGTAGGTACTATAGTCTATCTTCTATATCCTTCCGTAGGTACTATAGTCTATCTTCTATATCCTTCCGTAGGTACTATAGTCTATCTTCTATATCCTTCCGTAGGTACTATAGTCTATCTTCTATATCCTTCCGTAGGTACTATAGTCTATCTTCTATATCCTTCCGTAGGTACTATAGTCTATCTTCTATATCCTTCCGTAGGTACTATAGTCTATCTTCTATATCCTTCCGTAGGTACTATAGTCTATCTTCTATATCCTTCCGTAGGTACTATAGTCTATCTTCTATATCCATCCGTAGGTACTATAGTCTATCTTCTATATCCATCCGTAGGTACTATAGTCTATCTTCTATATCCATCCGTAGGTACTATAGTCTATCTTCTATATCCTTCCGTAGGTACTATAGTCTATCTTCTATATCCTTCCGTAGGTACTATAGTCTATCTTCTATATCCTTCCGTAGGTACTATAGTCTATCTTCTATATCCTTCCGTAGGTACTATAGTCTATCTTCTATATTATTTTCCTCATTGCTATATGATCAGTATTTTTATTTTATATCTCTTTGGCTTTTTTTTTCACTAAATACCTTATATTGTACCAATGTCACTAGTGAATGTTATCGGGTTGGTTGGAAGAAATTGCCTTATGGCAATAAACCCGCCTTTGTGCACATGCTGTAGATACATGAAGATGTATAAATATAAATATAAATAAATAAATATTTACATATCTGTTTACCACCTTTCTATAACAAATGAAAAACGGACAACATAAATGTCTAGAATAATAGTATAATCCATATTTACACATGAGTTGTATATTTTTTTGTCATTTAAGTACGATTTTCTCATCACAATGGTTTCAAATGAGATCAAAGCATATTACGATGAAAAATATTACGTTGAAAAATATTATGATACAAAATATTGGATATCTATATCTTTAAAAGCGTTTTTTTTTCTATATTATGATAAATATGTAGGTATTAAATTTTTGCTAATATTAATGTTAGTAAATGGATCAAACACAGGTGGTTGTGACATTATTTCATTTCAAAGCAACAATAACAAATAAAGTGGGTATTTTCATAAAAGAAATGCGACAAAACACAGCTGAACGTATTCAAAATGATATTTGAGGCTAAGTACAATTCGTTGTAACCATCCCTTACGAAACGACACATCATGACAAATGCGTAACACAATTAAAAAATGGTGAAATCATGACTCTCCACTATTCCATAGTGTGGAGAGTAAAAAAATGGCAAATTATATATCGCTTGGGTACATAATTATATATCACATGGTATACCAAGCCATCTCCGTAGATCTTCCTGGACTTACATCCAAAGAATACCAGGATCGTGCAAAGACAAAACCAACTGCAGAGACATGACCTAGGTAACATAATATAGGACAGAAGGGCCTCTAATTTTAGGACGAGGAGAGCAACAGTCAACACCAACAGTCGCCACAGACAAAGGTCAGAATGCAGAGGCCAACCTAAATACTAACCATGTTTTCATTGCACAGTCGCTCACTTAAGTTTAGTAGAATGAATTGGAATGAGAAGTGTAGTACGTTTAGCAGATCAAAGATTGCATTAATTAAACATATTTGCGTCTATTTTATTTCTCATGTCTCACTAGCATGCATCTTTGAATAAAAAAATGTAAATATTATTTTATTTTATTTTGTATATAGCTACTCACTCGGTCAATTAACAGATATTATGTCAAATATTAATATAACACGCATCCAAAAACAAGTTGCCACATTTTGAAAACCTGTGATATTTATCCGTCTCACAGATCAACAAATTAAAAACTGTGCCTTTACCGGGAATCTAACCCGGGACATTCAGGAATTAGATATCTATCCAACTGAGCTACGAAGACAAACAATTAGGTTCACTATAAGTTTGCTTTGATACGAAAAACTCTCTCATCTCATTCTTCACGACTAAGGATGGTGTCTTCATGGTGACCTTTCATGTGGGCAGAACGTAGAGTACCAGTCACTTTAAAACATATAAAATAATAATAAACATAGAATTAACCTTTTTTTCTCTCGATCCTTCTCGGCATTGCGAACTCCACCTCCGGCTGAGGGATCCTCTCAGCTGGCTGCAGCATCTTGTCGTCTTCCTTATCTTCCTTGTCCAGGGCTCAAATTCTCTCAACTTTCCATAGCCTCGGCACGACCGGTTGTATCAGATGCGCCTTCCTCCACAACCCAACAACTGACACTAGCAGCAAATGTGTCTTTGTCACAACTTAAAAACTAGTCACAAATTTATAATTATTCCCGGCAACGAAACCACGTCCGAGATAAACAGTTGAAATTTTCACAACTATACTTATGTAATTATCTAGGATAACTACTGTTCTTTAACTTAAAGTTTTTCGAGAATAATATTTTGTCTCAACCGTGACACGAAAAACTTACAAATTCACATCACATCAAGAGTCAGGACTTAAGAGCCGTTTGTTTGTTTTAAACTCGGTTTAGTTTCTTTCTCTGTAAAATTTTATGTCATGTCTTTATTTTACATACTTTGTGTCGATTGATAGTCACACCTTAAAAAAATTATGAGCTAGTAACATAGGACGAGTGATCTTTCAGAGATCAAAATTCGAACTTAATTCATTAAAATTCGACCTTAATTAATTAAAATTCTAATTTAATTCATTAAAATTCGACCTTGATTCATTAAAATTCGACCTTAATTAATTAAAATTCGACCATAATTAATTAAAATTCGACCCAAATTCATTAGATTTTTATGTTTGAAACCAGCGAATTACACATTTTATTTGAGGGCATGTTTTTGTAAATGTCTTAATACCTAGAATCGAAGAAAACATCAGTCAGATAACCATAATAATTGCCAAACCGATGAAATCTATTCATTGGTTATTTATAATTAGTGTTGGACCTCTTCCATACGAATGTTATGCATTGGCGGGTACTCCATGTTGGAATATGGTAATGTTATTTTATTTTTTTTAACATGGCTACTCTTTGGGTCCAACGCACTCACTATGTAGCGTTGGGGAGGGGTTGCAATCTGGGGGGCTACTCATGACACATTTTTAATAATTTCTTACCCTATCTTAATCTCAAAAATTTATGACCCAAATGCAGAATCCTAGGTACCTAAATACTATCTCCTAACCTCACTGGAGTATTTAGTATTCTTAAGTTAGCAATTGCGTTGCAGAGTCATCACTAACTAAATACTACGACAAACTTAAGGTCGATGGCGTAGCATTGCACATTACTGTGTATATGAAGAAAAGAGATAGATAATTTTCTATGGGTTAAGACTTACGTTAAGAATGTTTTTTTGTCATAACAACTTAAACACATCAAGATCACACTGGCAGCTCGATGTCGCGATTTTTCTGAAATTCCAGCGATTTGATTTGACAAAATTACCAAATACATATTAAACGAAGCCGATAATATCATCATCCACCGAAAATATCTCGTATTTTAGTATTAAACCACTCGTAAAGTTCCTCGCTATCAACCTTACTTTTTGACAATTCGCAAATTTTAGTTTACGCCAACACGCATGCGCTAAGTATTTAGATATGTCTCTGCAATGAAATTCTTATACAAAAACTTCGTAGCATCCTCCAGTTAGGAAGCCACGTGATCTTCTAACTTAAGTGAGCGACTGTGCAATGAAAACATGGTTAGTATTTAGAATTTAGTATTAAGGTAGGACTCTGCATTCGGACCTATAAATCAACACTCGATCATAATGTTATTTTAATCTTTATTTACATACGTTGAACCATAAAAAATTGTTAAGATCAAAGTTTAGTATGAAATTGTCATTAATTTATATATAAATTAATACAATTACTTGATTAATTGTAACCTCAACGATTTGTAAAGTCTAAACCCGATCTAATTCTAATGTTTTAAAACTCCATGAGTTGCCCTGCTGCTCAGGAAAATATTAATTGTGGGGTTTCAAAAAGATTGGGTTGTAAGAAGGTGGAAACACAGAACCATAGCTGGGCTGCGGAGTTAATAAAAGAATTGTATCTGACTAACAAGGCAAGAGGAACTAATCTAATGCAAGTTATTATCTTATAGAGAAGCATAAAGTAATATTTTAAGTATTCTCATCCTTCTGAATAAGAGACGCCGTTCCCGCAACATATCGAGAACTACCTACATAAATATTTTTTTCATTGGAACATCACAAAGTTTTTGGAAGGCGTCATTGATACACACACATAATGTAATGTCTCTATTGTGATAGGCAGAGAAAAGCAACGTCCGTATATTCGTGGACGGCCCAAAGCCTGATATTTAATTGTTAAATATTTTCGTTTTAATAAATGTTATTTACGTTATATTATGATAACCTTAATGGCATTTGCATAATAAACTTATAAAATTACATAACCTTTTAGTTATATGAAATCTGTTTTATTTAATGAATTAGTATATAATATATTTGAGACTACACATACACCCACACACTCACACAACATACATATTTTTTTAACAGATTTTTAATTATCTCAATAGAGACGAAGTTGGAATATTTATTGTAGGAGAACCGGGAAATCAAGGCACCTACAGGGCTTACGACCTGTCATCGGCTGGTTTACGTGATCACTTTTTATGCGCTTGAGCAACGTTCACCAATTATGCCTTTTTAATGAGATCCCTATCAATTCAATTTTTGGAAGTGCTATATATTGTAATACTGAAAATTGAATTGATAGGGATCTCATTAAAAAGGCATTATTGGTGAACGTTGCGCAAGCCGATGACAGGTCGTAAGCCCTGTAGGTGCCTTGATTTCCCGGTTCTCCTACAATAAATATTCCAACTTCGTCTCTATTGTGATAATTAAAAATCTGTTAAAAAAATATCTTTGACTCCCGACAGGGAAAAATATCCAATGTTTGCGCATATGCAATAATAAAAATATTCGATTACATACATATTGTTACTCTTCAATCATGCGCGCACCCACACTAATTCACACTTTGTTATTATCTTCCTTTGATATAAGGTATAGTACGTAAGAGGTACATACATGTCATATTTGTATTTTTACTTATTTACTTTTAATAATTGTATGCATGTACTGTGTGGTGTCCTTTTTAATATAAATATTCAATTGTATTGTAGATTTTTTTAAATTAACTACATAAAACTTCATGGATATTTCTTTTATAAACGAAAGAAACAAAAATTCAACGAAGCTTATTCATAGTAAGAGGAGGGAAAATACATATAACATAATTCATAAATAACAGTGGGTATGATAAATCAAATATTGGTTCAATAGATATTACAATATTTAAGTACCTATGCATAAAGTACAGTAGGATGAGAATAGTATCGCAAATTCAAACTTGGTCAATTATTTACTCTTTTTTACTTGACCAATTAAACACAATGCCCCCAAGTCAAATTGAAAACGCTGTTCGTTTTCGCCAAGCGCTAATTTTTTTTGTATGGGATTTGACGTTTGTTGTAGAAATTTTTTCTACAATAACAAACAACAAACGTCAAATCCCATACAAAAAAAATTAGCGCTTGGCGAAAACGAACAGCGTTTTCAATTTGACTTGGGGGCCTTATACCCTAAAACCAGGGTGCCTGGTTTTTACTTCTTGCCGCGGAGGGTTCGGGTACAGCTAAACGGAGTGAGAACAGAGCAGGGCTGCTGCAGTAATCTTGGCTGTGAGTGTTGAGCTGAGCAGTCGGTGACACACGTGGTGCAAGACTGACAGCTCAAGAAATTTAATGGAAGTCTCCAAGATATCCACGAGGCGAAACCAGAGACGGTGAACTGGCTCCCAGAGCTGGAACCGTGACTCTGATATAAAACCGTACGAAATGTAAAGTGATTATTTACTCCTTAAAAATAATTGAATATATTTTTAAGAACTATCGCAATAGAGACGAAGAGGCAATATATATTTATAGGAGAACCGGGAAGTCAGGCGCCTACAGTACTTACGACCTAGCATCGGCTGGTTTACTTGACTTTAAATGCTAGCGGAATGTTCACAAAACATGCCTTTATAAACTGAATAGTAAATTTATACCGCTTGAAAAATAAGCAAACAATGCTTTCGCATAAACGTCTCCCCTGAACCGCGCCAGAATTATAATTTTTGGCTTTATAACATACTTTTACCAATGTGAAGATTTGTATTTGAAGTAACAAATAATTAAAATTATCAGTGAAATGTTGTATTATTTATTCATACATACGGAAAAACCGTCGCGTCATTTGTCTCACAGGGCAGGCAGAGAGTACCAAAGGCCACATATTTCTGTCTCGACGCGCATCCATCACCTCATCAACATTCAAGCATCGTCTCGCCTGTTATTTATTTGTTTATTTAAGGGACAAATACAGTCTTATAAAATAAACAGAAAAAATACACTATGAAATGAAAAAAAAGACAGACCAATTACTTTTGTCCACAATTGGTGTACATTAAATTAATAATCATAGAAGTAAGTATCTACAATAAAACAAAAAATAAATTTAAATATATTTAAAATTATTACAGATTCATATATTTCACACACTAACCCGTAAATTTGTTATGTAAACATCTTACATTTCCTTCTTTACAGGATGTGGTTCTCATGATCGTCTCATCTTTTTCTAAGACGACCTCGAGTATCTACTTGTTCCATTCTTGTCAGCTTTCTGTAAAGTTTCTTGGTCAGACGTTCTTCATTCATTCTCTAGTCATATTACTCAACTCAATAAATGCATTATTAATAAATACATAAGACATGTATCTGGTCAAATTTATCAACATCTCACTTCACTGTTTCTATAAATAGGTAGGTAAACATCATGGTTATTATTGGATCAAAAAAAAAATATGGTATATGGAATGTATATACACAGTGGCAAGTTTTTTTTCTCACGAGTTTTAGTTTTGGATAAGTTCGCATTGAAGTTTGTATTTAAATACGTGAATTGAAAATTCATTGGATCACAGCTACTAGCTTACGCGAGTCTCCATAAATGAAACTGACCATACATAACAAAAAAAAAGTAGTAACATGACATTATAATTTTAACACTCCTTTTTACGCACGAATGATTGTTTATTGTGTATTATTTGTATGTTTACATGTGACATCTAACGTTTAACATGTGGATTATATTTATTTATTTATTTAATATTTATATAATATTGCTTCTCGGGCAACAAACAGGTATTATGTTAAATATTAATTTAACATGCACCCAATAACATGTTGCCACATTCGGGAGACTTACGATATTAATCGTCTCACAGATCCAGAATGAAAACACAATTAAAAAACTGCGTCTCCACGGGGAATCGAACCCGGGACCTTTCGCTGAGGAAACAGAAATTTCAATAAATATTTGTGTAAATACGGACAGTAAATGAATCATTCAATTTTATTTATGATGTATACTTACGTAAATAACATTAATAAAACTACCAATCACAAAAACCAAATAACTGATAATAAATCCAATTCAAAGAAATGACAAAGGATATTTTGAAAAACTAAAGAAATCAAAATTGGAAAAGATTTTACTGAAACGAATCACAAGAACTCCCACATAATATACCTATGTGATGCATGTTGAAAACAACACTTCAAAACAATATTTCCTTGAACTGTACTTAAAATAAGATATCTATAAAGTTGAAGTTGCATGAATATTTTGTAATTGTTGAAGAAACTGATTTTATAGTAAGGATTATCTTTATTGTTCGACATTAACTAAATAAAATGTATGTGTTTTGATTGATATGGTATAAGTTGAACATGTATGTGACGAATTTCAGCTAGAGAAACATGAAAAAAAATTCTAGGATGTGTTACAACCTCATAGCATGTCGAGTCTCGAAATGCCAGTCGCGAAATCGCATAGATTAGTTGTGATACGATTTCACTTTTTTGTACGTAAATAATACTGCGGTGTTTAAAGAGGTTTTCAATAAGGGGAGCGGCGCGGCATACGACCGGTCTATATCGCGGTGGGCGGTTGACTGTCGCAGGCGGGGCCAAAGCAGAGTTCGGGTGCCGGTAGAGGGATGCGAAAGAGGAAGACAGAGTAAGGGAGAAAGAAATATCAGAGAGGGTAGCATATTCCCAGTTACCATAGTAAGAAGGGGAAAACTTATAAAGGCAGAGAGCACGCGGATCCAACGGTCGGTCCCATACATCGAAGATTTTCCACAATTTTCTTCATATTATTTTATTATTTATTTACCTTTTATCACACCATATTTATAATGACAACAATAAGTAGATTACTGCTGCCCAACTAGGAAATCCTGTTCTAGGGCTAGCAGTTTACAATTTTTATGCAATTATGAACCAGGTGATTGTTCCCGTTCTTCATAAAATATGTACACAATCTCAACTTTCTGCACTTACAATCTTTACCTCAACAAACATATTATGGGCTCACACAAAACAGATCAACCAGATCCCAATGTCCGCCATAATACCTGTCATAAATCCATTCTCTGACGCGATTTTTATTTCAGAGCCATAGAAAGAGACTAGTTAACTATGTTGGTGTAATTAATATGAATCACATGGTTCCCAAATTGAAATAAAATATTTTTATGTGTTACTCAAAGAGCATCGCAAACACAATACAGCATAGTTACAAATGTTGTTAATAATTTTAATTTTGAATTATTTAAGTAGTTCATTCATTCATTTATTCATTCATACCATCACGGCATATCCCACAATGTGGGGTAACCAGCGAAAGGTGTGCGGGTGTGCATTGCCTTATAAAAGGGAGAACAACACATCTATGTATACCCACACACCAGTCTCGTTTCACCAAAAAAGGCACTAATTTATTCTAATTTAAGTATTTGTTTTTGAATACTAAGTATTTGCGTTAGTTCTATCCACCCATAATTCATGATGTATTTTTTAATATAAGTTTTGAATATTCTTTGTGATTTTATTCTGCAAAATAACCCTGTGGGCAATAGACCTCTGGGAAGACCAAGGCAGATATTGATGGACAATGTTACCCGAGATCTGAACGTGCTGAATGCTTGTGATGACTGGGAGTCCACTGTAGCTGATGGGAAGGCTTGGAAAGCTATTGTTCAGGAGGCTAAAGCTCTACCGGAGTTGTATGGCTATTGGAAGTAAGTAAGTAAGTATGTTATTTCTAAGAGAGGAAGGTAAACTGTTGTAGAATCGTGGAGCAATAAATGTAAAATTTCTTTGATCAAAAGATGTTTTCATATGTGGGATTGTGTAATTTAGGTTTATACTTGTTCGTGTGTTTATAGATTGTTGTGTTCTCGGGTATCTATAAATCTGTAAATTAATATTTATATATTAATTTACAGATTTTTTTTATTTATATATTAATTTACAGATTTTTACTCTCCACACTATGGAATAGGGGAGAGTCATGATTTCGCAAAATTTAAGCGTATTTTTTTTACATCAATTTCTCAATGGGTATCATGTAGAGAATGCACACTATGAGTTTCGTCGTGATGTGTTTGTGTGTATGGCGTATACGCTGTACGCCGTACGCCGTACGCCGTAGCATTTATCTTTTTTGTGTCCTCTCTACAGCCCAAACTATAAGTCTGATCGACTTCATATTAACATCATATGTGTAAAGTGCAAAGACCTAGAGCTGATTAGTTTTCCATAGACAACTTTTGATTTCTTCTCTATGAATTCATCATTTACGTTGTTTTTTTTTGTGTCCTCTCTGCAGCCCAAACTATAAGTCCGATTGACTTCATATTGATATCACATGTGTTAAGTCCATAAACTTAGAGCTGATTAGTTTTCCATAGACAACGGTTCATTTTTTCCCAATGTTTCTTTATGATTTCATCTATTAAAACTGAAAAAATGCTCTCACGACCTGGAAATTAGAGATATTTTAATTTGGTTTCAACTATTTATACAACACCAAGAATCTTCATAAAATTGTATTCAAAGTTGGTCAATGTTAAAAGAAAAATATTCAACGGTTTCAAAAATTATATTTTATTTAATGGATATTTGTATGAAACTTATATGTAACAAGAGAATTTTTTTATATTTGGCAATGTTCAGTTCATTGATTTCATATTGATATAAGAATATTAATAGCTTGAACTTAGAACTGATTAGCTTTTCATAGATATCATAAAATTTCTTCATATGATATCACGTGTCTACATTGTCAAAATGCTCTAACGCTCTTTGAAACAAAATTTATCTGCTTTTTTTAAAATATTTCATACAACATAAGCAGTCTTCACTATACTGCATTAATAGTTTGTCTATCTTAACATAAAAATATACTATCGGAAGAAAATTTATATTCCTGTTAGTAACATTTAGTATGAATAAAAATGTAATTAGATAAATTTCTATTTATGGAAACGTTCAGTAATTTGATTTCATGTTATAATGTAAAGAGCTTGAACATAGAACTGATTAGCTTTCCATAAATAACAAAAAAAATCTTCATATGATATCACCTGTCAAAATTTGGAAAATGCTCTCGCGTTCTTTAGAACAAAATTTATCTGCTTTTTTTAAAATATTTCATACAACATAAGCATTCTTCACTATACTGCATTAATAGTTTGTTTATCTTAACATAAAAATATACTATCGGAAGAAAATTTACATTCCTGATAGTAACATTTAGTATGAATAAAAATGTAATTAGATAAATTTCTATGTATGGAAAAGTTCTGTAATTTGATTTCATGTTATAATGTAAAGAGCTTGAACATAGAACTGATTAGCTTTCCATAAATAACAAAAAAAATCTTCATATGATATCACCTGTCAAAATTTGGAAAATGCTCTCGCGTTCTTTAGAACAAAATTTATCTGCTTTTTTTAAAATATTTCATACAACATAAGCATTCTTCACTATACTGCATTAATAGTTTGTTTATCTTAACATAAAAATATACTATCGGAAGAAAATTTACATTCCTGATAGTAACATTTAGTATGAATAAAAATGTAATTAGATAAATTTCTATGTATGGAAAAGTTCAGTAATTTGATTTCATGTTATAATGTAAAGAGCTTGAACATAGAACTGATTAGCTTTCCATAAATAACAAAAAAATTCTTCATATGATATCACCTGTCAAAATTTGGAAAATGCTCTCGCGTTCTTTAGAACAAAATTTATCTGCTTTTTTTAAAATATTTCATACAACATAAGCATTCTTCCCTATACTGCATTAATAGTTTGTCTATCTCAACATAAAAATATACTATCGGAAGAAAATTTATATTCCTGATAGTAACATTTAGTATGAATAAAAATGTAATTAGATAAATTTCTATGTATGGAAACGTTCAGTAATTTGATTTCATGTAATAATGTAAAGAGCTTGAACATAGAACTGATTAGCTTTCCATAAATAACAAAAAAATCTTCATATGATATCACGTGTCAAAATTTTGAAAATGCTCTCGCGTTCTTTAAAGCAAAATTTATCTGCTTTTTTTAAAAATATTTCATACAACATAAGCATTCTTCACTATACTGCATTAATAGTTTGTCTATCTTAACATAAAAATATACTATCGGAAGAAAATTTATATTCCTGATAGTAACATTTAGTATGAATAAAAATGTAATTAGATAAATTTCTATGTATGGAAACGTTCAGTAATTTGATTTCATGTTATAATGTAAAGAGCTTGAACATAGAACTGATTAGCTTTCCATAAATAACAAAAAAATCTTCATATGATATCACGTGTTAAAATTTTGAAAATGCTCTCGCGTTCTTTAAATCAAAATTTATCTGCTTTTTTAAAATATTTCATACAACATAAGCATTCTTCCCTATACTGCATTAATAGTTTGTCTATCTTAACATAAAAATATACTAACGGAAGAAAATTTATATTCCTGATAGTAACATTTAGTATGAATAAAAATGTAATTAGATAAATTTCTATGTATGGAAACGTTCAGTTATTTGATTTCATGTTATAATGTAAAGAGCTTGAACATAGAACTGATTAGCTTTCCATAAATAACAAAAAAAATCTTCATATGATATCACCTGTCAAAATTTGGAAAATGCTCTCGCGTTCTTTAGAACAAAATTTATCTGCTTTTTTTAAAATATTTCATACAACATAAGCATTCTTCCCTATACTGCATTAATAGTTTGTCTATCTTAACATAAAAATATACTATCGGAAGAAAATTTATATTCCTGATAGTAACATTTAGTATGAATAAAAATGTAATTAGATAAATTTCTATGTATGGAAAAGTTCAGTAATTTGATTTCATGTTATAATGTAAAGAGCTTGAACATAGAACTGATTAGCTTTCCATAAATAACAAAAAAATTCTTCATATGATATCACCTGTCAAAATTTGGAAAATACTCTTGCGTTCTTTAAAACAAAATTTATGTGCTTTTTTAAAAATATTTCATACAACATAAGCATTCTTCACTATACTGCATTAATAGTTTGTCTATCTTAACATAAAAATATACTATCGGAAGAAAATTTATATTCCTGATAGTAACATTTAGTATGAATAAAAATGAAATTAGATAAATTTCTATGTATGGAAACGTTCAGTAATTTGATTTCATGTTATAATGTAAAGAGCTTGAACATAGAACTGATTAGCTTTCCATAAATAACAAAAAAATCTTCATATGATATCACGTGTCAAAATTTTGAAAATGCTCTCGCGTTCTTTAAATCAAAATTTATCTGCTTTTTTTAAAATATTTCATACAACATAAGCATTCTTCACTATACGGCATTAATAGTTTGTCTATCTTAACATGAAAATATACTATCGTTAGAAAATTTATATTCCTGGTAGTAAAATTTAGAATGAATAAAATATTTCATTGTCAATATTTGTGGTGTGGAGAGTTTAGTGTTGGCCACAACCCACTCGTTTTATTTATATATTAATTTACAGATTTTTTTTATTTATATATTAATTTACAGATTTTTTTTATTTATATATTAATTTACAGATTTTTTTTATTTATATATTAATTTACAGATTTTTTTTATTTATAT
Organism: Molanna angustata; assembly: GCA_963576475.1. Lineage (NCBI taxonomy): Eukaryota > Metazoa > Arthropoda > Insecta > Trichoptera > Molannidae > Molanna > Molanna angustata. The sequence continues at coordinate 35,364,622 of OY754975.1, read as the reverse complement.
ATTAATTTACAGATTTTTTTTATTTATATATTAATATACAGATTTTTTTATTTATATATTAATTTACAGATTTTTTTTATTTATATATTTTTTTACAGATTTTTTTTATTTATATATTAATTTACAGATTTTTTTTATTTATATATTAATTTACAGATAATTCACACACACACACACACACACACACACACACACACACACACACACACACACACACACACACACACACACACACACACACACACACACCCTCACACACACACACACACACACACACACACACACACACACACACACACACACACACACACACACACACACACACACACACACACACACACACACACACACACACACACACACACACACACACACACACACACACACACACACACACACACACACACACACACACACACACACACACACACACACACACACACACACACACACACACACACACACACACACACACACACACACACACACACACACACACACACACACACACACACACACACACACACACACACACACACACACACACACACACACACACACACACACACACACACACACACACACACACACACACACACACACACACACACACACACACACACACACACACACACACACACACACACACACACACACACACACACACACACACTAAATATTCTACTCCGAATTCTGAGTAAATCCTTATATAAGCTGCAAAGCCTCTAAGTTGGTGTTTTTTGACTTCAAAGTTGGAAAAGCCGTGAAAAATATAGACCGTGCATACAAATCTTGCGTATCCTGGCTTGAAACTTTGTCGATATGTTAAGAGAAAATAACAATATAAAAATAAATCGATTTTTCAGAGCGTGAGAGCATTTCGAAAATTTAGACAGATGAAATCATACAGAAGAAATTAACAGATATCTACGAAAAAATTATCAGCTCTAGGTCTATGTACTTTACACACGATGTTAATATATGAAGTCGATCGAACTGAGTTTGGGCTGTAGAGAGGACACAAAAAAGGATAATCCGTACGCCGTACGCCATACATACAAACACATCATGACGAAATTCACAGTGTGCACTGTCTATATGATACCTACCCGTTGAGAAATTGATGTAAAAAAATACACTTAAAATTATGAAATCATGACTCTCCAAGATTGGAGATTAAAAACAAATTTAAGATTTTGTATTTGTCTATATTTATAAAAATTTTCAGCATTCTAACTTTTATGGTTTTTGAGATATGTGGAAAAATAAAATGTAAAAATTCAAAAGTTGATAACCCCTGATTGAATTGAAAATTCAAAATTCTGAATATAAAGTGGTCCTATAACTTTCTATATTTTCTGAAATTTTAGGCTCTATGCATTCAGCGGATCAGAAGTTATAAGGGACACACAAACACACCGACACAAAAAATGTTATACTTCAAATTCTGGATTCATCCATAATAGAACATATATGCTACGAACCCTTTAAGTTGATGTTTTTGGCATGAAAAAAAATCCACTACACCATAAAAAATGTTCCTTCATACACGCGTCTTGACTAAATACTGTCGATTTATTAAGAGAATTAAATTCTCTTGAACGAATCGACAGTTGGAAAACTATAGTTAGGAAAACTAATATTATCTGACAATACCTGATTACATCTTCCTCTCTACTTCCTTTCCTTATCCTTTAATCTTCTTATCATTGCTATGAATTTTTCATATATACTATCTTCTTTGTTTTATTTTATACTTTTCTTCTGCTATGTTTTATTTATTTTGTAATGTGATTAACTGATTGCCATAGTACACATTATTTTGTATATTTAACATTTACTCTGGTTGGTTGGAATAAATTGCCATCAGGCAATAAGCCCGCCAGTGTACTAATTATATGTACAAGAAGACTTAATAAATAAATAAATAAATAAAACTATGAGGGTAACAATCGCGTGCATTAAAAGGGGTTAATACGCGATTTAAAACATAATTTGTTAATTTGTGCATTTTAAGAACAAACCTTTTCATTTTATGTTATCTTTAAGCACATGAAAGATTTATTTCTCTACGACATCGAGTTAAGAGTAATTAAAAAAAAACGTACTAAAAATTAAATCATGGTGAATTTTAAAATTGTGTGCAGAACACTCACTAGAGACTTGAAAATACTAAATATATTTAAGAAACACAGTTTCAACAATTGATAAATTGATTTTAAAATGAAATGCTCATTTTTATATGCCTTATTCAGGAGGACCAATATTCTCAGATATTTATTTACTCTATGGTAAGATTTTTTTAAAATAATTAAATTTGCGCAGGATTTACAGTGCACAGCGAAAGCCTGCACAGTATGGTTCGGCTTTCAGGGACAACATTATATAATCGCTGGTTTCTTTGGATAAACGACAAAGTTAGACGTCTTCTTCGTTCTTGGAACGCTTTTAAAAATAGCACACAAACAATATGGTATTATTGTTACGTCGTCGGTGGGTAGGTGCCCACTTTTAAAATGTAACGAGTTACGTAAAACAAAAACAAAAAAACATAACACAAGAAACATAAAAAACAAATTCTTAAATGACAAAAATAAAATTAAACGAAATTACTTCTTAGAGGGATGAAGCCAGAGAAGTTGGGACCTCGGCTTTGTGACGATTTCGTAACAATTTCAACGGTTTTAATAATAACTCTCTGGTAGACTCGTTCTTCGCAAACATACATAGGTACGTAAAATGATTACGTGTCAAAAAGCGATTTGCTTCATGTTTTCGTATTAAATTACCAGCAATTATGTAAATCAACTAACTCACCCACCCACCTGCTGACTACCGAGGCTGGAAAAGAAATTCGAATCGACAAAATTAACCTTTTGTTTTCTGTTTCCGAGAATCTTGAGGATTACGATTGCTTAAAAGAAGGATTGAAAACAAAATAAAAATAATGAAGCAAACTAGAAATGCTTTATCGCGCTTTTGCGAAGGCTGGTCCTTCTTCATGGAACAACCTACCTCACAGTCCAAGGTCCGAGTCCTAACTAAATACTAAATTCTAAATAATAACCATGTTTTCATTGCACAGTCACTCACTATAGTTAGGAGATCACGTGCTTCCTAAGTTAAGGATGCTACAAAGTTTTTGTATGAGAATTAGATTGCATTGACATATCTAAATACTTTGTGTATGCGCGTTGGCGTAAACTAACATTTGCAAACTGTTAAAAAGTAAGGTTGATAGTGAGGAACTTTACGAGTGGTTTAATACTAAAATACGAGATGTTTTCGATGGATGATGATTTTAAATATGTATTTGAAAATTTCCTCAAATCTATACGAGATGCCGAAAATTCGCTGGGATTTCAGAAAAATCGCGAAGTCGAGCTGTCAGTGTGATCTTGGTTACATGTGTTGTCAAAAAGTAAGGTTGATAGCGAGGAACCTTACGAGTGGTTTAATACTAAAATACGAGATATTTTCGGTGGATGATGATTTTATCGGCTTCGTTGAATATGTATTTGGTAATTTTGTCAAATCAAATACCAAACAGAGTATACAGCGATCCATACGAAATCGCTGGAATTTCAGAAAAATCGCGACATCGAGCTGTCAGTGTGATCTTGATGTGTTTAAGTTGTTATGACAAAAAAAACATTTTAAATGTCAGTCTAAGCCCATAGAAAACTATCTATCTCTTGTCTTCATGCACAATAATTAGAAATGCTACGCCATCGACATTAAGTTAGGCGTAGTATTTAGTATTTAGTTAGTGATGTCTTTGCAACGCAATTGCTAACTTAAGAATACTAAATACTCCAGTGAGGTTATGAGTTAGTATTTAGTTACCTAGGACTGTGTATTCAGGTCTATGACAAGTAAATGATATTATGACTTAAAAAAAACTAAACATACACCTTTAAAGAACATCACATGAATATAACTCAACCACACCAAACTGACCTGACTAGCCGACCAACTTCAAATCGTTTTGTTTCTAAATGTTTCATGGCATTGAATTTGTATGGCATTGAACATAGAATTTGTATCTGTTTTACTTAAGTTGATATTAAGATGGTATGTTTTATTGTATGGATGCGAGACGTGGACCTTAAAAGTCAGTATGATGAAGAGATTGGAAGCATTTGAAATGTGGCTCCATCGACGAATGCTCAGAATTCCCTGGACAGATATGGTAACAAATACATTAGTCCTGAGGCGAGCTATAGCAAATAGGGAGTTGTTGTCTACCATCAAGGTCCGAAAACTCTCGTACCTGGGTATGACCCTGCGTGGAAAGAAGTATCACCTCCAGCTCATCCTGATTACCCGGATGCCTGATATTATGTCCTGTCCATTTGGATCATCGTTGGACAACCTTCTTTAGGAGTTGTCTCGTTTCTCAGACTCAGTGCTCAGTACCACGTCGTTTGGTATGTGGTCTGACCAATGTATTCGAGCCATGCGCTTGTAGCACCAAATATCGAAGCCAACCAGACGTACAAATTCTCTCCGGACAATAGTCAACTTTTACTGCCATACAGCAGCACGCAAGAGTTTTAATCAATTTCTTCCTAACATTGATATCAATGCTACAGAAGCGATGAATGCCAGAAATGTTTGGCGCTTGGTTTCTTTTGCAAATCTCAATACCGGAGAAATGTAGTGATAGTATGTAAGTTTTGAAATCTACACTTTTGAAACTGTAGAGGAATTCGCTTACCTGGGTTATAATATAAATAAAAATAATTATGATATCCTTATTGAAATAAATGCTACAAAAATAAAATAATGATAACCTATATCCTAAATAAAATAAATTCTACAAAAAATAAAATAATGATTAACTATATCCTAAATAAAAAAAATGATAACAAAAATAAAATATTTGATATCCTTAGTAAAATAAATGCTACAAAAAATAAAATAAATATGATATCCTTAGTAAAATCAATGCTACAAAAATAAAATAACTATGATATCCTTAGTAAAAAAATGTTACAAAAAAATAAAATAACAATTATATCCTAAATAAATTACGACGTAATTAATTTTCATTAAATTACGTCGAATAATTCCATTAAAATCATTAAAACAGGTTTATTTTGCATTTGCACAATCTATATTACAATATGGGATTATAGGATGGGGTGCAGCTTTCAAAACTAATTTAAAGCCTTTACAAATAGTCCAAAACACCATTGTTAAAATCATCCTTAAGAAACCTTTTGATTATCCAACAAACCAACTTTATCAGGATTTTTATGTTCTCAACATAAATTCACTTTTTAAAAGAGCCTCTCTTTACCAGATATTTAAAGATCATTTCATAAGAAATTTATATCCAACCTCTAATTCAAGAAAACATCCAAGAAGAAAGACAAACCTTGATATACCATTATTAAAAACGACTACCGGCCAGCTCCATTATACATTACCAAGGTGTTAAATGGTTTAATGAGCTGACCGGTAAATATAAATTAAATACAACTGATTTTGAAAGCTATAAAAATGCTGTTAAGTCTCTTTTTATTTTATAACTTTTTAATGGAATTGTTTAATATTTAATGTATTTTAATTGCATGTTTTTTTCTGTTCTGTATTTTAATTGCATGTTTTTTTCTGTTCTTTATTTTTCTTTGATATTGTGTACATTATTAATTTTTGATGAATTATGATAATGAAGATTAATTTTTAGTTTATATAGGAATCCCCCCCAAACCACGAGTATAAGCTCTTTTTGGGGGGTAATATGAATAAAATATTTTTTGTGTATGCTATTATAAGTATTGTAAATTGTTATATTTTATTTCTATATATATATATATATATATATATATATATATATATATATATATATATATATATATATATATATATATATATATATATATATATATATATATATATATATATATATATATATATATATATATATATATATATATATATATATATATATATATATATATATATATATATATATATATATATATATATATATATATATATATATATATATATATATATATATATATATATATATATATATATATATATATATATATATATGTTATTATTAAGTATTTTGGGGATAACCCGCGTCAAATTATGATTCCCGAGAGAATCAGTCGTCTGCCGACGTTTCGTCTGAATCTCATCAGACATTTTCTAAAGGCGCCTTGTTAATAAATTTTCGTCTCGAGGGATAGTGCACGCACGTCCGTTCGAGTCGAAAGCCTACTACCAAGTGAAAGTTTGAAAGGAAGCCGCGTCAAGTGTTAGTGGAGGGGTGGGTTTCCCCAATGACGTCATTATTGCGTTTTGTTTGGCTTCTAGTGACTCTAGTACTTAACGGTATATTGTTTACAGGTGGATTATCAGTTTTCGGCTTACTAAGAATTTTACTAATGTTTTTAATGTGACTATTGTTTGAAATATCGGTAGTTTGATTACTATGGTTTTTAAAAATGTTGTTTTCAAGTACACTTGTCCATGCGGTCGGGATTCGAATGCTATCGTCCCTGTTATTCATTATACTGTTGCTTCTTTTATATATTTCGATTGCTTCCCTGTAAATTCTAAATGTTTCATTATTAATATTCGCGACTACTTTTGAATTTTCAAAGTCTATGGAGTGATTTTCGGTCAATGAGTGATTTACAAGAGATGAAGTTAGTTTCCGGTTTTTAACATCTACGCGATGTTCAGAGACGCGCGCCGAGATTCTGCGATTTGTCCTGCCTATGTAAGTTTTTGAGCAATCACCGCATGGGATTTCGTAAATACCGTGTGACTCTAATGGTATTTTATCTTTCGGACTTTTTAAAAAGGATGAAATTTTGTTGTCTGTTCTAAAAATGGTGCGAATATTATGTTTATAAAGTAGGTGACTGATTTTGTCTGTAGTGCCTTTTATGTAAGGCAAAAACGCAATGGAGAGTGGCTTTACTTTAGTTGACGTATCTTTTTTATTATAATTTTTATTAGTTTGATTTTTTACTGCATTATTTATCGTAAAATTAGAAAAACCGTTATTTCGTAGCGCGTTTTTAAGATACTCTAATTCGTTTTGAATGTTTTCGGAGTCGGCTATCCTTAATGATCGTGTTACCAAGGTGTTTGCTACAGAGGCGATTTGTGCTGGATGATGGTTCGACGATGCGTGGAGATATCTGTTGGTATGTGTTGATTTTCTGTACACAGTGTGGCCGAGAGTGCCATCGTCTTTTTTGATTACGAGAACATCAAGAAAAGGTATTTCACCGTTGTTTTCTATCTCCATTGTGAATTTGATGTTATTGTGGAGATCGTTCAGAAAATCAAGAAATTTGTTAAGTTCCTCCAAACCGTGAGGCCATATAACGAAGGTATCGTCCACGTATCTAATCCATAGCTTTGGTTTTAAGCGCGCTCTATCTATAGCTTCCTTTTCTAACTTGGTCATAAATATGTTAGCGACTGGCGGTGAAAGAGATAGACCCATTGGTGCTCCTTTTACTTGTTTGTACATGTCGTTATTATAAGTGAAAAATGTGTTATTGAGGCAATGTTCTATTAAAGTTATTATGTCATTCGGTGGGTCACTCATTTCTTTTATTGCTTGAAGAGCTTCGTCTGTGGGTATATTGGTGAACAAGGATACGACGTCAAAACTGACAAGGATGTCGCCCTTGTTTAATTTTTGATTTTTAATGATTTGTATAAAATGTTCCGAATTTTTGACAAAAGATTCCGCTGATTCTACATCTGGTTGTAAGTAGTTGGCAAGATACTTTGATAACATTTGAAGTGGAGAACCGACAGAACTGACTATGGGTCTAAGAGGAACATCCGTCTTATGAATTTTTGGCAAACCGTATAATTTCGGAAAACGTGACGATTTTTCTCTAGGTATTAACGACTTTTTTAATTCGGGACTTAATTTGGATGACATAATTTTAGTTTTAGTCGTTTTTTCTAAGTATGTTATAGGATTATTAGGATGCAGTTTATAAGCCGGATCGTTGAGCAAATTAGTAATTTTAATGTGATAATCTTCGCTTTTCATGATTACTGTTGCGTTTCCCTTATCTGCCGGAAGAATAATTATATCTTTATTTGCGCGTAATTCTTTAAGAGCTCGTATTTCATCGAGAGATATATTTCTTTTCGGCGGAAGCGATTTTCTAAGTATATGGCAAGTTTCTTGTCGTATAGTTTCGGCTATATTATTTGGTAGTTTACATACGGCTGATTCGATTCCCGTAACAATGTCTTCTTTTGGAATTTTCGGAGGAACAACACCAAAATTAAAACCTTTACTTAGAACCGATATTGTATCGTTATTTAATTTAAGATCGGTGAGATTGTGAATGATTTTATCGGTATTTAAAGACTGTTGGTATTCTACTTTTTTGATATTATTTTCGATACGCGTGAATTTACTTATTTGGCGGTCGGAGTTTATTTTATTATTCGTTTCAATTCTATTATGAATGAGATTATCTAATTCGGACCATATTAATGGATGTAATATATTAGAAAGTTTTAAATGAAGATTTTTAATATCAGTACCAAGTGTATGTAATTGTAAATGAATGTAACCGATTTCGTCGCGTATGAGGGAAAAACTAGTATTATAAAGAATTTTTCTCACCGATTTTCTGCTACCGCGTTGTCTCAGTTGAAAACACTTTGGCACTACTTTTTTATCACGACATCGACACAAAAAGGTTAGGTCACATAGAAGCTTCGCGTGTTTTGACTTTAATTTTTCAAACTTTTTCGTTTCACTGTATATTTCCTCCCCGTAGAGGTTATTTATGTTAAATCTAAGGTTTTCGCGAGTACAAAATATGTTATTATTAAGTATTTTGGGGATAACCCGCGTCAAATTATGATTCCCGAGAGAATCAGTCGTCTGCCGACGTTTCGTCTGAATCTCATCAGACATTTTCTAAAGGCGCCTTGTTAATAAATTTTCGTCTCGAGGGATAGTGCACGCACGTCCGTTCGAGTCGAAAGCCTACTACCAAGTGAAAGTTTGAAAGGAAGCCGCGTCAAGTGTTAGTGGAGGGGTGGGTTTCCCCAATGACGTCATTATTGCGTTTTGTTTGGCTTCTAGTGACTCTAGTACTTAACGGTATATTGTTTACAGGTGGATTATCAGTTTTCGGCTTACTAAGAATTTTACTAATGTTTTTAATGTGACTATTGTTTGAAATATCGGTAGTTTGATTACTATGGTTTTTAAAAATGTTGTTTTCAAGTACACTTGTCCATGCGGTCGGGATTCGAATGCTATCGTCCCTGTTATTCATTATACTGTTGCTTCTTTTATATATTTCGATTGCTTCCCTGTAAATTCTAAATGTTTCATTATTAATATTCGCGACTACTTTTGAATTTTCAAAGTCTATGGAGTGATTTTCGGTCAATGAGTGATTTACAAGAGATGAAGTTAGTTTCCGGTTTTTAACATCTACGCGATGTTCAGAGACGCGCGCCGAGATTCTGCGATTTGTCCTGCCTATGTAAGTTTTTGAGCAATCACCGCATGGGATTTCGTAAATACCGTGTGACTCTAATGGTATTTTATCTTTCGGACTTTTTAAAAAGGATGAAATTTTGTTGTCTGTTCTAAAAATGGTGCGAATATTATGTTTATAAAGTAGGTGACTGATTTTGTCTGTAGTGCCTTTTATGTAAGGCAAAAACGCAATGGAGAGTGGCTTTACTTTAGTTGACGTATCTTTTTTATTATAATTTTTATTAGTTTGATTTTTTACTGCATTATTTATCGTAAAATTAGAAAAACCGTTATTTCGTAGCGCGTTTTTAAGATACTCTAATTCGTTTTGAATGTTTTCGGAGTCGGCTATCCTTAATGATCGTGTTACCAAGGTGTTTGCTACAGAGGCGATTTGTGCTGGATGATGGTTCGACGATGCGTGGAGATATCTGTTGGTATGTGTTGATTTTCTGTACACAGTGTGGCCGAGAGTGCCATCGTCTTTTTTGATTACGAGAACATCAAGAAAAGGTATTTCACCGTTGTTTTCTATCTCCATTGTGAATTTGATGTTATTGTGGAGATCGTTCAGAAAATCAAGAAATTTGTTAAGTTCCTCCAAACCGTGAGGCCATATAACGAAGGTATCGTCCACGTATCTAATCCATAGCTTTGGTTTTAAGCGCGCTCTATCTATAGCTTCCTTTTCTAACTTGGTCATAAATATGTTAGCGACTGGCGGTGAAAGAGATAGACCCATTGGTGCTCCTTTTACTTGTTTGTACATGTCGTTATTATAAGTGAAAAATGTGTTATTGAGGCAATGTTCTATTAAAGTTATTATGTCATTCGGTGGGTCACTCATTTCTTTTATTGCTTGAAGAGCTTCGTCTGTGGGTATATTGGTGAACAAGGATACGACGTCAAAACTGACAAGGATGTCGCCCTTGTTTAATTTTTGATTTTTAATGATTTGTATAAAATGTTCCGAATTTTTGACAAAAGATTCCGCTGATTCTACATCTGGTTGTAAGTAGTTGGCAAGATACTTTGATAACATTTGAAGTGGAGAACCGACAGAACTGACTATGGGTCTAAGAGGAACATCCGTCTTATGAATTTTTGGCAAACCGTATAATTTCGGAAAACGTGACGATTTTTCTCTAGGTATTAACGACTTTTTTAATTCGGGACTTAATTTGGATGACATAATTTTAGTTTTAGTCGTTTTTTCTAAGTATGTTATAGGATTATTAGGATGCAGTTTATAAGCCGGATCGTTGAGCAAATTAGTAATTTTAATGTGATAATCTTCGCTTTTCATGATTACTGTTGCGTTTCCCTTATCTGCCGGAAGAATAATTATATCTTTATTTGCGCGTAATTCTTTAAGAGCTCGTATTTCATCGAGAGATATATTTCTTTTCGGCGGAAGCGATTTTCTAAGTATATGGCAAGTTTCTTGTCGTATAGTTTCGGCTATATTATTTGGTAGTTTACATACGGCTGATTCGATTCCCGTAACAATGTCTTCTTTTGGAATTTTCGGAGGAACAACACCAAAATTAAAACCTTTACTTAGAACCGATATTGTATCGTTATTTAATTTAAGATCGGTGAGATTGTGAATGATTTTATCGGTATTTAAAGACTGTTGGTATTCTACTTTTTTGATATTATTTTCGATACGCGTGAATTTACTTATTTGGCGGTCGGAGTTTATTTTATTATTCGTTTCAATTCTATTATGAATGAGATTATCTAATTCGGACCATATTAATGGATGTAATATATTAGAAAGTTTTAAATGAAGATTTTTAATATCAGTACCAAGTGTATGTAATTGTAAATGAATGTAACCGATTTCGTCGCGTATGAGGGAAAAACTAGTATTATAAAGAATTTTTCTCACCGATTTTCTGCTACCGCGTTGTCTCAGTTGAAAACACTTTGGCACTACTTTTTTATCACGACATCGACACAAAAAGGTTAGGTCACATAGAAGCTTCGCGTGTTTTGACTTTAATTTTTCAAACTTTTTCGTTTCACTGTATATTTCCTCCCCGTAGAGGTTATTTATGTTAAATCTAAGGTTTTCGCGAGTACAAAATATGTTATTATTAAGTATTTTGGGGATAACCCGCGTCAAATTATGATTCCCGAGAGAATCAGTCGTCTGCCGACGTTTCGTCTGAATCTCATCAGACATTTTCTAAAGGCGCCTTGTTAATAAATTTTCGTCTCGAGGGATAGTGCACGCACGTCCGTTCGAGTCGAAAGCCTACTACCAAGTGAAAGTTTGAAAGGAAGCCGCGTCAAGTGTTAGTGGAGGGGTGGGTTTCCCCAATGACGTCATTATTGCGTTTTGTTTGGCTTCTAGTGACTCTAGTACTTAACGGTATATTGTTTACAGGTGGATTATCAGTTTTCGGCTTACTAAGAATTTTACTAATGTTTTTAATGTGACTATTGTTTGAAATATCGGTAGTTTGATTACTATGGTTTTTAAAAATGTTGTTTTCAAGTACACTTGTCCATGCGGTCGGGATTCGAATGCTATCGTCCCTGTTATTCATTATACTGTTGCTTCTTTTATATATTTCGATTGCTTCCCTGTAAATTCTAAATGTTTCATTATTAATATTCGCGACTACTTTTGAATTTTCAAAGTCTATGGAGTGATTTTCGGTCAATGAGTGATTTACAAGAGATGAAGTTAGTTTCCGGTTTTTAACATCTACGCGATGTTCAGAGACGCGCGCCGAGATTCTGCGATTTGTCCTGCCTATGTAAGTTTTTGAGCAATCACCGCATGGGATTTCGTAAATACCGTGTGACTCTAATGGTATTTTATCTTTCGGACTTTTTAAAAAGGATGAAATTTTGTTGTCTGTTCTAAAAATGGTGCGAATATTATGTTTATAAAGTAGGTGACTGATTTTGTCTGTAGTGCCTTTTATGTAAGGCAAAAACGCAATGGAGAGTGGCTTTACTTTAGTTGACGTATCTTTTTTATTATAATTTTTATTAGTTTGATTTTTTACTGCATTATTTATCGTAAAATTAGAAAAACCGTTATTTCGTAGCGCGTTTTTAAGATACTCTAATTCGTTTTGAATGTTTTCGGAGTCGGCTATCCTTAATGATCGTGTTACCAAGGTGTTTGCTACAGAGGCGATTTGTGCTGGATGATGGTTCGACGATGCGTGGAGATATCTGTTGGTATGTGTTGATTTTCTGTACACAGTGTGGCCGAGAGTGCCATCGTCTTTTTTGATTACGAGAACATCAAGAAAAGGTATTTCACCGTTGTTTTCTATCTCCATTGTGAATTTGATGTTATTGTGGAGATCGTTCAGAAAATCAAGAAATTTGTTAAGTTCCTCCAAACCGTGAGGCCATATAACGAAGGTATCGTCCACGTATCTAATCCATAGCTTTGGTTTTAAGCGCGCTCTATCTATAGCTTCCTTTTCTAACTTGGTCATAAATATGTTAGCGACTGGCGGTGAAAGAGATAGACCCATTGGTGCTCCTTTTACTTGTTTGTACATGTCGTTATTATAAGTGAAAAATGTGTTATTGAGGCAATGTTCTATTAAAGTTATTATGTCATTCGGTGGGTCACTCATTTCTTTTATTGCTTGAAGAGCTTCGTCTGTGGGTATATTGGTGAACAAGGATACGACGTCAAAACTGACAAGGATGTCGCCCTTGTTTAATTTTTGATTTTTAATGATTTGTATAAAATGTTCCGAATTTTTGACAAAAGATTCCGCTGATTCTACATCTGGTTGTAAGTAGTTGGCAAGATACTTTGATAACATTTGAAGTGGAGAACCGACAGAACTGACTATGGGTCTAAGAGGAACATCCGTCTTATGAATTTTTGGCAAACCGTATAATTTCGGAAAACGTGACGATTTTTCTCTAGGTATTAACGACTTTTTTAATTCGGGACTTAATTTGGATGACATAATTTTAGTTTTAGTCGTTTTTTCTAAGTATGTTATAGGATTATTAGGATGCAGTTTATAAGCCGGATCGTTGAGCAAATTAGTAATTTTAATGTGATAATCTTCGCTTTTCATGATTACTGTTGCGTTTCCCTTATCTGCCGGAAGAATAATTATATCTTTATTTGCGCGTAATTCTTTAAGAGCTCGTATTTCATCGAGAGATATATTTCTTTTCGGCGGAAGCGATTTTCTAAGTATATGGCAAGTTTCTTGTCGTATAGTTTCGGCTATATTATTTGGTAGTTTACATACGGCTGATTCGATTCCCGTAACAATGTCTTCTTTTGGAATTTTCGGAGGAACAACACCAAAATTAAAACCTTTACTTAGAACCGATATTGTATCGTTATTTAATTTAAGATCGGTGAGATTGTGAATGATTTTATCGGTATTTAAAGACTGTTGGTATTCTACTTTTTTGATATTATTTTCGATACGCGTGAATTTACTTATTTGGCGGTCGGAGTTTATTTTATTATTCGTTTCAATTCTATTATGAATGAGATTATCTAATTCGGACCATATTAATGGATGTAATATATTAGAAAGTTTTAAATGAAGATTTTTAATATCAGTACCAAGTGTATGTAATTGTAAATGAATGTAACCGATTTCGTCGCGTATGAGGGAAAAACTAGTATTATAAAGAATTTTTCTCACCGATTTTCTGCTACCGCGTTGTCTCAGTTGAAAACACTTTGGCACTACTTTTTTATCACGACATCGACACAAAAAGGTTAGGTCACATAGAAGCTTCGCGTGTTTTGACTTTAATTTTTCAAACTTTTTCGTTTCACTGTATATTTCCTCCCCGTAGAGGTTATTTATGTTAAATCTAAGGTTTTCGCGAGTACAAAATATGTTATTATTAAGTATTTTGGGGATAACCCGCGTCAAATTATGATTCCCGAGAGAATCAGTCGTCTGCCGACGTTTCGTCTGAATCTCATCAGACATTTTCTAAAGGCGCCTTGTTAATAAATTTTCGTCTCGAGGGATAGTGCACGCACGTCCGTTCGAGTCGAAAGCCTACTACCAAGTGAAAGTTTGAAAGGAAGCCGCGTCAAGTGTTAGTGGAGGGGTGGGTTTCCCCAATGACGTCATTATTGCGTTTTGTTTGGCTTCTAGTGACTCTAGTACTTAACGGTATATTGTTTACAGGTGGATTATCAGTTTTCGGCTTACTAAGAATTTTACTAATGTTTTTAATGTGACTATTGTTTGAAATATCGGTAGTTTGATTACTATGGTTTTTAAAAATGTTGTTTTCAAGTACACTTGTCCATGCGGTCGGGATTCGAATGCTATCGTCCCTGTTATTCATTATACTGTTGCTTCTTTTATATATTTCGATTGCTTCCCTGTAAATTCTAAATGTTTCATTATTAATATTCGAGATCCCTCGAGACGAAAATTTATTAACAAGGCGCCTTTAGAAAATGTCTGATGAGATTCAGACGAAACGTCGGCAGACGACTGATTCTCTCGGGAATCATAATTTGACGCGGGTTATCCCCAAAATACTTAATAATAACATATTTTGTACTCGCGAAAACCTTAGATTTAACATATATATATATATATATATATATATATATATATATATATATATATATATATATATATATATATATATATATATATATATATATATATATATATATATATATATATATATATATATATATATATATATATATATATATATATATATATATATATATATATATATATATATATATATATATATATATATATATATATATATATATATATATATATATATATATATATATATATATATATATATATATATATATATATATATATATATATATATATATATATATATATATATATATATATATATATATATATATATATATATATATATATATATATATATATATATATATATATATATATATATATATATATATATATATATATATATATATATATATATATATATATATATATATATATATATATATATATATATATATATATATATATATATATATATATATATATATATATATATATATATATATATATATTAGTACTACAGCCGACCGATACAACCACAGTACAGACAAACACCGATATGCGCACGCTACGGTCGACTAATACAGTACGTAACGTAACAAAAATAACGACACTCACCAACCCTCCTCGCCGCAGCCAGAGACTACAGACGAAGCACCTGACTTCCTGAGGATGGCCGTCAACGTACGGCTGAAACGTCGAAGACAAGGTTTCACCAGAAACCAAACAAACACGACGCGGAGTACCCGAGAAACGGATACATCATTTACACCCCTCCGCGAGAGCCTGAAAAACAACATATATATATATATATATATATATATAAATAAATAAAAAAAATAAAATTGATTGCTACAAAAAGTAAAATAATGATAACAGCTGAATAAAACAATTGCTACAAAAAATAAAATAATGATGATATGTTAAATAAAATAAATGCTACAAAAAATAAAAGCAAAAGAAATGAAAAATGACATAAAATGCACTACAAAGTATATATCAATTCAGTAATATAATTAATTATAAACCATGTAATTTTTACATCTTACACAAAACATGACTAATATACACATAGGTTGCAAATATTTATTTACATCAAATAAATTTTTGAAGTCGACAACGTTAATAAGTAAAACGATTGGGTTGTAGCCAACACTAAACTCTTCACACCGTAGTAAGCGTTAATTTTTTCTTCTTAAAAGGTTGACAATCTCTAAATGCATTTTTATTAAGTAGGTACATTTCTATTAGATTTTTAAACAAATATAAAATACCCAGAGTACAAAAGTTTTTACAATACACCATAAACGCAAAAACTTTATCACGAAACTCATAGTATGCATTTTCTACATGATACCTGTTGAGAAATTTTAAGTAAAATTTCATTACCAGCTAGATGAGCATGTATGAGACAGTGCATCAATGTGGATGAGGAGATGTATGTGTCAAGACAGAAGAATGCGGTGTTCGGTTCTCACTGCCTATAGAGACACATACAATATCAATATGAAATTGACTAACCAATTTTCCCTTACAGAAGTTATTATACTTTTGTTATATATATATATATATATATATATATATATATATATATATATATATATATATATATATATATATATATATATATATATATATATATATATATATATATATATATATATATATATATATATATATATATATATATATATATATATATATATATATATATATATATATATATATATATATATATATATATATATATATATATATATATATATATATATATATATATATATATATATATATATATATATATATATATATATATATATATATATATATATATATATATATATATATATATATATATATATATATATATATATATATATATATATATATATATATATATATATATTTCATACAAATATGAAATTTATTTCAAATTGATATGGCAGACCATAGATTTTTTTCTATAAATTTTGACAATCCTTGAATGCATTTTTGATGAGTGTATTTTTATTGTATCAAAATTTCAAACAGTATAAAAATACTTAGATTTTTCAAACCGTGAGAGCATTTTGAAAATTTGGACGATTAAAATCATAGAGAAAAAAATAACGGATATCTATGGAAAACTAATCAGCTCTAGGTCTATGCACTTTATACATATGATGTTAATATGAAGTCGATCGAACTTAGTTTGGGCAGTTAGAGAGGACACAAAAAGGATAATCCGTACGGCGTACGTCGTACGCCATACATACAAACACATCACGACGAAACTCACAGTGTGCATTCTCTACATGATACCCATTGAGAAATTGATGGAAAAAAATACGCTTAAAAATTGTGAAATCATGACTCTCCACTATTACATAGTGTGGAGAGTAAAAATATGTTATAATTTTTTTTTTTTTATTTGTAACATAAGAAATAATATACAAGGTACACATGAAAGTTTAACAATACAATATTTTTACAAAAAAAGATACTTAAGAACTAGATGCGGAATGTAAACTGCTTCACTAGGTTAAAAACCTGTTCTGAAGCAGCTTATAATTATATAGGTATATTGTTTAGGTGTGCGTGTGTGTCATTGTATGTTAACGTAGAGTTGTTTATTTATCACTGTCTTGTCTGTTTCTTTTACCCACTTCTTTAATCCACATTTAAAGCTGTTTATATTTGTAGTTTTCTTCAATTCAATTGGAAGCAAATTGAAAAATTTTACTCCAAGGAAATGAAAATTTCTTTGTCCATAAGTCGATTTGGTTCTCGGTATCTGTATATTTGCTTGTCTAGTCTGTCTAGTCTGACGTGTAGTTTGGGAGTATATTTGACACAAAGACACTTAGCGGCTTACGGTTCAATAAAAATATGTTATTATATTACATACATATGTATGTGAGCATATTTGAAACATAGACTGTAGGCGGCTTACCGTAAAATAAAAATGAATCGATGGAAGAAAAGAAAAATATAAACTACAAAAAATGTAATCGAATATTTTTATTATTGCATATGCGCAAACATTGGATTTTTTTTTCCCTGTCGGGAGTCAAAGATATTTTTTAACAGATTTTTAATTATCTCAATAGAGACGAAGTTGGAATATTTATTGTAGGAGAACTGGGAAATCAAGGCACCTACAGGGCTTACGACCTGTCATCGGCTGGTTTACGTGATCACTTTATGCGCTTGCGCAACGTTCACCAATTCATTAAAAAGGCATAATTTTTGAACGTTGCGCAAGCGCATAAAGTGATCACGTAAACCAGCCGATGACAGGTCGTAAGCCCTGTAGGTGCCTTGATTTCCCGGTTCTCCTACAATAAATATTCCAACTTCGTCTCTATTGAGATAATTAAAAATCTGTTAAAAAATACAAAAAATGTATCCAATTAAACATGAAAAAACGTACAGACATAGACAAAATTATATTTATCCACTCTAACAAGTTCCCTATACTAGTTGCATGTAACACATGAGATCCAACTGTCGATAGCGATAGTATGTATAGTTGAAGAATATGTACCAAACTATAAACCCATAGATACAAATTATTGAATATTTTCAGATATTTTGTTTTCTATACAACATATGTAGGTATGTATGTCAAGATAGGATAGTATGGAAGAAGATCCTTTTTCCTACCCAGAATATGCAAATTGCATGATGGTATGTATGTATGTTTGGAGATGAAGTAACAAACTATTAAGTCTTCTTACATATTGTGTATAGGCGACTGCCATACAAAATGTATGAAGCGATGTCGTCACTAAATTCAATTTTTAAAAAAATTGTTAAAAAAAAATTGAGATCTTCTACTACAATGTTAATATTTTTTATAGAAAATTAAATTATCTAGTTGGGGTGTTTCGGCTTTTTTCGATAATTGTAAAAGTTTTGGAAATATAGGCAGTTAAACTCATAAATTTATCATAAAAAAAATATTTTTCTTAATAAAAAATGTTTGAGAAACCCTGGAATTTTTTTGAAAAAATTAATTTGAGATTTTGTATTTGTCTATGTTTGTACCAATTTTCAGCGTTCTACCGTTTATGGTTTCTGAGATATATGGAAAAATAAAATAAAAATTCAAAAGTTGATAACCCCTGACTGAAACAAAAATTCAAAATTCCGAGTATAAAAGTTTTGTAGGCCTGTAACTGTTTATATATTCTGAAATTTTAGGCTCTGTAAATTGAGCGGATCAAAAGTTATAAGGGGGGGACGGACACACAGACACACACACACACAGACACACAGACACACACACAGACACACAGACACACACACACAGACACACGAAATGTTCTACTCCGAATTCTGAGTAAATCCGTGTATGGAACATATATGCTGCGAAGCCTCTAAGTTGGTGTTTTTTGACTTCAAAGTTGGAAAAGCCGTGAAAAAAGTAGACCTCTCCATACAATTCTCGCGTATTCTGGCTTGATACATTGTCGATATGTTAAGAGAACAAAGTTCTCCTGAACAAATCGACAGTTGGAAAAAGGAGTACATATATATATTTTTATTGAAAAATTATTATCCAACTGTCGATTTGTTCAGGAGAACTTTGTTCTCTTAACATATCGACAATGTATCAAGCCAGAATACGCGAGAATTGTATGGAGAGGTCTACTTTTTTCACGGGTTTTCCAACTTTGAAGTCAAAAAACACCAACTTAGAGGCTTCGCAGCATATATGTTCCATACACGGATTTACTCAGAATTCGGAGTAGAACATTTCGTGTGTCTGTGTGTGTGTCTGTGTGTCTGTGTGTGTGTGTGTCTGTGTGTCCCCCCCCCCTTATAACTTTTGATCCGCTCAATTTACAGAGCCTAAAATTTCAGAATATATAAACAGTTACAGGCCTACAAAACTTTTATACTCGGAATTTTGAATTTTTGTTTCAGTCAGGGGTTATCAACTTTTGAATTTTTATTTTATTTTTCCATATATCTCAGAAACCATAAACGGTAGAACGCTGAAAATTGGTACAAACATAGACAAATACAAAATCTCAAATTAGTTTTTTCAAAAAAATTCCAGGGTTTCTCAAACATTTTTTATTAAGAAAAATATTTTTTTTATGATAAATTTATGAGTTTAACTGCCTACATTTCCAAAACTTTTACAATTATCGAAAAAAGCCGAAACACCCCAACTAGATAATTTAATTTTCTATAAAAAATATTAACATTGTAGTAGAAGATCTCGATTTTTTTTTAACAATTTTTTTAAAAATTGAATTTAGTGACGACATCGCTTCATACATTTTGTATGGCAGTCGCCTATACACAATATGTAAGAAGACTTAATAGTTTGTTACTTCATCTCCAAACATACATACATACCATCATGCAATTTGCATATTCTGGGTAGGAAAAAGGATCTTCTTCCATACTATCCTATCTTGACATACATACCTACATATGTTGTATAGAAAACAAAATATCTGAAAATATTCAATAATTTGTATCTATGGGTTTATAGTTTGGTACATATTCTTCAACTATACATACTATCGCTATCGACAGTTGGATCTCATGTGTTACATGCAACTAGTCAGTTAAATAATGGTCTACCGACTTCGGGACTAAATAATAATTATATTGCGGTTACAAATGTCAAAGGTTAAAAACGAAATTTTGGAAGAGAAGAAACGCAGGGTGGAAAAAATATAAATGTATACGAAATGGCGAGGGAAACAAGGAATTCTATATATATATATTAATTTACCTACCCGCAACGAAGGAAGTTCATGCGCAGTAACAATACGTAATTCTCAAACCTTATCGATACAATAAAGAACATGGAAATATTACAACTGTCGATTTGTTCAAGAAAATTTATTTCTCTAAATGATTAACAGTTTAGTTCTTCAAAACAACTTGGATAATCTAGAAATCTGGTGTAATAGGTAATTGAAAGGTATGATAAAAGAACTCCATAATGCTTCCTTGGAGGTAGGCCTAGAGATGAATATTTCGAAAACCAAAATCCTGAGCCCATCCAACATCAATATGAAAATTAATAACAACACAGTTGAAGCCGTTGAAGATTACATATACCTGGGGCACAAAATAAAACTGGGAAATGAAAATCAATTAGCAGAGATACCCAGACGAATTGGACTAGGTTGGGCGGCATTCGGTAAACTCGGCCACATCCTGAAAAACAAAGACATTCCGATGAATTTGAAAAGAAAGGTCTTTGAAACATGTATCCTCCCAGTGCTAACATATGGATTGGAAACAATGACACTAACTGCCAAGTAAATATATAAACTAAAATATACGCAACGAGCTATGCTATTGAAACATGTATCCTCCCAGTGCTAACATATGGATTGGAAACAATGAAACTAACTGCCAACACAATATACAAACTAAAATGTACGCAACGAGCTATGCTATTGAAACATGTATCCTCCCAGTGCTAACATATGGATTGGAAACAATGACACTAACTGCCAACACAATATACAAACTAAAATGTACGCAACGAGCTATGCTATTGAAACATGTATCCTCCCAGTGCTAACATATGGATTGGAAACAATGACACTAACTGCCAACACAATATACAAACTAAAATGTACGCAACGAGCTATGCTATTGAAACATGTATCCTCCCAGTGCTAACATATGGATTGGAAACAATGACACTAACTGCCAACACAATATACAAACTAAAATGTACGCAACGAGCTATGCTATTGAAACATGTATCCTCCCAGTGCTAACATATGGATTGGAAACAATGAAACTAACTGCCAACACAATATACAAACTAAAATGTACGCAACGAGCTATGCTATTGAAACATGTATCCTCCCAGTGCTAACATATGGATTGGAAACAATGAAACTAACTGCCAACACAATATACAAACTAAAATGTACGCAACGAGCTATGCTATTGAAACATGTATCCTCCCAGTGCTAACATATGGATTGGAAACAATGACACTAACTGCCAACACAATATACAAACTAAAATGTACGCAACGAGCTATGCTATTGAAACATGTATCCTCCCAGTGCTAACATATGGATTGGAAACAATGACACTAACTGCCAACACAATATACAAACTAAAATGTACGCAACGAGCTATGCTATTGAAACATGTATCCTCCCAGTGCTAACATATGGATTGGAAACAATGACACTAACTGCCAACACAATATACAAACTAAAATGTACGCAACGAGCTATGCTATTGAAACATGTATCCTCCCAGTGCTAACATATGGATTGGAAACAATGACACTAACTGCCAACACAATATACAAACTAAAATGTACGCAACGAGCTATGCTATTGAAACATGTATCCTCCCAGTGCTAACATATGGATTGGAAACAATGAAACTAACTGCCAACACAATATACAAACTAAAATGTACGCAACGAGCTATGGAACGGCAAATGTTAGGAGTGAGCCTCCGGGATAAAATAAATAAAGGAAGAAATCAGACGCCAAACAAAAGTCGTTGACATAGCAGACCGTGTTGCAAAGTTGAAATGGCAGTGGGCAGGGCATGTTGCAAGACAGGGTACCGAGAGGTGGACACCCAGAATACTAAAATGGAGACCGTGGGAAAATAAAAGACCGGTAGGGCGATCACAAAAAAGATGGGTCGACGATATTATTCCGGTTGCGGGAAGGGGTTGGCTGGGGGAAGCACAGGACCGAGAGAGATGGAGTTCATTGGAGGAGGTCAAGATTCAGCAATGGAGAGATGGCTGACAAAGAAGAAGAAGAAGAAGGTATAAACTATTTTTGAATGCCAAGAAGTGTCAAATAATTAGCTTTTAGAGAATTAGAAATCCTTTTGTGTATGATTACCAATTGAATAATACATCCCTGGAACATGTGACAAGTATAAGAGATTTTGGTGTGTTATTTGACTAAGGGCTTACCTTTATAACTCACATAGAAAATACCTATCACAAATAAAATTTTCAAATTGCTTGCCTTTATTTTGAGGGTAACTTGGGATTTTAAATCAAGTAACTCTTTAAAAGTATATTTACATCTTTATTTAGGAGTCAGGTAGAATACAATACTCCGGTATGGTCACCGTATTATGCAGTCCACTCAAATACTGTTGAAAAAGTCCGACATAAATTCGTACGTTCAATAAATTTTAAACTGATAATACCATTTTAAAACTTAAATTATGACTATCTTCTGTCACTGCTTGGGTTACAGAGGTTGTCCGACAGAAGAATAATCGCAGATTTAATAATGGTGCATAATATAGTTAGGGGTGTTTATGACTCGCCAGATTTAACTCAATCGATATTGTAGGTACCACATTCCAATGTAAGGTACAAAGCAAAGATTGGCTTTCCACTGTGATGTATGTCGGTACTAACTAGTTATATAATTCCCCAATAAGAAGATTCTATGGATTGGATAATAAATATTTAAAAAGAGATTTATGCAGATTCCCTACTTAAGTAAAAGCGATTATTGTCAGACAATTTGTGATGAGTAATTGTATTCTTACTTAAGAATGTTTTACCCGAAATGTGTTCTTATTGTTTGTTGAGTTTTATTATCTTTATTACTTAACTTGTACCCAAATAGTAGTTTGTGTTAATATTGAATTGTGTACCTATGTATGAAAAAAAATATTTACGAGTTGTTATTTTTATGTGTATTTATATAATGGCGTAAAGCCGTATATGTTAAAATAAATAAACAGATAGGTCAAAAAAAAACAAAAAATACGAATGTAAATACTTACAGAGTTCTGCATCCAGCAGCGGAGAGATGGAGGTAGAAAGAAGACGAATGAAACGACAGTATTAAGCTTAGTTCTGTGTGAGAGAACTTTGAAGTCGAATAACGCCAACTTAGACACGCACCCAATAACAAGATGCCACATTCTGAAGACTTGCGGTATTAATCGTCTCACAGATCCAGACTGAAAACACAATTAAGACCTTTGGCTCTAACTAACTGAGCCACGAAGGCCGACGGACAAATGAATGATATTTTTTTTTGTTTCGATAAATGAATGATATTTTTTTGTTTTGATAAATGAATGATTGTATTTTGTTTTGATAAATGAATGATATTATTTTGTTTTGATAAAAGAATGATTGTATTTTGTTTTGATAAATGAATGATATTTTTTTTTTGTTTCGATAAATGAATGATATTATTTTGTTTTGATGAATGAGTGATTGTATTTTGTTTTGATAAATGAATGATATTTTTTTGTTTCGATAAATGAATGATTGTATTTTGTTTTGATAAATGAATGATATTATTTTGTTGTGATAAAAGAATGATTGTATTTTGTTTTGATAAATGAATGATATTTTTTTTTTGTTGCGATAAATGAATGATTGTATTTTGTTTTGATAAATGAATGATATTATTTTGTATCATTTAATGATTCGGCGGATATTTTGTGGTAGTTAATATAGACCATTTTTGAATTATTAATTAGCTATAAACCACTTGTTTTTTGAGTCACTTCGCGACATGTTTCGGAAGCGCTGTCCTTGGCGTGGAGTGGCGTGAAAAGTGGAGTTTATAGAATAACATGTGGTGACTGTAATGAACACTACATAGGACAGACATCACGTAACCTAAATATAAGAATTAACGAACACAGAAGATGCTTAAACAACAATAATTTCTCAGAATTTGCTAACCACATTATCCAAACTAATCACTCTTTCAATAACCACAAACTAAAACTATTACATGAAACACAGAATAAAGGATACCGACTTAACAACTACGAAACGCTCGAAATACATAAACACATAAATTCCGGTATAAAACTTATAAATAACCATACCTTTCATAACACTTCTCCAATACTTAATATATTTCCCATCAAAAACAAAAACACTTCACAATTCTCCCCTCCCCCCACTAACCCAACCAACCCTCAACCGCCACCCCCCTCGCTTCACAGACAGATTCACACAAATTCAACATGTTAGTCTCGACACGCCGGTCGATGGAAGGACAGCGCTTCCGAAACATGTCGCGAAGTGACTCAAAAAACAAGTGGTTTATAGCTAATTAATAATTCAAAAATGATATTATTTTGTTTTGATAAAAGAATGATTGTATTTTGTTTTGATAAATGAATGATATTTTTTTTGTTTCGATAAATGAATGATATTATTTTGTTTTGATGAATGAGTGATTGTATTTGGTTTTGATAAATGAATGATATTTTTTTGTTGTGATAAAAGAATGATTGTATTTTGTTTTGATAAATGAATGATATTTTTTTTGTTTCGATAAATGAATGGCCCAAAGAATGGACTGAATCCACGTTTATATCAATACATAAAAAAGGTTCCACCAGAAAATGTGATAATTACAGAACGATCTCACTTATATCTCACGCAAGCAAAATCATTTTACACATACTCAAGGAACGCTTACAACACTATTACATCCGACAAATTCTTGTTGAACAGGCTGGATTTGTAAAGGGTAAAGGCACGAGAGAGCAAATTCTGAATATCAGTAAATTATCGAAAAATGTCGCGAATTCAACACTCCCGCCATTATGTGCTTCATCGATTACAAGAAGGCCTTTGATTGTGTGAAGTGGGATCGCTTATGGGAGACACTCACAGAAATGGGGATACCGCAACACCTTACCTCCATCATTCGAAACCTATATTTAGACAATACAGCCAGAGTCAGAATGGATAACATTTTGTCCAGTACCTTCACCACACAAAGGGGAGTCCGCCAGGGATGTGTTCTGTCCCCCATCCTGTTCAATTTGTATGGCAGGTAAATTATGAGACGGACACTAGAAAACTGGGAGAAAGGCATCAAAGTTGGTGGTCAAATAATAAGCAACCTTCGATTTGCAGATAACACCACACTACTGACAGAAAATGAAGCAGACATGACAGAACTGATCGAACGGGTGGAGAAAGAAAGCCGAAAGTATGGGTTGGAAATAAATACAAGCAAATCCAAACTCATGATTATTGACAGGGCAAATCTCCTACAGCTTTCGGGAAGACTGCAAGGTCTGGAAACTGTTAAGGACTTTGTATACCTAGGTTCTCAAATCAGTGCCGAGGGTGGGTGTGAGAAGGAAATAAAAAGACGAATAGCCATGGCTAAAAATGCTTTTACACGTCTGAACAAGATCTGGAAAGATCGAGATATTTCCAACTCCACCAAAATTAAAATCATAAGAACCCTTATCTTCCCAATATCCCTATATGCAGTCGAAACCTGGACAATGAAGTCCCGTGATCGTGACAGGATTGACGCATTTGAAATGTGGTGTTGACGTCGCATGTTGAGGATTCCGTGGACTGCAAGAAGAACAAATGACTCGGTCCTTAAAGAGCTCAAGATAAAAGAAAGATTGTCTACAGTATGCAGCCGCCGGGTATTGAGCTTCTTTGGTCACATCGCCAGGAGAGAGCAAGGTAACCTGGAAAAAAGTATTATCACAGGAAGTGTGCCAGGCAAAAGAAGTAGAGGCAGATCTCCTGCGCGATGGTGTGACCAAATTAAGGAGATGACTGGGAACGACCTTTATTCGGCGGTGCGAGCTGCGGAGGGCAGAGAGGACTGGAGGCGACTAGTTCTGTCCATTGGCGGCCCCATAGATCGCGACCCTCAGCATTGAGGAAACGAAGAAGAAGAAGAAATGAATGATATTATTTTGTTTTGATAAATGAATGATTGTATTTTGTTTTGATAAATGAATGATATTATTTTGTTTTGATAAAAGAATGATAGTATTTTGTTTTGATAAATGAATGATATTTTTTTTTGTTTCGATAAATGAATGATATTATTTTGTTTTGTGAAATGAATGATTGTATTTTGTTTTGATAAATGAATGATATTTTTTTTTGTTTCGATAAATGAATGATATTATTTTGTTTTGATAAATGAATGATAGTATTTTGTTTTGATAAATGAATGATATGATTTTGTTTTGATAAAAGAATGATTGTATTTTGTTTTGATAAATTAATGATATTTTTTTTGTTTCGATAAATGAATGATATTATTTTGTTTTGTGAAATGAATGATTGTATTTTGTTTTGATAAATGAATGATATTTTTTTTTGATAAATGAATGATAGTATTTTGTTTTGATAAATGAATGATATGATTTTGTTTTGATAAAAGAATGATTGTATTTTGTTTTGATAAATTAATGATATTTTTTTTTGTTTCGATAAATGAATGATATTATTTTGTTTTGATAAATGAATGATTGTATTTTGTTTTGATAAATGAATGATATTATTTTGTTTTTTGTTTGTATTTTGTTTTGATAAATGAATGATATTATTTTGTTTTGATAAAAGAATGATTGTATTTTGTTTTGATAAATGAATGATATTTTTTGTTTTGATAAGGACGTCTTTTTCAGCGCCGCGACGTTTTTTCTAAATGTTCACCTCAAGAAATATGCGATTATATATGTACACATATTATATACATCGTGGGCGGCGACTTTGTTGGGTAAAGGTCGCCCAACAGGTGGGGGAAGAGGGTGGTTAGTCCCCCGCCTCCATCCCTTCAGTACCCTCCACATTCCAGCCCTTTCCCAACCATGTACCTAAGTTTCCGTATCCGAGTCTGACTAGTGCATTATTTAGGAACAACTGTCACAGTGCATTAACTGAGAACAAGTAACCAGGAGCGGCCCGATGCAACAAAAATAATAAATAGATCGAATATATTTATGATCGCACATATACAGGGTATCCCATAAAGTCAACGATAAGCTGATAACTGGTTGTAGGCTAGATTATGACAGTTTATAAAAATATGGAAAAAAATAAGTCTCTTAGTTTTTGCTACATAATATTTTTTACTATATCTGTTTTACTTCGTACTGAATAAGTTAACAAGGGATTGGTTTGGAATTGGTTCACTTTGCTATAAAATTTGTTTAAAAAAAAATAAAGCAATATTGATAAAGTGTTATACCATTTTAAAATCTTAACTAACTAGGCTATCTTTTAAAGATGGTTGCCATGGTCAGTGTCATACATTTTTTTTTGCAGGGTGAAGTGTAAAAGTTAAGTAACGAAAATTTGTATACTTTTAATACACGCAAAAATATATTTTTTTATCTCTAAACTGAAAGCATGGTTTTAATTGCACCTGTGACTAATAGCGTGGCTATTCAGCATAACGTAACAAGAATTAAAACTGATAAATTTAAAAATTTGTAGCCACAGCACCAAAAAATGTGTTCCACGGTGTCGATTTTCACATCAACTATTATGTCGCAAAAACTAAAAGACGTATTATTTTTCCATATTTTTTTATAAACTGTCATAACCTGGCCTACATCCAGTACTCAGCTCATCGTTGACTTTTGGGAGATCCTGTATACGGAATCATTGTTTTTTATTCTTGCCGGGTCAGTGGTATTTTTTTGAGAAATTTCTTCGTCTCTATTGAGATATTCAAATTGTCTCCCTGCAAAAAAATCTTACGTTTGCGTATAATTTAATTTATTTATTTATTATTTACAGTTGTTTTATGTTTTTATCTGGCTTTTATTAAGAAATTCACTGTTTATGCTCATACATATCATATATTATAAAGTTATTATTGTACCAAATAAATAAATATACGACCTTACATTATATTCGATTTACATACACATTTCTACAAGTATTTAAACAAGCTAAAAATTAACAAATTATTCTGGCGCGGTTCAGGAGAGGCATCTATGAGAAGTCATTGTTATCTCATGCATAAGAATCGTGGTTTTCATTGATTATCAACCAATTTCTCATGAATTTAGAAATAGTTTTCTTTGGCATTCGATAGATGGCTATTTGTAAATTTACCATTTAGCTTACATGCATAACATAACGAAATGTCCCTTACGGGGCAGGCAGAGAGAACCGAACGTCACTTCTATCATTTTTCTATCTCGTCACACATTCATCGCCTCGTCAACATACACACATATCATATTCTATAGAATTTTGAAAAACGGATTGATAAGGTAAGTTAATAAAAAGTAGTGTCCGACCGAAACAGGATTTTCTACCGAAACCGAACCCGAATCTTCGGTATCTGTCTCAGTTTCGGCCGAAACCGAAACCGAAACTTTTTTAGACAGTTATAAATCTATTGTTTACTGAAATTTGGCTTATTGACAGTTAACACGTGTTCTATGAAATAAAAAACAATACTTGAAGTTAGTATGTGGAAAAATATTTTTTATTTCTGCTAATAAAAAAAAAACGAAATATTATTAATAAATTAATAGATTACTTTAGTAATCGTTATTAAAAAGCCTAATATTGTACGCTAAAAAAAGCAGTTTTTCTGCATTTTTTTTTTCTACGACTGGCCGGCGAACTCAACTGATGAACTGATTGATGATGGCGGGACACACTCGAGTCACGAAATTACCCGAAGTCAGCCGAACGACGCGCGATAATACACGAACGCAGAGTTTCGGTGCGGCCGAAGGTTCGGCAGATTTTCTGCCGAAACTTGATTTTATTGCCGAAACCGAAACCGAACTTTTGTTCGGTCACTAATAAAAAGGCATGATTGGTGAACGTTGCGCAAGCGAATATTTCTTCTGCGTTCTTCTGTTCCTCGTTGCTATGATTATTGTAGACGCATTATTATTTTTTTCTTCGTATTTTTTTCCAAGTTACTAAACTATTGTAACAAATTAACTTAAGAGATTTCACGATGCTCGGGTTGTTTGAAAGATATTGCCTAATGGTAATTACAAATTAGGCAATATCTTTCAAAAAAGTTCCATCATACATAAGTAATTATTTCCAGCAATGAAGTGACTAGTTCTAGTATTTATACCTCTAACCTCTGTGTTATTTGTTACAAAATAATAAAATATCGATACTTTCTCTACATCCCCTTGCATTGTTTGTAATGCTTACAATGCTTAGCAATCTCAATATAGACGAAGTTGGAATAGTATATTTATAGGTGAATCGACAAATCAGAGGTTGCGGAATGATCACCAATTATGCCTTTTTCAACAATCATAATTTTTTAACGTTCAAAATAGCATATTCTCTTCTTCATCTGGTGCCCTGTCAGGAACCCCCCACACTCTGACGAATCCTTTTCTGTCCTGTACTACACGGAATATCTGCTCCACAGTTCTAGAGCCCGTCCATTCCCTGATATTACACAGCAAGGATATCTGTCTCCTTCCAGTCCCTCGGTGACTACCTATCTTGCCTACCAGTATTAATTGGAGCAAGTGATATTTTCCGCCTCTCTTTACATATATGCATATTATAAATATTTATTTAATTTATCTTTGCACAATTAAGTCTTCAAATGCGTTTTTTTGCCATTAAGCAATCTCTTACAACTTAATAAGGCTTCAAGTTAAATGCATATTTTTTTCAAACGTCTGCCTGCGTTTGAGATGTGGTGCTACAGACGCATGGCTAAAGTTCACTGGTCAGAACACATCAGCAACGACGAGGTACTACATAAGTAGGGTTGGAGAGACAAGGCAACTTATGAAAATAATTGCCCAACAGAGAACAACTTGGATAGGCCACAACATCCGGCACCCAGGCCTGCTTTTTACCATCGTCGAAGGAATCATTGATGGGGGTAACTGTAGAGGTCGCCCCAGGAACAACTATACATATAGACCAGATAATCGGTGACGTGCGCTGTAGCAGTTATAGAGATAAGTGGAGGGATCGAGTGTTTGGTGCAGACCAATCCTAGGATTATGACCAAGAAGAAGAGAAGTATTAGCCAAACACAAAAATTGTGGCTAACACTAAACTCTGCGATGAAAAATAAGTAAACATTTTATTTTTCACACGACAGGTTGAAAACACCTGAATGCATATTAATTTTATTTTATTTAGGGAAGCTTAAGGCTGCCTGTCCATTGATGCGGAGCGAGGCGGTTGAGCGGAGAAACGGAGAAATATTAACCAATAGGATTGCATAAAATCTCCGCGATTTTATGCAATCCTATTGGTTAATATTTCTCCGTTTCTCCGCTCCGCCGCCTCGCTCCGCATCAATGGACAGGCAGCCTAAAGCTCATTTACAATTCAATATATATATCAATTTAGATACGATGGATTTTTTTACGGCGCTGACCGATTTACTAATGCATGATATTAATAACAATTAAGCACTACAAATAATAATACTCAATTATTATTATTACCATTATACACTTCCTCAAAAGAATGAGCAGATCAATGCGTTAATTGTTAATTATTTAAAAAGCGCAAAATAAAATGCAACAAACGCATCATCAATCTTTCAATTGGGAATAGTTCACCCATCCAGATACTTAACATATCAAAGGATAAGCTCTGAGGAGGTCTCTATACTACCTATCAACCCTACTGATTCCCGAATATTGACATTTAAAAAATCTTTAACGATTCTACATGTATTCATAATTACCGTTTTTTGCATTTTTATTATTAAATTTTTCGATAAATCTATAATTTCTAAATTACGGATTAACGATTTTGGAATAATGCCAGTGGCTGAAATAATGAACGGTAATATTATTATTTTACGAGAATGCCAAAGTCTTTTAATCTCATTACCTAAAGCGGTGTATTTTCTAATTTTTTCATCAAAAGTTTTTATAATATTACTAGAATTTGGAATAGCCACGTCGCAAATATATGTTATTTATTAATAATATTCTTTTTCGTTCATAGGATAATTCTATTAGTTTTTTTTATTTACGAATTAAAAAAAATCAAATATTGAATTTCATTGTTTGATCTACTGCAGTTAAGTTACTACTATTACTTAGGTGCGCTTTAGAAGAACGAGGTTTTCAACGGGGTTCAGGATTTTGACTGGGTTTTGAACGCGGTGGACGTAAACGCGTTCAAAACCCAGGTGGACGCGAAAAATAAATTGTCCGTGTAAAGTGCGTTTTAATATTTGCAACAGACTTATTTCCGACGCTACAATACAAAAATCTGGGCAGATTTATAATTCGAAATCCAAATAGAAAGGCCATTACTAATTCAAAATTACTGATAGAGCTCGAAAGAGGTAAACACAAACTTCAGTAGAGTGATTGGTAATGATAAGTATGATACGTTCATAAAGTCAAAGAGACAGCTTTATTCACAATCATTAGATGAGTTATTTTACGAACAAAACTAGTACTTAATATTTATTCTATTGTCTAACTTATAATATAAAACTAGTAAAATAATCCAGTAATCTACTAGCCCTAGAACAGGATTTCCTAGTTGGGCAGCAGTAATCTACATATTTTTGTCATTAAAAGTATTTTTATTTTCATTTTCACTTATATCACTTTTTCACTTTTATTTTCATTTTCACTTATACATAAATGTATACTTTTTTCTTTTATATTTATAAATTAAAACTATGAAAAAATTATATTTAATTTTACGTTCTAAAATTAAATATAATTTTTTCATAGTTTCAATTGATTATGGAGTTCTACCATGAAGTGACAGTGTCTAATATTGAAAAAATTATATTTATAACTTAAGATGATGTATCTTTGTTTTTTTTACTTTTCTTATGTATTATTTTTTAAGTAAATAAATAATTAAATTATAAATATGGTGTGATAAAAGGTAAATAAATAATAAATAATTAAATAATCGCGGGTTATAATCCTGTATGACCATTTTCGTTAACTTATTTATGCATTTATGTTTAATCTAGGGAATCTATGAGGGTATACATGTAGGTACTGTACTTGTTATAAGAACAAATTGATTCTTTAAAAAAATACCGTAAGGCTTACATTAGTGCTTCCATTATTTTCGATAATCAGCGTTTTCGGGTGTCCCGTAATAGCCGCGTAATCGAAATTGCGACAGGCAACAATAACATCTCACATACCTACTTCAGCAATGTGGTTCACCACACATTCTGGGCGTATTGCCTTTTAGGTGAGACGAGGCTGGTGGGTGTAAGCATACAAGCATGTGTCGTTCTTCCTTTTATAAGGTTATGCACACCCGCACACCTTTTGCTGGTAACCACACTTTGTGGGAAATGATGTGTTGGTATGAATAAACTATGTAAGTAGGAAGTTAGAATGACATTATATACAGTAGGTATGTAAAAACTGCGTGTTCATAAACTGGTATTTTTTATAATGTTTTTTTTTAAGAATAAATAAATCCTTGAAACAAGTACATATAAATCCTCATACATTCCCTTAACTAAACATAAATGTTTGTACTAGAGGTGAACGAAATCGGTCATGGCAGCATTCGAACTCACGACCACTGGATTACTTATCCAGCGCGCTAACCGCTCTGCCACCACCCATCTTTTTTACTTGACAATAATGGTAAACATGTTTAATTTAGTTTCATAAAGCGGCATACAATACCATTTTTTCTATAATTTGTAGAAACAATCATCTCGTTAATGTATTTTATTTAACGAATTATAATAATTATCATAAAAAGAAAATATTAGACTAATATTGTATGATTTAATATCCACGTTTATCTATGGTTAATAAGGGATCAAAGTTGATTTTGCGATATGTTGCCACATCACGAAATTCAAATGTCCAATAACGTAAATTTAGCGCTAGTGGGTAGGGAAAAACAACCCCAGGTAGGCACCGGGAGATAGAGAACTAAGTAAGTATGTAAGTAAGTACCGCACCGAGTTTAATAATATAAAAGTTTTGTTATGTAGCAACACTATCGCACAATCTAGCGGCAATCACACATTCGAAAATCAAATTCGCATAAGAAACGGACACAAGTAAACACACACGACATAGCAATATTATTATTATATTATTGTACACGGTACACAAATACATACATAGACACGATATCAGGGTTGGCAGAAAAAACATTATTATTAAATTTACATGAATATTAATTTCTTTTATTATGAAGATGTACCTGTTTTATACGAAATCCGTTAAATTATAAACGCAGGAGAATGTATGTACAATAGCGAAAACAAAATTTGTTTTTTTTTTTTATTTATAAATTGTATTCATAAATGTATCTTCTTTAATAATTTGTATTTACATAAAGGTACGCTGTTTCATGTTTTTATATCTGTACTGACAATTTTTATAAATAATCTCATATTTTCTTGTATGTATAATATTTAGTAAAAAAGGTTTGCTAGCAATGAATTTATGTATAAAAATAAATGGTCCACTAATTCAAAAGTACCATTCAGTAGATGCTCTTTGAGCGAAACGCGTCAGTGGTCAAAATTTAAAATTAGTGGAATAAAGTTTTTTTTTAATAAAGAAAATTTGTGTTGTTACTTCTTTTTTTTAAGTAATTTTATAATATTGATAATGGAATTCCATCACGTATTAGCAGTCGAAAAATTAGAAATAATCAAGTAGCATAATCAAAAATATTAAGATGCGCACAACGAAACAGAAAATGTTTTTTTTATATAGTATTTTTATAGTTTTAACCTTTTAGCTGTAGCATTGTTTTGGAGTGTTTTTTTTTGTTAAATTAATTTTCTTTTCATTATTTTTTTTTGTCAAAAAGTTGTATCTAATTTAGTGTGACAATTACGAACAAATGGAGAAATTTCCCACATCGTGTACATTTACACACACACAAGCAATGCGATATACAATTTAAAAAGTGCGGATACGAAACTCAACGGGACAGGTGACAGACAATCTATGTCATTCCATACTTGCTCTGTTTTCACAACCCTGATCTCTCCCACCACCACCACCACCACCACGGTGCTCCCACCCCACCCCCCACACCACTCTCAGTCGAGGCTTCGGGCTTCAGGCATCCACCCACGGCTCGACTGTGGACTTCTAAATATAGTTTCGGGTCGATGCTGCTATGGGAACTGGCAACCCTCACACCAACCTTGTCCCCCTCATGAGGGGGGGCACCTCCCCCGCCATCCACTGCGAGCCCTCCCCTCGATATTATTATACGGATCGTATTTACCTATTGACCGTCATATGTTATTTTCTTTCTTACAAATCATTGCCATGGCGGTGATCTGAGTCCAAGTATCATACAACCTGTCTTTTGAGATATTTGGCTGTCAAAGATTTGAGGTATAACTGCCATACAATATTTTGTTTATAACCAGTTGGTTAGATATCTGACGCCTAAACCAAAGGTCCTAGGTTCGATTCTTGGTGGAGACATATTTTTTAATTACTATGTTTTCATTCTGGAATTGCGAGACGATGATCATCAATGGTTTACAGAATTATTTTTTCATTGAAAACCAAAATAAAACTGACAATAAATATAAGTAAAAAACACAATTCAATAAAATGAAAAATAATTTCTAAATTTTTTTTTGTATAAACCACTTCACTAGGCTGGGCCTGTTCCGAGAAGGCAGAAATTTTCTTGCATTATATATCACAGAAAAAACATTTTGAATTATTTATTTTCATTAAATGATAATACGTCAATACACAGTTTCATTTTTCTCTTTCTCGAAATGGATAAAATGCTTGGGCTGAGAAATTGAGTACGTATAGAAACGATTAAATAACATAAAAACATAACACACAAATTATAAATAAACAGTCAGAATTAAAAAATAACAGAATATATTATTATTATTGACAAACTTTTCAACATCTCAATAGCTTTTATTTTTTGCGAGATGAAAAATGTTGTATTAAAGCGGAATGGACGCGTGAACGATAATTGTTCGTTTTTTTTACTTATAAGAGCGATGCGGAACTTATACAAAGTTCAGATTGATACTCAGACTAGCGATGCGGAACTTATACGAAGTTCAGTTTGATACTGAAGAATGAATGCGTCCGCTACTGAGTACTGAGCGATGATGATGTAATTGTTGGGGATGAAGTATTGGATATTGACAATGTATGTAGGAAGAAAAACGGCATAGATACTGGATAATGGGAAGGCGGAATATATTCCACTGACATCCAATCCAGCCACATTCTACTGTTTATATCGGGATGTATGACAACTCCCCTCTTAGTCCTGAGGAAGAAACGGTTGAATCTAGTTATGAAATTGGTCGAAATTAGTCGAACTCATTCGTGGTCTAAACAAAGTTTTTTGTTATTCTGACGATGTACCTTGCATGAAACGCGTCGATAATTAAATATTACTAATATAACTAACTATCACCGAGTATATTTAAATGTTTAGAATGTCACAAAATTATTTCTGAAAATATCAATATTAAAAATAGTCACTTCATTTTTTACACTGACTGGTGTTGACTATGTCGATTTCCATAATTATTATGAAAATTTAAAACACTTTTTTATTCCACATTTATTTAATTCTTGGTCAGGTTGACTGTTTCACCTGGTGAAGGCCTTTTCGACCGTTTGTTTTTTTTATCTTTATAATACTTGAAAATATGATTAAAAATTATATCGGCCTTCGTGGCTCAGTTGGTTAGGTATCTGACTGCTGATCCAAAGGTCCCGGGTTCGATTCCCGGTGGAGACACAGTTTTTAATTGTGTTTTCAGTCTGGATCTGTGAGACGATTAATATTGCAAGTCTCCAGAATGTGGTAACTTGTTTTTGGGTGCGTGTTAAATAAATATTTGACATAGTACCTGTTAGTTACCCGAGAAGCAATATTAAATAAATAAATCTATGCTCTCTACTATTTCACAGTAGTGGAGACTGAAAAACGAATAAAATGTTGCCAGCAAACAAAAAAAATGTATAAAACATCACAAGTTGTGTAATTGTAATAAAAATAAATCACAATGTATTGTAGGCCTAAAAGAGTCGCGTGTCGTTTGGTGCCATGCTATTGTGGTGCCGTGGCATGTTGGTGCCAAGGTCACGGGGTCGAACCCAACACAGGTCGGGTTAAACTGTACCTACACAATGCCTCTCACGTGTCTATATTAACAAAGTTTAAAAATAAACATTACATACTTGCCATGACAAGGATTGACAAGCTACGATTCAATATTGTAATACCTCTCCGGCAACTAACAGGTATAATGTCAAATTTTAATTGAATAACCACACAATAACAAGTTACACACAATAGCACTTATTCGGTGTTAACAATAATCATTAAAATGTCGACATGAATGCTCCTTTAAATATAATGTGCATCACATATTAGATATAATAATGTTATCAATAATTTGGATTTGTTTGGTAATAAAATTACAAAACTCACAGCAATTGGAGTTATGGAGAATCCTCCACAATGCATGGTGCAATAAATTATGAGTCATGTTTGCGACTTGGACTTCCTTTCCAGATTGCTCATTTCCTGTTTCATCTTCCTTGATGCTGCCGTCTTTATATATACATACATACATACCATCACGCCATGTCCCTTACGGGGTAAGCAGAGAGAATTGAGCGCCATACTTCTCTATTTTTGCACACATTTCTGGCTTCCTTTACATCCATGCATCGTCTCATACATGCTCGTCGATTGTTCAAACTTTTTATGTTTCCTTCTTTCAAAATATCATTCACATGGTCATGCCATCCCTTTCTGGGGCGACCTCTGCTATTCACTCCATCTCTTGCACCCATGTATATTTTTTTGGTCAGTCGTTCATCGTTCATTCTTTCTATATGTCCAAACCACCTTAAAGCATTCACTTTCATTTTACATATAATATCCTTCTTTAACTTGCATTCTCTCCTTATGTCCTCATTTTTTATTCTATCATATATCGTTCTATTACATACTCTTCTTAGTGATCTCATTTCTACAGCATTTATTCTACTTTCATGTGTTCTTTGCCAGGTCCATGTTTCACTAGCATACGTCAAAGTAGGCACCACAATTGCATTGTGTACTCTATCTTCATTTCTTTGGTTTTATGTAATTTATGTATAACGTGTAATTTTTGCTGAAAATATTTTTGTCCTTTTCTTTTTGCATGCAACATTTAGTTAGAATTTTGTTTTCATTTATTTTTTGTTTTAACATTTAGGTAAGTATAGTTTTTTTTTCATTTATTTTTTGTTTAAACATTTAGTTATAGTTTTTTTTCATTTATTTTTTGTTTTAACACTTAGTACATACATACATACATACCATCACGTCATGCCCTTGCGGGGTAGGCAGAGAGAACCGAACGCCACATTTTTCTATCCTGGCACGCATCCCTCGCTTCGTCCACATTCATGCATCGTCTCATACATGCTCGTCTATTGCTCACACTTCTAACATTTCCGTCTTTCAAAATTTCATTCACATGGTCGTGCCATCCCTTTCTTGGGCGTCCCCGACCTCTCATTCCATTCCTTTCCGCTCTGTATATTTTCTTCGTCAGGCGCTCCTCATTCATTCTCCCCATGTGACCAAACCATCTCAATGTGTTCACTTTCATTCTAGTAATGACATCTTTCTTCATCTTACATTCTTTCCTTATGTCCTCATTTCTTACCCGGTCATACATCGTTCTATTACAAATTCTTCTTAACGATCTCATTTCAACTTCATTTATTATACTTTCATGCGTCTTCTGCCATGTCCAGGTTTCACTTGCATACGTCAAGGTTGGCACTACGACGGCGTTATGAATGGCAACTTTGGCATCCTTTGATATGTTGCGATCATTCATAATTGGTCTCAGTGCACTTAGTTATAGTTTTTTTTATTTATTTTTGTTTTAACATTTAGTTATAGTTTTTTTTTCATTTATTTTTGTTTTAACATTTATTTATAGTTTTTTTTTTTTTTTATTTATTTTTCTATGACACTACATATATTAAATTTTGTGGAATCCACTTAGTGGCTTCTCTATAACCCTGTCGGCCTTCGTGGCTCAGTTGGTTGGGTTTCTGACTGCTGATCCAAGGGTCCCGGGTTCGATTCCCGGTGGAGATACAGTTTTTAATTGTGTTTTCAGTCTGGATCTGTGAGACGATTAATATCGTAAGTCTCCAGAATGTGGCAACTTGTTATTGGGTGCATGTTAAATTAATATTTGACATTGTACCTGTTAGTTGCCCGAAAAGCACTATTAAAATAAAATAAAATAAATAAATAATGTTCTTACTCTATTGAAATGTATATTTTATTGTAATATTGAAGCTGTTGGATTTCCTAAATAAAATAAAATAAAGTTGGCACATTGTTGTCACACAATGGTGTTCTCTTATAGATCGGACCTCCTCGTTGCTCTCCGTGGGCGTCTTCAAGGTCCCATTGGTCACGCGGATTTTATGACCTCGAAGAACAATTTTAAAACCTTTAAGAAGTTTTGTTATAGCTATGGCGCCTTACTATTGTTAGATTCCCAGTAGGTTAATATTTTACAGAGATCTTGGTCATACCACTGATGTTTCTTATATAAAAATATCACGAATATGAATCTTCCATTCACATTCGTCGGTTGTTCTTTTGCACTATGGTACCGAGATTGCTTATCTAGAGGGCTCCATGAGCTACTTTTCGTGCTATGCATTTTTTTCTTTGTCGTTCACTTAGCGTTCTGTGAAGGGGCCGTTTACAGTCCCCTTATGCAGAACGGGTGGTGGTGGAAGTAGCGAAAAAAAAAAGTTGGCACATTCTGAAAACTTGTAATGTTAATTATCACACTTATCCACACTGAATAGACGATTGAAAACAGTGTCTTCATCGGGAATCGAAACTGGAAACATTGGCTCGTTTGTCAGACGTTGTAAGAAGGCTGAAAGGGTTACACAAGAAAGCACCGTTTCTCTGTGGAACCTAGAAAGAACCTA
The DNA here is from genome assembly GCA_963576475.1 of Molanna angustata. Taxonomy (NCBI): domain Eukaryota; kingdom Metazoa; phylum Arthropoda; class Insecta; order Trichoptera; family Molannidae; genus Molanna; species Molanna angustata. Next base: position 35,324,875 of record OY754975.1, on the reverse strand, counting down.
TAAGGATATAATATCAAATCTCGGTAAAGGTCGTCGATTGTGCGCACAGGATCCGTATATATTATTTTCTTCTTGTTCTCCACTTCTATAGAAGAGTGGAGTTTTAGGATTTCACTGTGGTATTTACCGATTCTAAGAAAAATAAACTCTATCTCTTAATGTAAAATATAATATAAAGCTTCTTGTTTTCATGACACAAATCACTCTTGTTATGGTGGGTTATTTTTAATTTAATTTTTAGGGGAGAGACATACAGCAATTTGCATATTATAAAAATGAAATAACTAAAAAAATATGTAAACAGTGGAGTGAGTTTGATATTAAAGATACAAGAAATTGAAAATAAAGATATTGAATCCAAAAATTAAAAAATACAAAACAAAATAAGTCATTCTAAATTAAAACATGCAGATAATAGTTTGTCAAGGGTTGTATCGGATCTTGATGTGTTTCATAATCCGGTGTCCACTTTCAAACGATTGATTCGAGGAAATCTAGTGATAGGGGCACCCTGATGTTGTGTGGCTCTGTGGGTGTTGATTTGTATTGCGCATTTCTCCCCATTTTTGTATAAGGATAATTTGGTATCTTGATTGTATGTTTTGTTTTTTATTTAATTTTTATAGTTTTAAAAATAAAAAAAATACTAACACGTATATAGTATGACATATAAACCAGCAAATTCTACAACATATTACTTATAAGTCTTACTTAAAATATTCTAGTTAGACGGGCATGTTGCCGAGTTCGCGATATTGTCCGCGACGTTCTTTATTGACTGTCGTTACATTGCACTCGCGTAGGCACCTGCCAATACAGTGACATTCTGCCGTGTCAGAGTGTCATTGTATTGGTAGATTCAGACGTTGCGTCTGAATCGTTGTGACAATTTAATGTAGGTAATGATAATGACGTACATATTTTATAGAAATTGATCTTTGATAAATTGCTTATTTTTATCCTTTAAAATATGCTAGGGTAAAATCTATTTTTTTTTGTCTCAGTTCAATTATTCCTTCTTTTTTTTTGTTTTATCTTTTTAGGTAGTTTAACTTTTGTTTTCCTACATATATGTATATGTGTATTTTAAACTTTCCTTTTAACTGTGCAAAGTAATGTCTTTTTTATAATTTGAATGGTCAGGAGACGTTGATTGTACCTACCTAACTATGCACAATAGCCATGCGGGAGATATCTGTTATTGGAGCACTGGAGATTCTATTTTTTTGTTTCATGTTTTTTTTTGTTTGTGTTGTTCAGTGTTCTGTTGGTGTCTCTGTATATTAAATAAATAAATAAATAAATAATGCAGGGATATGTAGGAATTGGGGGGAGTGGGGAGGGATAAAGGAGTTAGGTACTCTATGCCTCATTGCCGATATACTCCTGCGATATTGCGGATATGTGTTGTTGAATAAATCAGTGTCATAAAACCTTGTGTTATAGATACTGCTTACAAATGCGTGGAGAGCATTCTTATTTTTATTTTATTGATAGTTTATAATAATAGTATTAACAAAGTTATATTAAATTACAAATTATGTTATAAACCTTTTTAAGGCTCTTTTTCGTAGGAAAAATTAAAGAGGTGAAATTAATTAGCGAATTAATTTGTATAATGAATTAATTTGGTGATTAGTGCTACAGTGCGGTTTATGAAATAGATGAGTGTCTGCTTGTTCTACCTGACACATGGAATAGTTTATTACTTATTATTTAGAGAGCATCAAATTCATAGATCATTATAAATTGTCAGTGGTCAAATAACTGAAAATACGACCGTAACTTCTAACATTACACACAGAAAAAAGAAAATAAAGCCCTGGATTACAGAAGGACTGATGAATTCAATTCACAAACGAAATCATTTATAGTTTATTTAAAAAAAATCCCGAAGGACATTCTACTACAAAGTCACTATAAAAAATACCGAAATACATGTAAAAATGTTCTCAGAGAAACAAAACAAAATACTATAAAGAAAAATTACAGGAAGAAAACGGTGACATAAAAAAAACCTGGAACATAATCAATGAAGCCAGTGATAGATCGAAAATTCATAAAAAAAATTAAAAAATAGAATGTAACAGCGAAATCGTAATAACTGATGAAAAACCGCAAAAAATAGCTAACTACTTCAATGATTATTTTGTAAAAGTTGGTAATCAATACGCCACTGACCTCTTAAAAGCTATTAACAAAACTGAAGAAAATTTGACTGTCAATGAAAAACAACAATATACAAATGATTCACTTCACAAAATGAACGATTTTGACTTAACATCTGACGTGGAAATAATGTCAATTATCGATTCCCTAAAAAGCACAACATCCACAGGAATAGACGGCATAGATTCGAAATTATTGAAAAGTATTAAACTACAAATAGCCAAACCTCTTAAATATATCATAAATCTTAGCCTGCAAAATGGCATATTCCCCGACTATTTAAAAAAAATCAACTATAACACCTATACATAAGAAAGATTAAATACTAGATATATCTAACTACAGACCTATTTCATCACTACCTATAATCTCAAAAGTTTTTGCAAAAATAGTTAAAATCCGCCTCAACAAATTTCTTGATAAAAACTCCATTATTTCATATAATCAATACGGCTTTAGACGAAAATTATCAACGAATTACGCAATTGCAGAACTAACAAGACACACAACCGAAAAAGTGGATAAAGGTGAAAAATGCAATATTTCTTGATCTGGCTAAGGCGTTTGACACAGTATCACATTCACTTCTTATAACTAACTTTTATAACATTGGCATTCATGACATTGCTCTAAAATGGTTCAAAAGTTATTTAGAAAACCGTAAACAAACCGTTGTTATAGGTAAACACAGAAGTGAGGAACAACTCATCATATATGCTGTACCTCAGGGTAGCATTCTTGGACCTATTCTCTTCCTTATATACATAAATAATTATTGCGCCTGCCTGTGAATGGAAGAATATTGTGTTTTGCAGACGACACTGTGCTAATAGTGAGCGAAAAAAAATGGAAACAATGTTTCGAAACTGCAGAAAAAGCCATCAAAGAAATGAAAACCTGGTTGGATAATAATATTTTAACAATCAATATAAATAAATCAAAATATCTCACATTTAGTCCTACTCGAATTAGCCAACCAAGTTCAGAACTTATTCTAAGAGTTCATTCTTGTTCATCAAGAAATTCTTGTAATTGTGTTCCTCTAGAAAAAGTCAATTCCATAACGTATCTTGGCTTAATTATAGATAATAACCTGAGATGGCAAGACCATAAAGAGTTATTGACAAATAGAATATTAAAATTAGGTTACGTTTACAGAAAACTTAGAAATCTTCTTGACAAAAAAACTATGACAACTGTTTATTACGCACTTACTCACTCACTATTGGCATATGGAATCGTCGGTTGGGGAGGGTGTGCCAAGACCATCATGGAAAAACTTTGTCTAGCTCAGAGATGCGTTGCAAAAATAAAACTTAAGAAACCTATCGACTATCATACAGAAAACCTTTACAACGATTTCAAAGTATTTGACCATAGACAAACATACATCCAATACATTCTGACTTACTTTCATAAAAGTACACTACAATACCCGAGAACACAACAATCTATAAACACACGAACAAGTATAAACCTAAATTACACAAGCCCACATATGAAAACATCTTTTGTTCAAAGAAATTTTTCATTTATTGCTCCACGACTCAACAATAGTTTACCTTCCTCTCTTAAAGAAATAACATCACAAAGAATATTCAAAATGAATATTAAAACATACATCATAAATTATGGGAGGACAGAACTAACACAAATACTTAGTATTCAACAATAACTACTTAAATAATTCAAAATTAAAATTATTAACAACATTACTATGCCGTATTGTGTTTGCGATGCTCTTTGAGTAACACATAAAAATATTTTATTTGATTTGGGAACCATGTGATTTATATTAATTACACCAACATAGGTATTTAACTAGTCTCTTTCTATGGCTCTGAAATAAAAATCGCGTCAGAGATTGGATTTATGACAGGTATTATGGCGGACATTGGGATCTGGTTGATCTGTTTTGTGTGAGCCCATATGTTTGTTGAGGTAATGATTGTGATTGCAAAAAGTTGAGATTGTATACATATTTAGTGTGGAACGGGAAAAATCACCTGGTCAATATAAATAATTGACGATATAAATTGTAAACTGCTAGCCCTAGAACAGGATTTCCTAGTTGGGCAGCAGTAATCTACTTATGCATTGTTGTCATTACAAATATGGTGTGATAAATAAAATAATAAAAAAAAGAGGTTACATTGCAAGTGAAACAGATGCCACCAAACGTATAGTCTCTTCACGATGGAGGGGGCGGTTTGCACATACATATACACGTGACGGATTCAAGTTGTTTTACGATAGCAATACTATTATTTAAGGTTACAGAAATTGGTTGTTATATTCTTCTCTGTAGCGTTACAACCTCCAAGATTTGTGGTTAACGATGCTATGGACTCGCCTGAGCTTTTCAGTTTTGTGAATATTCGGGTCCTGGGAAGGTCAGTTCGCCAGTCAAACATCTTACATGTTCCACACTGTAGAACTAATTTGCGGATGAATGCTACGATCCCACGCATCTGTCGTAGATTTAACGCTTTATTTTCGATGCATACTAATATTTTTGACTCACCTGTTAATCAGTTTCGCCGCGAGGTAATGCGTGTAATTTGCGGCAGTGAATAGTGGTTTCGTGTTATACAGCATTATTTCTGTTTAATACATTATGTAGGTATATGAGATTTGCTCTCCCTGTCCGTCCTCTCCCTTTCCCTATTTCCTATTCCCACTTTTTATAACCAAATATGTTTTGCTTTTGAATGTGATAAGTAGGTACCTATGTACCGGTCTGCGCTATTTGATTAATATAAATAATTGCTTGTGGAAACTGTCTTGGCAGTATTTTTATTGATTAAGTGTTCTTATAGTTTGATTTTATGTTTACTGCTGTATGCTTTCCAAATGAAAATAAAATAAAACAATCCTACAGTTCATACCGGGCACTCTGAAGTCGCTTGTAAATCCATCCAGCCAGTCTTTGACCTTCCAACCAGTCTTCTTTCCACCGGATAAACAGTCATCACTCTCTTGGTTGACGGAAGGAAGTTGTAATAACTTGTATCATGACAAAAAATCCGCTTTTGTACAGTAAAACATGTAAATATGTGAATACGATAAAATAACATAACGTGGGATGTCCACAACAATAAACATAAGATGGCGTGTCTATTGGTTACAAGAGTATAATGTAGGTATATGTATATTGTAGGTAATGATGTACCAGATGATGCAGACCACACCAGACTATATACAGAGGAGGGGGGAGGTAGAGGTGGTGGGAGAAGGAAGGAAGATGTGGAGGTAAGGCGTAGAAAGAGGACGCGGTAAATAAAAAAGGAAATCTGTTATACAATTCCTGACAACTCGGGGTTGGAGGTGAGTTTAAGACACGTTTACACATGTCACTCACAATTATTGGTTTTAACGGAAATTTCTTTTTCCTTCATGCGTGGGTTATGGCCAACGCGAAAATGTCTTTTATTATACCTTCGTAATCTGTTTTTATTATTCATGCATTAGATTGAAAAACTTGTTTTTATCATGAAATGTGTCCCTCTAGACTGAAAATATAATGAAAACTGTGCCCTACAGACCATTGATCAGATATCCAACAAACGAGATAAATACATCATGTTGTGATTGTAAGAAATCATTCGTAAAAAATATAAATAAATTAATAAAGAAACGCATATGAACCTCAATGCAACTATTTTAAAGAATCCAGCTACGTCTATATCTATATAAAAAAAAAGAATTTCGCAATTTTGTTTACAAAAAAAATGTGGTGCTATGATCTCTGGGCTAACCACACAGCAGGTGTTTAAAAATGCCTCGACCGATTTCGTTCGCCTATAGCACAAGCATTTGTGCTTAATTTAGGGAATGTATAAGGATGAATATATAATTTTTACAAGGACTTATACATCCTCGTTATATTTAAGATTTTTTTTTTAAAGATGGAATTCATCGCCAAATCTACCCCTGGCTTTATACCTCAAAACATAGAACCTCGAAGGTTTTCCAAATACAAAGTTCGTGGGGGGTGGTGTGTGTCTGTGTGTGCTGTGCCGGGTGGGCTGCCGTGAAGGGTAGGGGCGGGGGGTGCCGGCTTCGTTTCCTAAAATAGCGCACGGCGATCGATACCCGCTCCAACCCCCCGCTGGCAGAAACGCTGACCTTGAATAGAGAACCTCCCGGAGCTCACACCGCCCGTGCAGCGACCCATACTCCACATCCCGCCCACTTGAGGAGCACCTCTATTGGTGTAGGATCGTGGTGGCGGTGGGGGTAATTGGTGGTGGAGGAGGGAGGTATTGTCGTGCAAGAAATCACCGAGAAAATGAAACGTATAAGAGATGCTTTATGCTTCGTAAAACGTAGCAGCGATTTCGTGTGGAGTGTCCGTACGTTAAAAATAAAAGTATCAAATAATTATGGCGCAAATGTCTTAATATCTCTCCTACTTTTGCTTCATCTAGGACTATAATATGATAAAATAATTCGGATGATTTATATAGTGCCGTTTTCGTGAATATCTCACTTCAAGGGCGCTGTCTGGTAAGATTTGCTAAAATCTTACCTATCTTATCAGAGCCTATCTTTCTACGCTGATAATATATTAAGATGTATCATTATGGCTCTGGTAAGATTTGCTTAAATCTTACATATCTTATCAGAGCCTATCTTTCTACGCTGATAATTGATTAAGATTTATCATTATGGCTCTGGTAAGATTTGCTTAAATCTTACATATCTTATCAGAGCCTATCTTTCTACGCTGATAATTGATTAAGATGTATCATTATGGCTCTGGTAAGATTTGCTTAAATCTTACATATCTTATCAGAGCCTATCTTTCTACGCTGATAATTGATTAAGATGTATCATTATGGCTCTGGTAAGATTTGCTTAAATCTTACATATATTATCAGAGCCTATCTTTCTACGCTGATAATTGATTAAGATGTATATTTGCTAAAATCTTACATATCTTATCAGAGCCTATCTTTCTACGCTGATAATTGATTAAGATGTATTATTATGGCTCTGGTAAGATTTGATAAAATCTTACATATCTTATCAGAGCCTGTCTTACCACTGCGTTATTTCCTGTGTGTTTTGAGATATGGTAGATATATTTTCGGTCTGTCTGAGGATATGTGGGAACTTATTCCAAACATTTGGTCCTGCCACAACAAACCCTGTTTATTTCAGATAATTTTCCAGCCTTGGATGAAGATGCAGAACGAAGTGATGATTATCTGCAATTAATTGAAAGTGAAATGCAAAGATCGGAGAGGTAAGTAGGAGCCATACCGTGCTTTGAAGATCATGAGACAGAGCTTATATTCAATCTGTTCGGGAACTTTAAGCCAATGCAGATTGCGAAGATGGTGAGAGATGTGAGAAAACATGGAGGCTTCAGTGATGAGTCTGGCTGCAGCATTGAAAACTGACTGAATTTTATTAATTTCTTTTTTTTGTAGATTCGCATATATACCGTTACAGTAATCCAAACGGGAGACAACAAAGGCACTTACAAAAGATTTCGTGGCTTCAAATGGGATACTCATTCTGATTGACTTCGTCTTGAAAGAAATCAGAAGAAGAGACTGTGTTTATTTGGTTTTTAAAGCTTATATTAGAACCAATTATGGCTCCTAGAAGTTTGACACAGGAATTGAGAAGAAAACCTGAGTTTTCAAAGGTTAGTGGGAAGGTATTTTCGCGTTGCTGTCCAAAGTAGACTCCTGTTGTTTTCGGAATCTGCTCCTGGGAGGTGGATGTTCAGCTATTCTTCCATGGTATAAGTGGTTATTTGGTAAAACACTGGTTCTCTTGAAAAACCCGTTGACGTGTATGACAGGTTTTTAGATTCTTTGATTTGACAGAATAAGTATTTCTTACGTCTGCATAAAGAAATAATAAATAATAAAATCGAGTTTTGATAAGTGTTTATTAATATCCCTATAAATCAATCAATCGCAGATTTATGTTAATATTAAAATATATGTACCTATATTATAAATTTTTAAAAATGTAAACCTAATTCTTTAAGAGAATGGCACGAAAGAGATATTCTCCAAATATATATATAGAAAGAGAGCGATAGAGACGAATATAAAATATTCATATAATTCAATATACAGTAAATTTATTTAGGTAGACGGTATTTGAACCAGAAGAGTATAAGCAAAATGATGCTATACAGATTGCGAAATTCAATTTTCTTAAGGAGTATTAACATCTTGTTTCATACATTATAATAGTATAGCGTAAAACTTTTTTTTATACTTAAAAACCAAAGTACATCATACAGACAGTAAAAATAAGTAAAAAATACAATTCAATAAAATTTAAAAATAACTTTTTTTCGTAATAAACTACCTCAATAGGCTGACCCTGTTCCGAGGAGGCAGAAAATTACTTGCATTATAATATATCACAGAAAAATCGTTTAAAAATTATTAATATCATATCTACAATAAAATAAAAATTTAAACTATTATTAATTATTGATCATGTTTCCGCAGTATAATATGCCACCACTATACCGTCACGCCATTTCCCTATTTGGGGTAGGCAGAGAGAACCGAACGCCAGACTCCTCTCTCTTGACATACATTCCTCGCTTCATTCACGTCCATACATCGTCTCATACACGCTCTTCTATTATTCTTACTTCTAACATCACCATCTTTCAAAATCCCATTTATGTGATCGTGCCAACTTTTTCTTGGCCGACCTCTACTTTTCGTTCCTTTTTTATCAGCCTTGTATACTTTTTTTGTCAGACGGTCATCACTCATTCTTTCTATGTGGCCGAACCACCTTAGGGCATTTATTTTCATCTTACTTACGATATTTTTTTCAATCATACATTCTCGTCTAATATCCTCATTTCTTATACTATCATACATCGTTTTACCACACATTCGTCTTAGTGACCTCATTTCAACCGCGTTAATTCTACTTTCATGCGTCTTCTGCCATGTCCATGTCTCACTAGCATACATTAGAGTCGGTGCGACGATACCATTGTTTACCGCGAGCTTTGCTTGCCTCGAAATAATTGGGTCAGCAATTACCGGTCTTAATGCACCTTTCACTCTATTACCTGCCGTTACTCTCCTTTCAATATCTTTTTCCAATCTTATGCCCTTATGCCCTTACATTATGCCCTTGTTTTTTCTATACCTTAACAAGCACGCCGTGTTATTTTCACCAATGCCGTTTGAGCTGTCAAGTTGACATTAATAAGTTAGTATCATGCAATTCAGTAAATAATATGTTTTGAAATCTAATTTATTTGAAAAATATGATCAAATGCGAATACATATTAAACTTTTTCCTAACCTCAAATAGCAAAAGTGTTGTTAAAATTATTCCTGCAACCAATTTCCATTCAATTTATAAAGCAACTCGCTCACGAGATTCGCTTTTATCATTAAATACTGACTAACAAAAAAAGAGAGATTTATGTACACATCATACTATTATTTCTTTGTCGTATTTTATTACATCCCGTATAATTTCCGGTTAGGTTTAGAGATCTTTTAATGATAACAGCGACTCACGTGAGCGAGTTGCTTATAAATTGAATAGAAATTGGTTGCAGGAAAAAATATCAACACCTTTGCCATTTTAGGTAGGAATAAGTTAATTATGTATTCGTATTTGTCAAGCCATAGATCACATTTTTCAAATAATTTATATATGTCAACATATTTCTACCTACTTTTATGATTATGAACACTATTTATTATTTTTTCATGTTTAAATTTTCGCGTTCAATGTTAACTTTGACGACTCATCCGACATTGGTAAAAATGACCTGGCTTATTTTTTAAGGTCTAGTCTTATTTTTAATCCATGTTTTCTTAAGTTTCATCAACTGTATGTCCTTTATTTCTTTTTTTATCGTATTATTTTTTTGTAGCTAAATAGCAGTAATGTCTTTGTCCGAATGTCGTATTTTTCTTTGGAGTCATGAAAATATGCAGGTGTGTATCATTACACCAAGATTAATATTTAAAACTGAATGTTTTAAATATTTATCTTAGTGTAAAGTATATTTTCTTTTTTGTTTTTTTTCGCTTTCATTTTTTTGTTGATGTACATTGTACATATATAATTTTGTCATACTTTGTAATCTGGTTGGTTGTAAGAAATTGCTTAATGGCAATTAGAGCGCCAGTGTGCATAATATTTGTTTATATTATGCACAAAAAGATAAATAAACTAAATAAATAATGCTGATCAACGTCAAATACGCTTTCAAGAGACGATTTTCTATATTTTTTTATGTTATAAGTGTAATTTTCTGAGTTTTTAATTGACTCTACTCAGTACCTACGTAAAAAATAATATCTCCGAGATATAATTTCTTGTGAACCAATATGCTACAGATTATTGAACGGCAATATAATTTCTTGTGAATCAATATGCTATAGATTATTGAATGGCAATATAATATCTTGTGAATCAATATGCTATAGATTATTGAACGGCAATATAATTTCTCTTGTTGCCCGTTTCTTTGGCTTACAATCTCAATTTAAAATAACACAACTATTTACACGAAACAAAAAATTTTCCTGTTCATCTAAATATGTACACTACTTGAAGTGAATTAATATTAACATTATTATACGAGCATTTAAAATAAAACATGAAATTTAGAAACACAAGGTGGGCATTTCTTCGAAGGCTGAAGGAGGCTACCCAATGGAAGATTGAGCAATATCCTAAAAAGATTTCATAGGAAATGTACTATTTAAAATCTATCTTGCTATATCAGATCAGATTCGTATTCAAAGTAAAACTACAACGAATTGTATAGTTGTTTATTTTTTACTTTCTATGTCTTACAAATATCATTGTGATAATAATATTTTTTTGTAATATGTGAATGCCTAAATCCACTCATCGTAAATATAATCTTTTGTTTTATAAAAAGCAATTATTTTTTGTCTAAATAGTAAATGTTGTTGTTTTTCTTTGTTTTTGTGATTTCCATGTTTTTGTTGTTATAAATTTAATGTATCTTTAAATACACAATGTAAAACCTAAAGTTATTTTAGTGGGTTGTATGAAACCGCCATTATAGACATTATTGTACATGAATTAAATAAATACATATCTTTATACGTCCGTCGTAGCTTTACTTTTGTGGCACATTTTAACTAATAAAATTAAAATTACAAATTACTTTGTTTACACCACTAATGAGTATTTATAGTTTACTAGTTGCGTATTATCAGTATTAGTTTGTTCTGATGAGGGAGCGGGTCAGCTCCACAAGTAGTAAACTATAAATACTCATTAGTGGTGTAAACAAAGTAATTTGTAATTTTAATTTTATTAAATCAATACATGTCAAACACAGTAATCTTTAGTTATTCATTACCAAAGACTGAGTTATTTATTGTCAAAGACTGAGCTATTTATTGCCAAAGACTGAGTTATATATTACCAAAGATTGAGTTATTTATTACCAAAGACTGAGTTATTTGTTGCCAAAGATGAGTCATTTATAACAAAGACTTCTTATTTTGTGCCATGTCAGCCCCCCCCCCCCCCGATGTCGGCTACCACTCGCAGGCATCTCTGTTTTGAACTAACCGGAACAGCTGTGAGAACCGGTGGATTACAAAAACCACCAAATACTGCTTCCTATAAAACACAGGGATAATCCCTAGCATATTGGAGAGCAAAATCTTTAAATGACAGCAAAACGAGTGTAGTCCACTACAGCTGACAGGAAGGCTTGGAAAGCTATTGTTCAGGAGGTTAAAGCTCTACCGGAGTTGTATGGCCATCGGAAGTAAGTAAGTAAAACGAGTGTTGATGGTATGGATGTGTATTGTTTATGTACACGTGTACCTTCCATTGTCAATTAATTGTAATCTTTGTTTAAAATGCTTTATTTGATTATCATTTTTATTGTTGTCAAACATCAACTTGTATATAAAATCCATGTATATTATAATTTATTAATACATTTTTAAAAATCTCAACATATTAATTGAAAGTATAAACAAAATTAGAAGAAGTTTTAATGTCATCGGCATACAGTAAAAGCTCTGAATGTTTGAACACACTTGATACCATTTACATAAATTCTACAAAGCAAGGGGCCCAAGTGAGATCCTTGAGGTACACCGGAGGGAACACAATTTAATTATTAAATCGAGATGTATAACCGTTTAATGCAACTGTCTGACATCTGTTGTTAATATATGGAGAGAACTACCGAAGCCGACTACCACCAACACCTATCCTCTCTAGCCTTTTCAACAGTATGACGTGATCAACTATGTCAAAGGCTATAGAAAAATCTATGTAGATGGAGTCTGTCTGCTTTTTATCATTCATAGCAACAAGAAAAAAAATCAGTTAACTGACCTAAGTTACATTCAACGCAACGACCGTCGAAAAAACCATGTTGATTAGGAATAATAATTGATCTTAGCAATGTTTAAATAAACAATTGTACACATTTTTCTCTAAAATTTTGCTCAAAATAGGTAGCTTAGAGCTTTTTTGATTTCTCCTTCCTTTTTTGAAGAAAAGCAGTAGGACTTTTGTAAGTTTTAAAAGGGATGTTATGAATGCTTACCTGCTCACATACACGAAATAGAAACACAGTTATGAGTTTTTTTTAAATCAAACTATTGTCGCGGTTTTGATATAAATAAAAAAATAGTGAAAATATATTTTTTGGAATAAATAGGATTTTATTTTATGTAGCTTCTCGGGCAACTAACAGGTGCTATAGCAAATAATTATTTAACATTGTTTATTGTTATATTATAAAACATAGGCTTGAGATAAGCGCTTGTTCTCGTCAATTGCATTATCAAAAAATAGATATTATCAGCATATATCAAAATACAATTATATCACGAGAAATTATCAAAATACATCACAACATCACAAATACATCAGCAGAAAAGGAAAAAAAAACATGACATATAAAATTAAATGAAATAAACAATTAATCGACGCCAATCGGAATGTAAAGAGTTTCGATTGGCATCTTGTCAAAGACATAATAAAAAGTAAACAACATTATCAGAAGGCAGTGAATGGACAAAGCTATACATACATTTCATAATTAAATAATACAAACACAAAAAATATTAAAGTTGTCCTGATGACGCTTGAGTAAATAACACGCACCCAATAACAAGTTGCCACATTCTGGAGACTTCAGTCTGGAGATCCAGACTGAAAACACAGTTAAAAACTATGTCCGGGACCCTTGGATCAGCAGTCAGATACCTAACCAACAGAGCTGTCTTATAATAAGTAAAAGAAGAAAAAAATACGCTTTTAAAGTCTTGGATCCTCAGTCATATAGATAAGGACGAGAGAGAAAAAATGTAATTTCAGGAGTGGTTGCAATTAAGCTTAAATTTATCAAGTTAATTTGATGCTTCCCTACGATATAAAACTAAGAAATTATAAATAGATTTTCAGATATAATATTTTGTTACAAATTAATGTCTGTACTGATAGACGATATTAATATCGAGTAAAAATAATTTATGGAACTTTCTCGAATTCTCACAACTAGAGTGTATTTTCAAGTTTTCATACTAAAATTAAACACTGAACAAATTCGAATTTCACTTGCGGGAAAATATTATGAGTTTACAATTCTGAAGTTATTTTAAATTTTATCACGAAGTATAAAAAGTTTTACGATAAATTAGGATCATTATTTTTATCGTGAGAAATTTTCGTTGTAATAAGATTAATGTAGCGCCGTTTTATGATTCAAGATAATACAACAGTTTGTAATTTATATAAAGAGTGGGTTGTGGCCAACGCTATACTCCTCGTTACCAAGTCGCTCCACAAAGTATTCAAATTTTGAATGGAATATTTTCAACATTCTCAAGAATAATAATAAATAATAACAATAATCACTTCCTTGCACCCTGCGCAAGTGGCGAGTTTATTACCGTATGGCAATTTCTTCCAACTAAGCAGTGTTTCCAGCCCAGAGAAGCAATAATTGCGTGAGAAATAAATTTATCCTTAACTGGGAATCGAACCCAGGACGCCCGCACAGAAACCGAACGGCTTATCAACTGTGCCATGGCTGTCGACGAAATGAGTTATAAATAAATTCTTGAATTAAATTTTTCACTATGAAAACATGATAATTCTTCAATGCCATTTTATGAATATGATGTGCATTTTAAGCAATTTGAAAACAAAAATATCAAATTTTAAATTACCCGAGTTTGGGGTCACTTTGAAATATATAACAGATAAAAAATGAGAATAGCTAATCATATATCCTTCGTAAATTGATTTGTCCTTGATTTAACGTGTCTTATTTCATTTAATGTTCCGATTACCCGTACCTACACGACAAACACAGGCAATACTATTTTTCATCATAAAATCTAGTAATTATTATTATATTCACTTGCCTATTCTGATACTACATAGATTTGGTAATGAGTTTGGCTCTGTTGATGTGTTTTGCTGTTCAATATATGAATATAAAGAGAGACTTAAAGATTGAATAAATTATGAGTTCTTCTTTTTTATTTTCATATTTTGTTTTTGCTTAACCTTACCTTTAATTTTATTTTTACTGTACGTCACTACTTATATATTTTGTAAATTTACACATTTTTTTCTTGATAATACTGTTGTTATATATACCTATTTGTTATTATGTATGTATGTATTTTGCTTCGTGGTTCATGAACATATCCACCTTCCAATTCACCGCACCAATTATGCACAAAACATGACAATTCATAGAATGTGCGATACATACAATAACAGATTTCAAGAGTTTGACATATTTCACCTCAGTTCTAAAACATTTAAATCTATATTATAAATTTGAATGTTTGTATCTATGTATGTATCATGTATGTGTTGAATGCGCTCCTAAACCGTTCATCCGATTGCGATGAAACTTTGGTGAACTGTCGAGAGTATACCAGGGATGGTTTCTGGATCAAAAAATTTTAACTTCTTCTTCTTCTTCATCGAGTTTTAGGTCATTTTACCTATGAAGGTGGACTATCCTGGGAACCGTTCATCCGATTGCAATTAAACTTTTGGTGAATTGTCGATCGTATGCCCGGGATGATTTCTGAATTTAAAATATTTTCTTCTTCTTCTTCTTCATCGGGTATCAGGTCATTTTACATATGAAGGTGGACTAACCTGAGAACCGTTCATCCGATTGCAATGAAACTTTGGTGAATTGTCGAGCGTATGACCGGGATAGTTTCTGGATTAAAAAATTTTTCTTCTTCTTTTTCTTCATCGGGTATCAGGTCATTTTACCTATGAAGGTGAACTATCCTGGGAACCGTTCATTCAATTTCAATGAAACTTTGATGAATTATCGAGTGTATGCCCGGGATGGTTTCTGGATTAAAAAAAAATCTTCTTCTTCTTCTTCATCGGGTATCAGGTCATTTTACCGATGAAGGTGGACTATCCTTGGAACCGTTCAATCAATTTCAATGAAACTTTGATGAATTGTCGAGCGTATGACCGGGACCTACTGAAGGGACGGGAGTAACTGAAGGGACGGGAGTAACTGAAGGGACGGGAGTAACTGAAGGGACGGGAGTAACTGAAGGGACGGAAGGTACTGAAGGGACGGGAGTAACTGAAGGGACGGGAGTAACTGAAGGGACGGGAGTAACTGAAGGGACGGGAGTAACTGAAGGGACGGGAGTAACTGAAGGGACGGGGGTAACTGAAGGGACGGGAGTAACTGAAGGGACGGGAGTAACTGAAGGGACGGGAGTAACTGAAGGGACGGGAGTAACTGAAGGGACGGGAGTATCTGAAGGGACGGGAGTAACTGAAGGAACGGGAGTAACTGAGGGAGGTACTGAAGGGACGGGAGGTACTGAAGGGACGGAAGGTACTGAAGGGACGGGAAGTACTGAAGGGATGGGAGGTATTGAAGAGTCTGAAGCGACGGGTGGTTATGGAGGACAATTTTTAATTATACAGGCAATACGAAGTTTGCCGGGTGTTCACTAGTACTTAATACAAAAGAAGATCAATAACCGCTTATTATACCTTGACGGTATAAAATTCTCTTTTTTCTTTTTTTTTCCTTTTAGTTGAATATTATGTTTTGAATAATTGTAAACTTGAAATGTTGCTCTTACCTACATACCAACCTATGATCATATTTAATGATCATAGGGTTTATATTAATCACAACGACAAAATGTAATAGGCGTTAATACTTGATGATACTATTTTATTGTTCTATGTCTTAATACTGTTTTTTGTCTAAATTTAACTTAAATAAATATTAGACGAGAATGTATGATTGAAAGAATTATCGTAAGTAAGATGAAAATAAATGCCCTAAGGTGGTTCGGCCACATTGAAAGAATGAGTGATGACCGTCTGACAAAAAAAGTATACAAGGCTGATAAAAGAGGAACGAAAAGTAGAGGTCGGCCAAGAAAAAGTTGGCACGATCACCTAAATGGGATTTTGAAAGGTAGCGATGTTAGAAGTAAGAATAATAGAAGAGCGTGTATGAGACGATGTACGGACGTCAATGAAGCGAGGAATGTATGTCAAGAAAGAGGAGTCTGGCGTTCGGTTCTCTCTGCCTACCCCAAATAGGGAAATGGCGTGATAGTACGTATGTATGTATGTATGTAAATAAATATGTTTTAATAATTTGTAATTGTGTAGATATGTATAAGCCCATTTAGGGCGTTTATATAAATAAATAAATAAATTATATTCAGATCATCGTTATATTCAAATAATATGTAGGCTGTCTAAGATAAAGAATTGATGACAATAATAAACGTATTTTTACTATAATCCGTGTATGGGGGTGTACGGAACGTGTAATACATATTGCCTGCATCGGATTTTCCAGGAGTAAATAAAATGTAATATCACGTCATAATATCATTGGGAGAGGATTTTCTTAGTTAAAACAAGACGGGCAGTAGTACGAGGATGGGTTATATAAACCCGCTGTACGTTTAATTTATTCAAACGCTACGTGAAATGTTTCGATATCACGATCTTTGTACGGAATTGAATGTGAATTCAAAACACGACACGAATTTACTGCTCGCTCGAGAGGATATTGAGATTTGAGTATCATTGCATACTTAATGTTCACGTGTTTCAAGTTAGATTAAGCCAATGACAGAATCTTTGGTATGCTATTTCTGTAAAATAGATGAAATATTATTTCAAGTGAAGAAATTCTCCTTCCTGGGCATTTATTCCCAAGTCTTTATGTGTGGTCGGCCCTCCTCGTCCTCATTCGCCGAGTCTTTCTGTTCTGTTCATCTTTTTCACGCGAGTCTTAAAGTTTGTTTAATTTTTTTTTGTTCATTATTTGTGTTTTTTTCTAATATTATCTTTTATATATTTTTATTTACATTTTTTGTTGTTGTTTGTAACAAAAATATAACAATTTAACTGTGACAATCCTTTTCCCATCCTTTTTTTTCTCTTCCCTTCCTTTCCCGTCACAGGCAAACATACAGTAGGTACCTAAATCTTAGTTATATTTAAATTTATGATGTTTAAAATGTTTCATATTTAATATCTGTGGACATATGCAATTGGTCTGTTTGTTATTATTTTATAGTGTATTATTCTATTTTAGTATTTTAAGACTGTATTTGTCCAAAAATAAATAGAATTCTGCATTTGTCGCTGCTGCATAGAATTCTGAACGGTGCTATCGACTCGCCCGAGCTTGTTAACCTAGTAGGTATCCATGTTCCAGGTAGAACAGTTCGCCGACCTGAACTTTAGCATGTACCGGTGTGCAGAACTAATGTCAGGAAGAATGCCACTATTCCACGCATATGTGATTCTCACAACACGTTGTTCTCAGCTGGGGTGGACATCTTCAGTGCAAAATGCGTCCTTAATTCCCCCCCCCCCCTCCCATCCCTCCTTATCTCTTTATCAGTCCCATACCTAATTTTAATTTTTTTATTATTTTTTTCTCTTTGTTTGTTGATTTCTTTGTATGAATTGTCTTTTGTTATTGTTGTTAATTTATTATTGATGGAATGCTTTTATTGGCTCTGACTATGTCATGTAAATTGTATTATCAAAACTGTAAATGAGCTGTTTGCTTCCTAAATATAAAATAAATAAATACATAATATGTTTTATTTAACTTGTTAATTTTATAAAGATAATTTGCATATTTAATTACTATATTAATATTTTCCTAAATTATTTTTTTTTCAAAACGATTTGATTTGAAATAACGATGGTATATCAAATTGAAAAATGGGTACGTTGTGTTGGCAGCAGTTGCTCCCCAAAGTGAGGGAGCTGGCACATGTGGAAGATGTTTCGCAACTTTTTTTTGAGAATTTAAATATTACTGAAGATAAGAAAGAAGATCAATCAACTGCCAACCAAGGAAAAAACCCAAATTTGAGTTGTGCATAGCTTACATTATTTTTCAAGATGTTTGTTAATAACTCTACAAGGGATATAAAATTGGTAGTGCGTCATACACCACACAAATGAAACTCATACATAGTACACACTATGGATGTGAAATAAGTTGATAAATTGCCTTTAATACGTTGCCTTTGTACACATGTACATAAATTATATAAATAAATAAATAAATTAAATATACACAAAAATTTAAACTGGCCACTATTGTTATTTTATTTTATTCAAAGTATAGATTTTATACAAAAAATAATTGGACAATCTAACAGATTAATTTAAGGTTGACTTATTAATTTATTTTGGGACAAATACAGTCTTAAAATACTAAAATGGAATAATACACCATAAAATAATAACAAACAGACCAATTGCATATGTCCACAGATATTAAATATGAAACATTTTAAACATCATAAATTTAAATATAACTAAGATTTAGGTACCTACTGTATGTTTGCCTGTGACGGGAAAGGAAGGGAAGAGAAAAAAAAGGATGGGAAAAGGATTGTCACAGTTAAATTGTTATATTTTTGTTACAAACAACAACAAAAAATGTAAATAAAAATATATAAAAGATAATATTAGAAAAAAACACAAATAATGAACAAAAAAAATTAAACAAACTTTAAGACTCGCGTGAAAAAGATGAACAGAACAGAAAGACTCGGCGAATGATGACGAGGAGGGCCGACCACACATAAAGACTTGGGAATAAATGCCCAGGAAGGAGAATTTCTTCACTTGAAATAATATTTCATCTATTTTACAGAAATAGCATACCAAAGATTCTGTCATTGGCTAAATCTAACTTGAAACACGTGAACATTAAGTATGCAATGATACTCAAATCTCAATATCCTCTCGAGCGAGCAGTAAATTCGTGTCGTGTTTTGAATTCACATTCAATTCCGTACAAAGATCGTGATATCGAAACATTTCACGTAGCGTTTGAATAAATTAAACGTACAGCGGGTTTATATAACCCATTCTCGTACTACTGCCCGTCTTGTTTTAACTAAGAGAATCCTCTCCCAATGATATTATGACGTGATATTACATTTTATTTACTCCTGAAAAATCCGATGCAGGCAATATGTATTACACGTTCCGTACACCAGCATACACGGATTATAGTAAAAATAAGTTTATTATTGTCATCAATTCTATATCTACGACAGCCTACATATTATTCGAAAATAACGATGATCTAGATATAATTTATTTATTTATTTATATAAACGCCCTAAATGGTCTTTTACGTTTGGTTAATATACGTTTCGAAAGCTTAATAACAACTAACGAATCGAATAAAATACTTATTTCTTGGTGTATTGATTCGTAGTATTTAATTGAATAAAAATTCAATTTAAATTATCTGAATTTAATGTGGCAACTTGTTATTGCTGGGTACGTTTTTAAGTAATATTCGAGAAAATATATCTGTCTTGCGAGAATTAATACGACATTATTTTTTTTCAAAATAACTCATCTTATTTGAAACTGATCTGAAATCCACGATTGTGAATCTGCCATTCACGTTCGTCGATTGTTCTTTTGCGCTATGATGGTGCCAAGATTGCTAATCTAGAGGGCTCCATGCGCTACTTTTAGTGCTATGTATAAAAATATGTATAAATATAGAAAAATACAAAATCTCAATCAATTTTAATGAAAGTTTCAGGGTTTTATAAACTTTTTCTATTAGAAAAACCATTCATTTTTATTGCCTTTATTTACAAATTTTATAAAATAAAAACGCCGAAACACCCCAACTAGATAATAAATTTAACTATAAAAAAATAAACATTGTAGCAGTACTCAATTTATTTAAACATTTTTTGTATAAATTGTATTTTGACGACATCGTTTCATTCAATTTGTATCGCAGAATACACAATATCTACGGGGACTTTTATAGTTTGATACTTTAAAAAAAAAAAAAAATGAATATGTCCTTGTTAAACAAGTACATATACATCTTCGTACGTTCCCTAAAATAAGCAAATAAATGCTTGTGCTATAGGTGAACGAAATCGGTCGAGGCAGGATTCGAATTCGCAACCACTGGATTACTAGCCCAGCGCGCTAACCGCTCTGCCATCGACCCATCTGAATGACTTTATGGATGTATAACTTAACTTTGTATAATTTTTCGGGGTAAGAAAAATGACTGGACTCAACAGTGTCCAATCTGGACATACATGTTTTGTATAGAAAACTAGAATATTCAATGATTTGGATGAGAAACATGCAACTAGTAGTAGAAAATTTGTAACCGTCAGATAGATTCGAGTGATTGGATTCGAGAATAAGGCTACTAATATCGGTAAAGCTAAACGGAGCCTAGTGTAGGGGTCGATTTAAATTTTCCTCCAATCGACCACCGCACCGCATGGCCTTGAACTCGACTTTGCTACCAGCTCAACGCGGACCCTACAGTCTACCTGGTGTGTGTGTGTGTGCCACGTGCTACCTACATACCTCCCGCCCCCTATCAAAACACCCCAACACCCTGATTTCAGCCCTCCACGGTCCGCCCGAACAGCCGGCAGCGCCACGCACCGGAAGTGCAGGGAAACACACAGATGCACGCGCGACTCCCGACCAGATGCGACTAGACACTGTCCTCGTGATGAGAGTGCCGCGTATTGTAGGTATGACCTTGTGTTGTATTTAATGAGCGCATATTTAATAAGCCAGGATATTTATATGTTGTATTTAAAAAGCCAGGATACGCGATATTAGTATGTAGGGTCTATATTTTTCACGGTTTTTCCAACTTTGAAGTCAAATAACACCAACTAAGAGGCTTTACAGCATATATGTTATGTATAGGGATTTACTCAGAATTCGTAGTAGAACATTTAATGTGTGTCTGTGTGTCCGTCTCCCCCGTTCATAGAAAGTTACAGGCCTACAAAACTTTTCTACTCAGAACTCTGAATTTTCGTTTCAGTCAGGGGTTATTAACTTTTGAATTCTTACATTATTTTTCCATATATCTCAAAAACCATACGCTAGAACGCTGAAAATTGGTATAAATATATAAAAGTACAAAATCTCAAATAATTTTTTTCAAAAAAATTCCAGTTTCTCCAGAAAAATATTTTTTATGATAAATTTATGTGTTTAACTGCCTACATATATTTCGAAAGTTTTTAAAAATATCGAAAAAAGCATTAACACCCCAACTAGATAATATAATTTGCTATAAAAAATATTATAATTGTAGTAGTACATACATCTCAAATATTTTTTAACAATTTTTATAAAAATTGAATTTAGTGACGACATCGCTTCATACAATTTGTATGGCAGTCGCCTATACACAATATCTAATAAGACTTAATAGTTTGATACTTATTCTCCAACCATACATACATACCATCATGCTGTTTTCATATTCTGGGTAGGAAAAAAAGTACTGACCTCCATACTATCCTATCTTGACATACATAGGTACCTACTTCATTCTATTCTTCAACTATACATACTATCGCTATCGACATTTGGATCTCATGTGTTACATGCAACTTGTTCTAAAATAATATGTATACGCAAGCATAGGATTTGCAAGCGCTTAAAGTGATCGCGGATCGGGACGAGGGTATTCTAAGCACATTCAAATTATGTAAGATATGAGGGTCAGATGAGGGGGAAATATGATCACTGATCACATAGTTGTTGTGGGTCTCGACTTGCTTGAGTTTTGACCCGAACGGCCCAGTTCGCTCAACGGTTCTAAAGGTGCGTTTCATTTTGTTTCAGATTGTCGGAAGGGATACCTGGAGGCAAGAAAGAAAATAAACTTGCACAATCGCTCCTGGAAAATCGGTTCATCACTGCATTAGAGTATGCAAGTGAGAGGGATGTATGTCGATACAAGTGTGAGATACCTACGTAATAGTGTGAGACAGTATGATTGACTAAAGTTATATATGAAAGGTGCTCTCTTTACCTACTAATTTGTATATCATCGTATATATATATATATATATATATATATATATATATATATATATATATATATATATATATATATATATATATATATATATATATATATATATATATATATATATATATATATATATATATATATATATATATATATATATATATATATATATATATATATATATATATATATATATATATATATATATATATATATATATATATATATATATATATATATATATATATATATATATATATATATATATATATATGTATATATATATTCTACTCTAAATGATAACACATAGTAGTTTGAATATTCCTCAATAGATGGCAACCACATAGAGTCGTTATTTTCAAGCGAAATGTTTCTGTCAAGTTTGATATATATATACAACTTTCAAAATTTACAAACCCGTTCAAGGAGTTCCACTCTAAGACATTTAATGGTGAACGTTACGCTAGCACGTAAAGTGATCACTAAAACCAGCCGATGACAGGTCGTAAGCCCTGTAGGAATGTCTTGGAGCTCCTTCCATACCTACCTCCCTTTCATCTCTACTGAGATGCAGTATCAATACCTACTCCAAACTCCTATGTGTTTCATTCATACTTCACATACCTATACCTAAGCATGTGTTGAATGCAAAATACTTCTCCATCACATATATATATATATATATATATATATATATATATATATATATATATATATATATATATATATATATATATATATATATATATATATATATATATATATATATATATATATATATATATATATATATATATACATATATATATATATATATATATATATATATATATATATATATATATATATATATATATATATATATATATATATATATATATATATATATATATATATATATATATATATATATATATATATATATATATATATATATATATATATATATATATATATATATATATATATATATATATATATATATATATATATATATATATATATATATATATATATATATATATATATATATATATATATATATATATATATATTGTATATATAAATATATATATGTATTATATATATATATATATATATATATATATATTTCGTCCATTTGGCAAAAATCACTCTCCTAAGGGTGGGATGCTTAATATTAAAAAAAAACTCTAAAATGCCTAAATAAGGTTGGTACCTACGACTATGCGAGTATGCACAGGGGTACCAACAACTTTTACCGGCACCGGCCGTTAATAAAATAAAAATTGATCGCCATTCGCGTTGGTCCGCCTCCGTAGACAGTCGATCTATCCGTTTTAATATATTGTACATGTTTTATACGTGAGTAATAAATAACCTGTAGGTAAGTAATATTTCTTTTAATTAACAATATCCTTTTCTTGTCAGTTAATCATATTGCCTTTAACCAATCATTCAATAATTAGAACACGCGTATTGGGTAGGTTGTTTGTCGACGCATGCTTTTCAGTCTAGTTTAGTATATTATTTTAACAAATATATAGCAAATATATAACAAATATATATGAGTGATGACCGTCTGACAAAAAAGTATACAAGGCTGATAAAAGAGGAATGAAAAGTAGAGGTCGGCCAAGAAAGAGTTGGCACGATCACATAAATGGGATTTTGAAAGATGGAGATGTTAGAAGTAAGAATAATAGAAGAGCGTGTATGAGACGATGTATGGACGTGAATGAAGCGAGGAATGTATATTAAGAGAGAGGAGTCTGGCGTTCGGTTCTCTCTGCCTACCCCAAATAGGGAAATGGCGTGATGGTATGGTATGGTATGGTATATTGGATGGATTGGGTGTGTTGGCAATCACCTCTCCAGTAGGTAGGTACCTTTTAAGTACTATTGTGAATATATGTATTAATAATAAACTGTATTTATCTCTCGATCACCCCAAACCAAGGATATTGTAATAATATGGTTAATTTACAATAACTTCTAACGTACATAGCATTCAGTTGATAAAGAATAGAACAACAACTTATTAAAGTACTTTCTTATTACGAAATGATTTGACAAAAGAGGAAAGGATTTGTTTCTATTTTGGGGTGTTGGCTAAATTTAAAAAGATGACATAATAATATTTAAAATGTTTTTTAATCTCCACCTCCCAGGCCGACAACGGCAGCAAACTTTGAACAATTTTAAAAATAGCAAACATCAACGTGACACCAAAATTATTAATAACTTGGTAGAATTTTCACGAACAAAGACACGGGTCGCTTACATCAAACCGCTTGTGTAAAAGAAAGACAATGCGTCCACCACTATAACCGAAACCGTCCGATTTTTTTCTCTTCTTACAATCTTAACAACAACCTTAAGGTGACAATCTTAAGATTGGTTTGCACCAAGCACTCAATCTCTCCACATAGGTACGTCTGTTGTCTACCAGCATCTCCTTTTCTTGGTAGCTGCTACAGCGCACATCACTGATCACCTGGTCCATATAACTGTCTCTAGGGCGACCTCTATATATAGTGTATTCTTCATGGTTACAATCCTAGGATTGGTTTGCACCGCACACTCCATCTCTCCACATATCTCTGTTGTCCGCCAGCCTCTTCATCTCTTGGTAGCTGCTACAGCGCACATCACTGATCACCTGGTCCATATAACTGTCTCTAGGGCGACCTCTATATATAGTGTATTCTTCATGGTTACAATCCTAGGATTGGTTTGCACCGCACACTCCATCTCTCCACATATCTCTGTTGTCCGCCAGCCTCTTCATCTCTTGGTAGCTGCTACAGCGCACATCACTGATCACCTGGTCCATATAACTGTCTCTAGGGCGACCTCCATAGTTTCTGCCCTCCGACATTCAGACCCGGATGCCTGATGGACTTTTTAGAAGTTGACTTGTTACCATAATTACCGATAAATCCGAACTTGTTCGGTATAAAGAAAATTTTTAAATTTTTAAATCAAAACCTACTTGCCCCCAGGATTGAGATGGCGAGATCCACCTTCTGCAAAATGCAAAAACTGATGTGTAACCGAGATCTAAATCAAAGTACAAGATGGAGAGCTGTTAAAGCATACGTGTTTCCAGTACCTACTGTTGTATGCAGTGGAAGGTTGGACTCTCAAAATCTCAACAGTAAAAAAAATGAGGCATTCGAGATGTGGCTATTCCGAAGGTTGATGCGCATCTCATGGGTCGATAGTTTGCAATGAAAGAGTTCTAAATATGATGGAGAAACAGAGAGAGAGTTTCTGACCACTGTCAAGAGACGCAATGCCGCATATTTTGGCCACATATACCATGGTGATAAATATGCCCTTCTACAAATTGTAGATGAGGGAACGATAGAGGGAAGACGGAGCATGGGGCGTAAAAGAATATCGTGGCATAAAAATATCAGGCTGTTGTTCGGGATTCTGGATGCTTCGTCACTAATAAGGTTGGCTCAAGATCGGGATGAGTTTGGTGTGATGGCCGCCAACCTTCATTAGGAGCGGCACAAGAAGAAGAATTGTTATAGAAGATATTATTTTTTCCCATATATCCAATATATTTATACAGATAATATTACAGTTTATGTATGTTCAATAATACAATGAACAGTGCGCCCTGTAATTCTGAGTAAACAGTAATACTAAATATTATCAATGGTGTGTGATCATGTGGAGGGTATGGGGTTAAGTACATCACAATATAAATTATTATACCTGCTATCGAATGACAGACCATTCTCCTCACATATCTCCCTTTGAAGATTTCTCATTGAATTCTATAGTCACTCTCTCTCTCTCTCTCTTAGTTGTTGCTGTCGTCGTCCTTCATTCGATTCGTTCACTGATTGGGCCTGGCCAAATCTTACAAGACAATATAATATTATTATGTTGTATCATTATTACAAAACTACCCACGCGCACAACCTACATTATGAAACAATCATATGGAAATTTCAGATGAGGAGGTGCCAATATAATAACGTCTATTCCGTTTATATGCTTCTTCCATGTTGGCATCCATCGCAGAGGTGATAGACAAAAACAACCTTCCATTTTAGTTCCCAGCAGTTAAAGGGGCACGATTAATGGATTTTAAATAATAAAAATAATCAGTCTACCATATTTCGATTGGACGGCTTTCAATTTGAAAATTACATAATTAATTACGGGTATATACATATATAACTTCCAGTAGATGAGGTTGACCACTATATATACCCTGGACATGAAATGACACTAGGCAGAGACAATCAAACCATCGAAATTGAGAGAAGAATAAGTTTCGCATGAGCGGCCTTTGGGAAACTTATAACACTTTTCGTAGCCCCATAATTCCCTGAAGTCAAGGGTGTTTGAGCAGTGCGTTCTACCAGTATTCACTCATGACATGGAATCTACGATCTTAACCAAATTGACTGCACACAAGCTGCGTGTAGCAAAAAGAAAAATGGAAAGGATAATGTTGGCCATAAAACTAGAAGACAGGAAAAGGAATGACTGGATACGCAGTCAGACCAAGCTGTCCGATGTGGTTAAGAAAATAGTAATGCAGAAGTGGAGATGGGCAGGACACATATCAAGAATGACCGACAATAGATGGACGGAAAGACTAGTGGAGTGGAGACCGAGAGGCGAAAAGAGACCACAAGGGCGACATTAAAAGATTTCTTGGGCCGCAGTGGATGGGAGTCGCACAGGAACGGGATGAGTAGAGGAGAGGGGAGGCCTATGTCCTGCAATGGGCAAACACAGGCTGATTATGATGATGATGATGATATACGAACATATTATTTTTCCCAGAACTATTTAGATTACGGTTTTTCAACATTAACATGTTTGTCTTCAATAAATAAAATAAAAAAATAAATAAAAATAAAAAAAACATGTTTTTTTTTAATTCCATTACTAGGATCTAGGATGTGTAGATTTTATAATACTTAACATATCAATAACGACATAGTTATTTTTGTAGACATTTAGAAGAAAACTTTCCACACATATAAATTAACCTAACAAACTAACTTTTTTGTTTTATTTTCTAGCTATAATATTTATCTTTTTTATCTTTTTGTGCTTAGTTAAATCTTTTATAGTATTTAGCTTTCCTTTTTGTTTTCTTTTGTTTATAATATTTCACTATTTTTCTTTGTTGTGATCTTAGTTTATATTGTATCTTTTCATTTTTATATAGTTTCTTTTTTGGGTATTTTCATTCTCTTATACATTTGTACGCCAATAACTATTAATGCAGGATGTGGCCACTTGTAATTGGCTGACCAGTTTTGTAATAGCTTGCCCTTATTTTATGGAACTATGATGTATAGTAAATAAATATAACATAATACTCGTGTGTTCGTGCGGGTGTGCGGGCGTGCGTGCGTGCGTGTATTGAAGGATATCAGAGGCGCGATTCTCGTTTAAATCCTTAACTGTTGTTATGGATAGGAAATTATGGCTACTAGCGCTTGCGAAAGAATGCTATGTCAATAAATGCGATTCTTGTTCTCGCGTGAGTGATAGGTGTCCATACAGAATGATGTTAGGATTCTATGGATAGTATCCATATTTTTACCAGCAAATGCACGTGAAAAAGGATTTTTTTTAAATAAATATTAAGTATTTGAAGACATTGAATGTATTCTAATTGGTTTTACATTCTTTTTATTCATCTTAATTAGGTATTTTGCATTTTTACATACTATTTATTTATTGTTTTTGCATTTTTATCCAACTGTCGATTTGTTCAGGAGAACTTTGTTCTCTTAACATATCGACAATGTATCAAGCCAGAATACGCGAGAATTGTATGGAGAGGTCTACTTTTTTCACGGCTTTTCCAACTTTGAAGTCAAAAAACACCAACTTAGAGGCTTCGCAGCATATATGTTCCATACACGGATTTACTCAGAATTCGGAGTAGAACATTTCGTGTGTCTGTGTGTGTGTCTGTGTGTGTGTCCGTCCCCCCCTTATAACTTTTCATCCGCTCAATTTACAGAGCCCAAAATTTCAGAATATATAAACAGTTATAGGCCTACAAAACTTTTATACTCAGAATTTTGAATTTTTGTTTCAGTCAGGGGTTATCAACTTTTGAATTTTTACTTTATTTTTCCATATATCTCAGAAACCATAAAAGCTAGAACGCTGAAAATTGGTACAAATATAGACAAATATAAGATCTCAAATTTATTTTTTCAAAAAAATTCCAGGGTTTCTCAAACATTTTTTATTAAGAAAAATATTTTTTTTATGATAAATTTATGAGTTTAACTGCATATATTTCTAAATTTTTCAAAAATATCGAAAAAAGCCGAAACACCCCAACTAGATAATTCAATTTTCTATAAAAACATTGTATTAGCACATCTCAAACTTTTTTTAACAATTTTTATAAAAATTGAATGTAGTGACGACATTGCTTCATACAATTTGTAGGGCAGTCGCCTATACACAATATGTAAGAAGACTTAATAGTTTGATAGGTACTTAATCTCCAAACATACATACAGAACCATCATGCTGTTTTCATATTCCGGGTAGGAAAACAGGACTGACCTCCATACTGTCCTATCTTGACAAACATACCAACATGTGTTAAAATTTTCAATAATTTGTATTTATGGGTTTATAGTTTGGTACTTATTCTTCAACTATACATACTATCGCTATCGACAGTTGGATCTCATGTGTTACATGCAACTAGTTATTATTGTTCATTTGTACAGTGATATTTTCCTTTATTTATCATTAGATGCTTTGTTATTTTTATCAGGTTATTTAAAACTCTCTTCAAAATACGAGTTTATTCAAGGATGTTATTGAATATGATAATGTATGAATTATTTTTATATTTGAAATTATGAACGTCTGTAAATGATTGAAATAATATTGAATTGTCAGTGAAGTGACAGATCGATGTTATGGATAGCGCTAAGCGTTAGTGACACCTCTAATGCCAGCGCTACGATATGGATACCTGCGAGGGATAGTATCCCATTTACTATCACTACAAATTGAAATGAGAATCGCGTTTTCTATAATTTTAAGGATTTTAAGGATCTTATGGATTTTAAGGCGTTATGGATAGCTAAAAAAGAACGAGAATCCCGCCTCAGTAGGGCTAGCCAAGATGCAAAAAACGAAAACGTTGACGCTGAACGTAATTTTATTGTATGGGATTTGACGTTTGATGACGTTATCAAACGTCAAATCCCATACAAAAAAATAACGTTCAGCGTCAACGTTTTCGTTTTTTGCATGTTGGCTAGCCCTACTGATCAGTGTTTCTCGATTTTTTTAACTGTCAAATATTTTAAAGTAACCCCAAGCTCAGGAAAAATAAAATATGATATTTTGATTATCAAATTGCTAAAAAGGCACATCACTTTCATAAAACGGCATTAAAGTATTATCAAGTTTTCGTAATAAAATATTTCAATAAAAAAAAAAATAACAAACCAATAATTAAGATGGGTGGTGGCAGAGCGGTTATCGCGCTGGGATGATTGTTATGTGAGTGTGTTTATGGTCCTCCTATAATATTCCATCTTATAATAATAATAAGTTAACACTTTCTTGCACCCTGCGCAAGTTGCAGCGAGCAATTTATTGATGTATGGCAATTTCTTCCAACTAATTTTTTTTCTCCTTTGCTGGGGATCGAATCCAGGACGCCCGCACAGCAACCGAACGGCTTACCAACTGTGCCACGGCGGTCGGCATCTTCGTCTTGTTTGAGATGTTATTTTTTTTGGTCATAATATATTATTTCTGTAGAGATCTTGCGTCATTAATCTATTTTCGAAAAATTCGAAATTTATCATAAAATAAACGATGCGATGATGTGCGCAATTTAGCAAAGTAAAATAATCAATTCAAAATGTATTGTTTACATATTAAGGTATGTATTGTATTTCATTACATAGCGTTCTTTGACGTCATTACCTCTCGAGGGCGGGTGATTCAATCAAATCAATAATATAATTACAACAAATTGAATAATAAAATAGAAACGCGAATTCATTTTAAGATTATTCGAATATATATTTAATTACATAATATACGCAAACATGTTGCGTATAGAGAGAAGGGAAAATATTGCACCTACCTTGGCAGCCTTCTTCCTTCGTCTTGTGTAGTGTCTTCACGGAGGGCACTACACCAACCTCTATGACACAACACTGAATTACACTTTAAAACTTCCTCTGAACACGGTTCAGGAATTCAAAATAGCGCACGGCGCGTAGTTTCGATGATTGATGCGAAAAGGTAGAAAATATGTATATTTTCTCTTGAGTCGACTATATAACTTTCTGTCACAGTGCAATGCGTTCACACACGACGAGAGTGTATTGACGATTGTTTTTGTTCCTATGTAGGTAACAATATTTCAGGGATCGGAAAAGGTTGGAAGTGTTGCCACATTTACCGAACATCCTCCCCTCCGAAGAGGCCTGGTATGTATACCACGGCTCTTCTAAAACTATATGACAAACACATAACGAAATATAAAAAAAATACATAAATTTGGAGACATATAGCAAACAAATCCCCAAACTTAATGGTCATGTGAAGGTACGACCTTCATACAAGCAAAAAAAATAAGATAAGCAAAAAATAAGATAAACAAAAAAGGTAAAAAAAAGTATACCTAACTAATACAAAATAAAGGAAAACTTAAACTTTACAAATCATTGTCATTTTGACAAGGAAGTGGGCATAGCTTCGAAACTGGTCTCATCAAGACACCACTAGGTGTCTTTAATTCAACCACACGAGTGACTCCGTCCTGAGAGGAGACAAGCTTCGATATTCTACCCAATCGCCACTGCAAGGGTGGCATGTTGTCCTCTCGTATGACAACAAGATCTCCGACATTTGGAGGAATCGTGGCCTTAAGCCATTTAGATCTCTGCTGGAGAGTATGCAGGTACTCTCGCTGCCACCTGTTCCAGAATGATTGGGAAATCGACTTAATTAATTGGTAACGTGTAAGTCTAGAAACGTGCACGTCATCCATACGTTTTTCAGGAACGGCTACAAGAGGTTGACCTATTAAAAAATGGCCTGGAGTTAGTACATTCCACTCTGAGGCGTCCTCCGACAGAGACGTTAAAGGTCTTGAATTCATGACTGCCTCTACTTCCGCACAAACCGTCATGAACTCTTCTAAAGTTAATATCTGCTCTCCAATTACTCTCTTCAGTAAGGTTTTAGCCACCTTGATTCCGGCTTCAAACAATCCTCCGCTGTTTGGGTAACTTGGAGCATTAAAATGCCAAGTGATACCACGCTGGCTGGCTTTGTTTGACAATACCTCCTGCACTGCTGAACTTGAGAGGTACTTATCAACTTCATTGAGATGTCTGCTACTCCCTACATAATTTGTGCCGCAATCTGATCAAATAAACGTCGGAAGTCCTCTACGGGATGAGAACCTCGAGAAGGCTGCAAGAAATCCCTCAGTTGAGAGGTCCGACACAACTTCTAGATGGACTGCCTTCGTGGCCAGACAGACAAATATGCATAAGTAGGCCTTAAAGGTTTTAGAGTTTCTTATTTTATTTGCTCGCATAGTAAAGGGACCACCATAATCTGTGGCGACTCGTTCGAAGACCCGACCGACTCGAACACGGTCCGATGGGAGGTCTGCCATCTGAGGGCACACCGACTTGGGGTTTACCTTAAAACACGTGACGCACTTATGAATACGACTACGTATTACACGTCGAGCAGAAACAATCCAAAACTGCTGTTGTAAAATAGCATTCAGCGCATTGGGACCGATATGGCAATGTACCTTATGATAGTTGTCTACAATCAGATTAGTTAAGTGAGAAGATTTAGGGAGAAGA
This sequence comes from Molanna angustata, assembly GCA_963576475.1. Taxonomy (NCBI): domain Eukaryota; kingdom Metazoa; phylum Arthropoda; class Insecta; order Trichoptera; family Molannidae; genus Molanna; species Molanna angustata. Next base: position 35,292,469 of record OY754975.1, on the reverse strand, counting down.
ATGGGAAATTTAGAATTATATGGAAGAGTAGAATGTCTCAGTCTCCCTCCAACTCGTATCATACCTTCGCTATCCAGGAAGGGAAATAATTTTTGCAAGTGTTTCACGGAGCAGGGACGGCCATTCCTCAACTTGTCTATCTGTTCAGAAAACGCAATTAATTGTTCCCATTTAATAAGTTTGAAGAGTGATAATTTTAACTCCTCTACAGAAAGAGGACCGGTACATTTTTTAAATTTGTGTCGACAATTATTGATAAATCTTATGCAGTAAGCTGTAGTTCGTTGCAGTCGTTGCAAGGAACTAAATTTAATAACAAAAGACTCCTCCATGTCTGCACATAGAGCAATCACCTTGGTCTCACGGAGACCAGGGAGTTTGTGTGAGTCTAAAGACTCTCTCTTTTGGCACGGCCAAGTTTCGAAAGAGTCCTTTAGCCATGGTGGATGCCACCACAATTCATGATCCAATAATACAGAGGGATATGCACCCCTAGATGAAATGTCAGCGCAGTTTAATTTTGATGGTACATATCTCCATGTGATATGGGCCGTAGAACTTAAAATCTGGGAAACACGGTTTCCTTCGTAGATTTGTAGTAAGTGAGGCGGGGTTTGGAGCCACGACAGGCAAATAGTGGAGTCTGACCAACAAATTACATTTTCAATTTTGATTCTACCAAGGAATGACGAAACGCAAAAATTTATTAAACGTGTTAACAACAATGCAGCATTTAATTCTAGTCTAGGGATAGTCATCTTCGTGCGCACAGGGGCTACCTTTGACTTAGCCGCCAAGAGGCTGACATTCACCTGACCCTCATTGTTCACGGTTCTAAGATACACGACTGCAGCATATCCACAGAGTGAACCATCGCAAAATCCATGTATGGATACTTCAGTTAAACCCTCGTGAAATGCTTGTCTTGGAATATTAAATCTCTCAATAACACTTAAATCAGCTACAAAATTCTTCCATTCTTTGACAATTTCTTGAGGCGGAATGTCATCCCAAGAAGTGTGCAACAACCATAATTTCTGAATGATTAATTTTGCCTTGAACGTTATAGGAGAGATCCAACCCAATGGATCGAATATTCTTGCAATAGTAGATAAAATCGCTCTCTTGGTGCATTCATCTCCGGGCACATTCACTCGATACCTAAACACATCAGCTAATGGATCCCACTGAATCCCTAAGACCTTAACGCAAGGAGACGAGTCTGCAACGTCGAAAGATCTTGGCACTTCACAATGATCAGCTGGTACATCCTCAAGCAACTGGTTGCAATTCGATGACCATTTACGTAGCTCGAAACCTCCCATTTTTAGCAGTGAAATAAGTTCCTGCTTAAGTAGTACTGCATCCTGAAGTGTTGCAGCAGTGGTGATGATGTCATCAACAAATATTTGAGACTGTAAGACCTTCGAAGCCATAGGAAACTGAGACTCCCCAATCCTTGCGAGCTCACGGAGCACCCTCATGGAGGCATAAGGCGATGACGTCACGCCATATGTGACTGTGCACAAGGCGTAATGTCTAATAGGATCTGAAGGAGAGTCTCTCCAAAGAATCAACTGATATGGCTGATCCTTGGGATCAATCAGAATCTGACGGAACATCATTTTAATATCGCAAATTAAAGCTATTGGATGAATACGAAAGTTAAGTATGATGTCTGCAATATCGCGGTGTAATTTGGGGCCAGCATACAGACAGTCGTTGAGAGAAACTGAAGTAGATGTCTGTGCACTCGCATCAAATACTACCCTAATTTTTTTTGACTGATTTGTTGTTTTAAAAACGGCATGATGAGGTATATAATAATGCTTACCAGGTTGAGTCACACCCTTATAAAGAGTCATATGACCCAATGATAAATACTCATTCATAAAATTTGTATATTCGAATTTTAGGTTTTCATTTTGAGAAAATCGTTTTTCCAAATTTAAAAACCTACGCAGCGCGGCGTTGTAAGAATTTCCCAGTTGAGGGTGAATTTTCTTAAATGGCAGTCTAGCCATGAACCTACCGTTAGGTATTCTTTGAAGAGTTTTCATGAAAAACTCCTCACATTGATCATCTTCTGGGTTGCAAGGCATTACCTCAGGAAGATTTTCTGAGTGCCAAAAATTTTCAATTAATTTATCTAACGAAGTTTCTGAGTGGAAGGAATGTATCGCAAGATTATTGCTCAACGTGCGATGAGAGGAATCATCATATGGACCACTAATAACATAGCCAAAGATGGTTCCTAATGCCGTGGGTATGCCTTCTGAGAAATGAACTGACGAGCCATCCAAAAGACTTGCATACAAATCTGCTCCCAATAGAACGTCTATTTGAGCAGGTTCATAAAAATATTCATCAGCAAGGGATAAATTTTTATATGCATTAAAAACCCTTTGAGGGACACGGGCTGATGGTATATTATTGGTTAGGCGATTTAGTACTAGGGCCGTAGTAGAAATTAATTCACCACTGCGTTGTTTCATAGTAAGAAAAACTGAACCGCGAACCTGAGTAATATTTCCTCCCAGTGACGTCACTGGAACCTGAATTTTATTGCGCTTTAATGATAGACGCTGAATGCAACTCTCCGTTATGAAGGAGGACATTGACCCACTATCTAGCAGACACCGTACAAGATGAAAGTTCCCAAATGAATCTTTAATAGGTATGCGAGCTGTAGCAAGTATGACTTGCTTCGTTTGAGAAATTGTGCCTGAATGAATTTCGGCAGATGTAATTAACTTGTTTTGATCTGAAACTGTTTGAACAATTTGTTTGTTTTCGAAATGTAGCAAAGTATTATGTTTATGTGACTGACACAATTTACATTTTCCGGAACTCTTGCAATTTTTAATATCGTGATTTTTCATACAAGAGAAACACAGTCGATTTTCCTTTACAAAATCACGACGTGTTTTAACGTCCTGCCTTTTAAATTGTTCGCATGCGAAAATTGCATGCGCTTGATTCTTGCAGAAATGACATTTAATGTTATTAGAAGGTAGCACAGAATGGAATGTACTCTTGAGTGTTTTTCCCTTTGAAAATTGCACAGAAGTAACATCTAAGACATGACATTGATCTTCCAAAAATTGTAACAGTTTGGGAAATTTTGGCATCTCATTTTTGGGCAATGTTAATTCAAATCGGCAGCGTAAATCAGAATACAATTTTCTTATTAATATATGAACCAAAATAAAGTCCCACTCATTAACATTGATATTCAAAGAAATTAACGCCTGCGAATTTTCCTTGACAATATTTAGAAAATTACGCAACTGTGATACATTTTCCACAGGCTTAACGGCGAGCAAATTCGATAAATGATTATCTGCAATTAACCTCACATTATTAAAACGTTCATTAATAAGTTTATATGCCAGATCATAGTTTTCTTCGCTTAAGGATAAGTGTTTTATCACACGTGAGGCATCATCCTTCAAGCAAGAGGACAGATAATGCATTTTTTGAATGCCATTTAACTGATTATTCGAGTGAATCAATGTATTGAATATCGAGATAAAATTGTTGAAATCTACATATGAACCATTATAGGTAGGCAACGGTATATGTGGCAGACTGATATTTTGAATTCTACTGCTTTCATTATTTTTTGATACTTGCTTATCACTACATAATTCAAAATATATTTGTTTGATTTCATAATAGTTTTCGATAAACTGATTATACCTATCACTATGTGTCTCAGAATCGAAATCAGACCTTGCCGCGGCTTCTATGAGAATATGATTCTCATAAAACTCGGATTTGATATTCTCTAAGTCAGAATAACGCACTTTAAATTTTATTATGTTCGATTCCGAGGGGTTTAATTTCGCCTGTATAGCGAAATCGAATAAACACTTTAAATTTAAAGCTGCAAGTGAACACTTAACTGTTTTGTTCGTCATTTTAAACACAGATAATATAACTCTACACAAGGAGTATATAATACTTTACACTATACATACAATATAATAATATAATATACACTTATTATTGTTATTTGTCAACATAAGATCGAGATATAGGTATCTAGATAATATTATACTGTACGGCTGTCAGTTCAGTAGTAAACAACGTGAAGTTAGTTACAGATATTTGACCATAGAAAATAATTCACACTGCTCTGAACTAAGCAACTATTGCCGTTTCACAAATAAAATAATTATAAGAATAGCCACAAAAAAATAATAAATATAATTTTACCTACATAATTATGTAGTACACCGACCAAAACGAGGTTATTGTTTGCTATTGTCTTCAAATAATAAATTGATATTTCAGAATAATATTATGTATAATACTATGTTGAAATATTACAAATATAACGAAATAACACAATTTACGTGTGTTTTTTATTTTTATTTTATTTTATATAGCTTCTCGGGCAACTAACAGGTACTATGTCAAATAATTATTTAACACGCACCCAATAACAAGTTGTCACATTCTGGAGACTTACGATATTAATCGTCTCACAGATCCAGACTGAAAACACAATTTTAAAAACTGTGTCTCCACCGGGAATCGAACCCGGGACCCTTGGATCAGCAGTCAGATATCCAACCAACTGAGCCACGAGGGCCGACATACAAATACGATTTGATGACGTCCGATGTGGCTGGAATTTAGGATAATAGGCTCGGAATGGACCATAGGATGGACAATTCGGATCGAAAGGACCAAAAGATGTTGCGTATAGAGAGAAGGGAAAATATTGCACCTACCTTGGCAGCCTTCTTCCTTCGTCTTGTGTAGTGTCTTCACGGAGGGCACTACACCAACCTCTATGACACAACACTGATTTACACTTTAAAACTTCCTCTGAACACGGTTCAGGAATTCAAAATAGCGCACGGCGCGTGGTTTCGATGATTGATGCGAAAAGGTAGAAAATATGTATATTTTCTCTTGAGTCGACTATATAACTTTCTGTCACAGTGCAATGCGTTCACACACGACGAGAGTGTATTGACGATTGTTTTTGTTCCTATGTAGGTAACAATATTTCAGGGATCGGAAAAGGTTGGAAGTGTTGCCACATTTACCGAACACATTGGATTTTTCCCCCATCGGGGGTCAACTGGCATTTTTATCGACAAACTTTTTTAACATCTCAATTTTTATTTTATTTTTATTTATTTTAAACAATACAATGTTGAAGTTACAAAAACAATAAATTACATACTAGAGTTAGAAGTTACATATGTTTGTGTGTATGTGTGTGTGTATTATTTATTGATAAGTATTGTAATTGATAGAATACGATGAACACCTCACTAGGAAGTCAATAGAAACGAAGTTGGGATATTATAGAAAACCGGGAACCTACAGGGCTTACGACCTGTCATCGGCTGGTTTACGTGATTATTCACAAAATTAGACAAAATACAGGTTTTCAACGTGCATTTCTGGGTTTGGATAGAAATAAAAGTCTCCAAAAATAAAAAATAAATGGTCTTGATTTGTATAAATTTTGAAATTTTCCTTTGGTTTTTCCCTCACCACCACCCGTTCTGTTAATGAGTGCAAATAAAAAAAAACCAATGAGTGCAAATTTCAAAAAAAAGTTTTTTTTACTTTATAATTAGTCATAGTCTGGACAGGATTATTTTAGCCAACCTACTCGATATATATTTTTTAAACAGATGGGTGAAGGTCGTTTATTAATTTGGAACCTCTACTATAAGAAATTTCATAAAATAACGGTATGCACAATTTGTAAGGAATTCGTAAAAAATAAGAAAAAATATAAGAAAAATAAAATATAAAAATAAAATATAAGAAAAATAATCTTTGCGTGAATATGTCTGAGTAATAAATCGATAAATACATATGTATATCATGACATCTACAAGTATGAACAAATAATGGATGAAAACAATTGCTGTTAGTTAATTTGTTGTGATAATGGTTGGACATATACTTCATAGATACTTCACAAACATTACGTTCCCGAAGATTAATGCTAGACACAAATTTCTTATATAAAATTGTTAACAACACAACCGATTCTTCATACTTACTTGGACAAATATCTCTTAATTGCCACCAGCGTCACACTCGATCAAATGATTTGTTCCAATCATAAAAAAATCATACATAAATCGTTCAACAACCAATTACAACAAATTAAATAATTCGCAAACCCTGGACATCTTTCATGATAACTTTAGTAAATTTAGGTCCCGGGTGGGGCTGTTGTTGGTGTGATATATTGGGGCGAAATTGAAAATCTTAGAGGTTATTCCTATCTCTCTATTCCCTCTCCCTTCCTGTCCTATAGAGGTTTGTACGCCATTTTTTTAATGAATGAGTATTTTTTGTTGTTGTTTATATTTTATATTGTAAAGATCACTCGCATTATCTAGCCATTATTTTTATTTTGATTGTATAAAAGCATTAGGGAACTTTACTGATTTGTATATATAATATTGTTTTTTTTTTTCCCACAAGCTGTATATAACTGTCTGTTCCCAGAATTAAATAAAATAAAAAATAAAATAGATGTCTATGAATAATGCTGAGCAATTATATTTTAACTAACAATATTCATAGTTAGTTATTAAAAACTTTTAGTTATAAAAGGGTTGTATTGGAAATATTTGAAAAAATATATTCTTTAATAGAATTGAAATATTTAAAATATTATGTAGTTAAAGAAAAAATGTAAGGTGAAAGGATATGGAGATTGACTAAACAGAGGATGTAGTTTTTTTGAGCATACACAGCTGAAGGACCCCTCGCACGCCATTGGCATATACATACATATTGTTATGTAGGTATCTTGTCATTTTTATTTTTAATTGCACAAATCATCTGAAATATATCTGAAAAGTATCTCTGGGAATACTGAACTGACAGAGCATAGATATGATCCGTCAGTCATGTTTATTCAGTCGAGTCTCTTGATCAAATCAAGACAAGAAATAAAAAAAAACAATTATTATATAATTTTTTTCCTACATATGAAAAATAAAATTGTAAGATATGTATAATGGTACATACACACAGATGTATGTATGTAAGTTAGTAATAATGTATTTGTATCCCTTGAATGTTAAAATATAATATATTATCGTAGGTAGGTACTATACGAAATTGATCATAAAATTAATACGGCAAATGGCAATCAATTTGCAAAATTTAATAAGAGATTACATCAATAAACACGTGTCTGACTGTTGTGTGTCCATCTACACATCTACCCCTGCCCCACCGCACACCCGGGGAAGGCTGGGATTCCCCTAACCTCGGGATGGAAATAGATACACGTGATGGTGGTGAGATCGCCGAAGACACACAAACAAACACACCGACACAACACAACATCTGGGCAAAGGTTACATAAGAGAAAAAAAACTACCAGTCTATATTATTTAAATGGTCACAAAAGGTAAAGTACCCAAAGCGTGGAACCCAAACGAGAGTGACTGACGAAAAATTATATTTCTTTATTTATTTATGTAGGTATACATAATAAATTATGACGATGAGAATAAACACTTACTTGCACCGTGTACAAGTGGCGAGATTATCACCGAATGAAGATTTAATCGGAGTAACGAGTGTTGCTAGATAAATTATTTGAAATAAATTTTTCTTCTGCTAAGGATAGGGATTGCAATCCAGCATTATATATAAATTTATGTATAAATAAACAACAAAATAGACAGTAACAATAAACTAGCTCACCTTAGCACAGGCTGTGTCTAATGAGGGGACTAGTAACAAAATATACGGACAAAAAGAGCACAAGGGAAATAATACAATTTTATTTATTAGAAATGAAATAACTTATGCTTAAATAATGGTATCCGCAGAATGCTAAGAATATCGTGGACTGACATGGTCAGTAACACTGAAGTACTACGTAGAGCCAACACCAACAGAGAATTATTCACTAATGCTAAGCTCCGTAAAGCGTTGTACTTCGGGAGGTGAAAAATATGTCATCCTTCAGCTCGTCATGAAGGGGAAGATTGAGGGTCGTAGAGGGGTCGGAAGAAAACACCTTTCCTGGCTGCGAAACATCCGCGAATGAACCGGTATGAGAACTGTGGAGGAGCTGTTTCGCACTGCACAGGACAGGGAGGGTTTCTCTATGGTGGTCGTCAACGTCGGGGAGACCTGATATGACACAAGAAGAAGAAGAAGATGCTTACTTTTTATAGGCTAAAAATTACTATGTTTATATGCTTAATGCTTTTATATGCTTAAATTACTATTTTTATATGCTTAATGCTTATATTACCGACAATTATTAAGTATCATATATCTATCTTCTCTATGTATTTCATGAATATAAGACAACTTAGAAAATAGTAGGAATAAGTATATCCCTCTTATACACACATCCGTTTGCGTGTCAGTTGTCGGCGAATTTGATGTTTGTCGCCTAATATTTTTGTAACTAATTTTCCGGCAATGGAAAAGCGCAACTTGTTTTTGCTTGTTTGCATTTTATTTGCATCAAGTGTAACATGCGTTCATGTTGATAAAATAAAAAGTATATCCCTCCCATTATCTTGTAAATGTATTATACAAGACAATGAAGGAGAACTTTTTTTCAATAATGGTAAATCTCCAAACGTCAATTTTGGTAAATCTCCAAACGTCAATATTGGTCAATTTCCAAACGTCAATATTGGTAAATCTCCAAACGTCAATATTGGTAAATCTCCAAACGTCAATATTGGTAAATCTCCAAACGTCTTACTTGGATACCCGTATTGCGTATAACTTCTTTAAGTGAAGATTCTGTATGAGAGTTGGTACAATTTTAAATGGAATCTTATCGTCTCGCTTATAAACGTAAACTATCTATAGTACCTGGTAATAGAGCGTGATTAACGAAATAGTTTACTTATAAACCGTGACTACCTTTATTACACCTTTCTATAGTAGACGTCAAGTTAGGACGGGTGTCGAGAGGTTGTTTAACGCTTGAGTAACGCGTCATACTAAATATTTCAAAATGGCGGATCTTTCACATATTACTATGATCCGACGCATATTTGAGATTGACAGAAAAATTTAATCCTTATATCGTTTTTCCTCGTTATTCTTCATCGTAATCTTGTTTTAATTGACCCAACATGGCACAACGCGGTGTTTGTATTCATTTTTCGAAACATACATTATTATAAAGATGCCAAAACACATTACTTACAATGCTATACTGATTGCATTAAACCAGGAGTATTTTTATGAATTTATTTTTATGTGAAGAAAACTTGGAAAATGGTCCTGTACTTGTTATTCTATAAAAAGAATAAAACCCCTCTGATTGAGTGGTGTGTACAAAGTTGTCTTTTCATATAATATCTTATACACCACGAAGTGAAACATCGTCAATAAATGAAATTGTCTGAAATGTTCAACAAAGTTTAACGTTTTATTTTTCTCTAAGGCTTTTCACTCAAAAAGGATGTTGCTGCCGTTACTTCTCAGAAACATTTAAATAATTGTCATATTCTTTACAATAGATTTAAATATTAAACTATGAACCTGAGGAGAGTTCAGCCCAAGAAGTTAATTATCAGGAATCATTAGGGTTGATAGATTATAGATGGTATAGCGACCTCCTCAGAGCCTAATCCTTTGATATGTTAAGTATCTGGATATGTGAATTATTCCAAATTGAAAGCTTAATCGGAGCAATTATCAATACAACGTGAATTTTCGTTTATGCATAGATATTTTGTTTATGTTCAGCGATAATTTTTTACCGCATTGACCGATTTCGATGATTCTTATTAGAAAGACCATCTTCCGATTTGACCAGTTTCAAATTGGAGTCTCATTTCTATGCTTCTGAAATGAAAAATCGCGTCAGAGATTGGATTGATGATAGGTACTATGGCGGACATTAGGACCTGGTTGATCTATTTTGTGTGTGCCCACATGTTTGTTGAGGTGGTGGTTGTGAGTGCAGAATACTGAGATTGTGTACCTATTTAATGTGGAACGGGAACTATAATATTACCTGGTTCATACTTGCTTATATTATCACTAAAATATGTAAACTGCTAGTCCTAGAACAGGATTGCCTAGTTGGCCAGCAGTAATCTACTTGTTGTTGTCAGTGTTAATATGGTGTGATTAAAAATAAACAAATAAATAAAATATCATGAAAAAATCATCAATTCTCACTTCTGATGATGATGGATAATGATGTATTTCAGATGATGGAACTCATGAGAAAAAAATATCAAACTCTTCAATTTGCTTCAAATCGTCTGCAATTGATAATAATTCTTTGCCACATTGTCAGAATCCGATGGTTTCATTTGCAATTGAAAGAGTTTACTTCTGGGGTGGTTCCATATAAACTAAGCCAAGAGGTTTGATGATGGGAATCATGAATAATCATGAATCTCATATATATATACGAAGGAATTGTATGAAAGAAAATATTACTACATACATACATACATAACATCACTCCATGTCCCTGATGGGGTAGGAAGAGAGAAACGAATGCCACATTTTTTCTATCTTGACACAAATTCATTTTGAAGTAATTTTTTATGAAAGAATATACCTTTAAAAGTTTATAATTCAGTTATTTAGAATTTGCGCATTGGTCTGCTAATTTTTTTGAGGAAGTCCAATAATACTTAATTAATTAACAATGGTAGTACCTAATGGTAGACTATTATTATTTGTGGTACTTAATTGTTATTAATATAATAATTAATAAATCGGCCAGCGCCGTGTAAAAAAAATAACATTTATAATCAAGGAAAAAATAATCTTTTAAAAAACACGTGTGCAAAGATTTTAAGGTCATATTGCTAAAAATATTTAAACAAGCTAAAAATGTTTTAAGAAACATTACACATGACATAATATGATGCTTGTATTTAACATAAAAGTAATATAAAATAATCATATACAACTACATATTACCATTATTCATTGTTTCATATTTAAACTTTATGTATTCAGTAACAACCTGTGTTCATCTACTTTATTTTCATACGATGCCTTCGACACAGAGGCGGATCAAGACATGAAACAAACTTGCACTAGTTCTGAACGCTTTTTTATTAATTTATTTATGAGATTTCTCATCGAAAAGATTACAATCTTGTGCTTGGTGAGGGATTCGCGTGATAATAAACAATACTGAGACTAAACGATGGTACACAGAGTGCACAGATGTGTTAAGTACATTTTTTATCAAATCGAGATACGTACACAAAAATGCTTGTATTTTTCATAGCATATTGTTAAAATTTATGATATATGTACGATTTATGATGTTAGACATTACTCATTGACAATATGTGGTAAATACAAAAAAAAAATAAAAATGCATTTATTAAATATTACATTTTAAAAATGCTCCCATATGAAATTATTTTTTTGCACTTACCACGTCTGTGCACTTCACCATCGACGTATGTAACAAGTTGTACAATCAAGTAAATGAACCAATATTTTTGCACTTACCACGTCTGTGCACTTCACCATCGACGTATGTAACAAGTTGTACAATCAAGTAAATGAACCAATATTTTTGAGTAAAAAACCGAGTTAGAAAATACGGTTAAGGGGGGGACTGCTGCCAACGTACCTATTTTTCAATTTGATATACCATCATTATTTCTTATCAAATCGTTTTGAAAAAAATAATTTAGATAGGTTGGGTATTAATAAAGAAAAATATATCTTTACTTTTTGATAATGTTCTGTATAAATTCTTGTAGAAAAATAATGGCATACCACGATTTTCAACGTTTATCTTATATTTTTAATAAAATATAAAAAAAAAAGATTTATTTTCCATTCAGTGCCATTGCGAAATAAAAGTTTTTTTGGTTTATTAACTTAACCTGATGCATTAATGCAACGTAACATCGTATTTTTCCATATATTTTGATCTTCTTTAATTTATAAAAAAATATAATGCTCTATACCTTTAGAAATTTAAAATAAATGTCAAAAATCGGGGTAGGTATGCTTATTATTTTCCTACAAGAATATATACAGAACATAATTAAAAAGTTAAGGTATATTTTTCTTTATCAATATCCAAACTAACTAGGTTATTTTTTTTTCAAAATGATTCGTTTTGTAGTAATGATGCAAATTCAAATTGAAAAAACAGGTACGTTGGCAGCAGTCACCCTCTTAATCCTTTTAGCAATATACGCGATGTGAACTTAATTCTTCTTCTTGGATTAGGTCATATTATGTCCTGTCAGTGAAGGTGGAGTACCTTGGAAAGTGTTAAGTATTATTGCTAGTTGCATGTAACACATCAGATCCAACTGTCGATGGCGATAGTACCTAGTAATTGTATGAAACGATGTCGTCACTAAAGTCAATTTTTATAAAATTATTAAAAAAAAATTAGGATGTACTACTACAATGTTCAATTTTTTTATAGAAAATTAAATGATCTAGTTGGGGAGTTTTGGTATTTTCCGATATTTTTAAAAGCTATGGAAATATAGATCGTTGAACACATAAATTTATCATAAAAGTATATTTTTCTTAATAAAAAATGTTTAAGTAACTCTGGAACTTTTTTGAAAAAGTAAAATTTGAGATTTTGTATTTGTCTATATTTATTAGACAAATTATCTCAATTAGAAATTTTGTTTCAATCAGGGGTTATCAACTTTTGAATTTTTACTTTATTTTTTCATATATCTCAAAAACCACAAAAACTAGAAGGCTGAAAATTGGTATGAATATAGACAAATACAAAATCTCAAATTTGATTTTTTAAAAAAATTCCAGAGTTTCTCAAACACTTTTTATTAAGAAAAATATTTTTTTATGACAAATTTATGTGTTTAACTGGCTATATTTCCAAAGTTATTAAAAATATCAAAAAAAGTCTAAACACCCCAACTAGATAATTTAATTTTCTATAAAAAATATTAACATTGTAGTAGTACATCTCAATTTTTTTTAACAATTTTTATAAAAATTGAATTTAGTGACGACATCGCTTCATACAATTTGTATGGCAGTCGCCTATACACAATATGTAAGAAGACTTAATAGTTTGATAGGTACTTAATCTCCAAACATACATACAGAACCATCATGCTGTTTTCATATTCCGGGTAGGAAAACAGGACTGACCTCCATACTTTCCTATCTTGACAAACATACCAACATGTGTTAAAATATTAAATAATTTGTATTTATGGGTTTATAGTTTGGTACTTATTCTTCAACTATACATACTATCGCTATCGACAGTTGGATCTCATGTGTTACATGCAACTAGTATATAACAAGTCAGACAACAAAAAACAATTCAGTATTAAGTTAACTCATTATATTAACATATTTAATTTTGTGATTGAAATAAAAAAAAATCGTTTTTTTCGCTGGGCGCGAAGATACACCTGCCTATCCCTAGTATTATAAAGTTTATCATACGTACATATAATGTGCTATAGAGATACCTGAACAATTCACAAATGACATTATTAAAAACGTGACACGTGCTGTCTATAATATATACATTGTTACGCTTTATGGAAATACTTCCCAGAACCAATAAACTGAGACAATACCATTCAGTTCATATCTTATTCATTGATCTATCTATTTCATCAATATTCCACGACCTTATGACAAAATACATGTACATACATACTCGTAAGTACGATAAAACTATCGTCCATACAAAACGTTTATCATGAATCGTATCACACGAAGAGGGGACACCAGGTACAAAGGTTTTCAACTGTTTAATGATTTGGCAGAATGTGTGAAGGAGGCATCTGGTCTTACCGCTTTTCGTCGCCTGTATTGAATACATAAAGGAAAAGTTATTTTAAGGCATTGTGTGCTTCCTATGTATTTTTGTGTAAATTTGAATATTTTCTTGTTTTTTGTTGTTTTTATATATTTCATACTGTGATTTTTTTTTATTTTTTCAACTTGTTAATAAGCTTATTGGTCATATTAGATGTAAGAAAGTGCATTTATTTTTTACATCTAAATAATTTTATTACATATATACAGGTATATAATATTATTGGGTCCATTATACACTTATTTATTTCTTTAAAACCAACCAATAGTAACAACCAACCAACCAACAAAACCAACAGTAGGTACATACAAAAGATAAAATACAAAAGAAAACAATAATTAAAACATACACCAGTTACAGGTGTTAACAAAATATAAATAATAATCTAATGAGACTAAGAAATATACTTCAAACAAACTTGCTTAAAACAATATATTTTTCATTATTTCAATCCATCTGACAATATGGCATTATATGTTGGCGGGGAGCTTTTAAAACCATTTTAGTGCCTTTAGAAGTTTTTCAAAGAATCATTATTAAAATTATATTAAAAAAGAGATTTGATTATCCAACTATTAATTTATTTCAAGAATTTAAAGTTTCAACTGTTGAAAATATCTACAAAAAAATCTCATTGTTCCAAATTCATAAAATTATTCTTACAAATTCAAACCAATTGTCATTTTCTATAAGCAGCAGAATAAATTCACAAGGATGTATTACCATTCCTCTTTTACGTACAACTGCCTCACAACATTTCTATAAGTATAAAGGTACTAAGTGGTTTAATGAACTCCCTTTGAGTCTTACATAGACTCGAAAAAAATTATAATATATTTAAAAATAAAATTAAAAAATTGTACTGATTTATTTATTTATTTTTTGTTATTTCATTCTTGTTTTGTGTAGCTTCATATTTTTTAGTAGATGTACAATGTTTTGGTAAATGTAACAATATTAAATAGATACTCCCCTCTTTTAACACGAGATTTTATCTCAATTAAAGAGGGTTATTATGAATTATATAATGGAAATTGTATACCTTTTTAAATTATGATTTATATGTGAACCTTGTATTGTTTTTGTTGATAAATAAAAAAAAAATATTAAAAAACTCTTCTTAGACTGGTCACAACATATGCATCAGAATGCTGGACATTGACCAAGAAGGACGAAAATGCATTGTTGGTGTTCGAAAGGAAAATACTTCGCAAAATATTTGGCCCTACACGTGAAGGAGGATTTTGGAGGATCCGGTTTAACCATGAGCTAGAAATAATGTATGGCAAACCAAAAGTTGTCCAATACATCAAAATACAACGTCAACGTTGGCTCGGACACGTTTGTAGAATGGAGGATAGCCGGGTCCTAAAGAAAGTATTGGACACCTGTCCTGAAGGAAGAAGAAGCAGAGGGAGACCTAGGATGAGATGGCTGGAAGACATCGAGGGCGATATAAGAGCGATCGGACAGACAAATTGGAGGAGATCGGACAGGGCGGGATGGGGTCAGTTTCTTGAGGAGGCCAAGGCCCACACCGGGCTATAGCGCCATTGCTGATGATGATGATGTATTATAAACGTACTACGTAGCGTTGGGGAGGGTTTGTAATCTGCTCAAGAAAATATTGATTCTGACCCTAAAAAGACCCGGGTTGTAAGAAGGTGGAAACACAGAATTCGGAAGATCGTTCCACAGTCAGACTGCCGTGTTAGTAAAAGAGTTAAATACCATAAGCACCTAACTTTAATATAATTGTTGGCCTTCGTGGCTCAGTTGGTTAAGTATCTGACTGCTGATCCAAGGGGACCGGATTCGATTCCCGGTGAAGACACAGATTATTTTTGTTTTCAGTCTGGATCTGTGAGACTATTAATATCGTAAGTCTCCAGAATGTGGCAATTTGTTATTGGGTGCGTGTTAAATAAGTATTTGACATAGTACCTGTTGGTTGCCCGAGAATAAATTAATAAATTAATGGTATAATTTCAACTGTCTATTTCCGTACCCAAATGAAAAGAGTCAAATCGATCAGATCATACAACTCTCAGAAGAACTAGAAACCAGTCTTTCTTTTACATTGAAACTTCTAGAACAAATTACATGCTAAATTCATATGTCAATAGAGCATGTACTGGATACAACAGAAATTGTCCGGAGTGATCCGGAATTGGATGCGTTTGCTTCGGGTTTTTTGCTTTAATAAAATTGGGAATATGTCGGATGTTTCATCTGTGCTCTGTTTTGTTGTGCGTATCTCTTGCCTTTTGAATTGTGCCCCTTTATTTTAACTAAGTATTCATACATTAAGACACGTAAGGTATAAAATTGAGATATGAGTTTCCAGTGCTCAATGCTTCCCTCCCAGTCCCCTCCTACCATCCCCCCTACTAAACCTGTTTTGAATTTATCAAAATTTAATAAACTAAAATATCTTGTAATACATGTAGAATAATATTTATTTATTTAACTTTTTGTACATAATATAAACAAATATAATACACACTGGCGGGCTTATTGCCATTAGGCAATTTCTTCCAACCAATCAAATTACAGAGTGACAGAATTATATATGTACATCAACAAAAAATTAAAGCTACAAAAGAACAAAGAAAATATACATAACACCAAGATAAATAATAAAAAAAAACAAAAATAACAACAAAAAAAAACATCATAGCAACAAGAAAGGGATTGGGAAAGAACAAGAAAAGGAAATCGAGATCAGGTGTTTAGGGATAAATATTACGTAACAGAGGGAAGGAAGGAAAAGGAGAGAGATCAGGTATTTTAGGAAAGATATCCCCGCTTTAGTCTTTTCTTGAAATGGAAAGCGAGTTTGACGAAGTTTTATCGGGACTCAAATATGATTGGCACTTTACAAATTATCATTACATTTTTGTAAAAAATTTTTGATGTTGTTTTATGTATTGAATAAAAATCTTTTATATGAAAAACCGACTTCAAAATGAATGTTGTCATAATAGGAAAATGTGGTGTTTAGTAGATGGTAGATGGTATGTATGTATGTTTGTATGTATTTAGTAATATTATCTCTTATACAATGCGCCTGTAAAATAAAACGCAAATCATTTGCAAATTCACAAGTTTCATGATTACTTATGGTTCCCATCATCAAACCTTGACTTAGTTCAGATGGAAACACCACAGAAGCAATCCTTTTCAAATAAAAAAGGAATCATCGAATTCGGACGACGTGGTAAAGAATTATGTTTAATTGCAGACGACTTTGCAAATTGAAGAGTGAGTTCCATCGTCAGAACTCGATGTAATTCATATGTGTGATAATTTCTGAAGCACTCCTTCCTATCAAAAAATAAATCATTAAAATCGGACAATGCTGTAAAGAGTTCTTATCGTCGAAGTGCAAATTGAAGAGTTTGATGAATTCCTCATGGATCCCATCAACATATCTTGACCAAATTGAAATGAGATCAATCGGAAGATACCTCCTTTCCAATGAAAAAATAACTGTCGAAATTGGTCAACGTGGTAAAAAGAAATCTCTAAACATTTATAAGAAAACAGAATTGATAACATCCTCAGTTTTTGGAAGTCGGATAAAAAATGAATCTCTCCACTGAACTGATACATAGTAATGGAAAGAGTTATAATAATATAGATTGGTAGGTATATACATAGATAGTATATTATGTACCTATACACATACAATATGAATGTGATTGTGGCGTGTAGGTTATCTATAAAATAGACATCGGAATCAAAAATATGAATCGTGTTTAACTGTCGGAGGACATGCGTAAAAATTGTTATTTTCGCATATTTTGCACAAAATCGTTATTATCGCGAATAACATTAAAACATAATGATCCTCTTTAGGTATATACATATGTACTTACTGTGGAAAACTCATTTTGTAAAATAAAACAAAATATGTTCTTACTCAGTAAGTATATAGTGTAGGTATGTACCTACTTTACTTTCATCATTATCGACATTTATAATCCAACTGTCGATTTGTTCAGGAGAACTTTGTTCTCTTAACATATCGACAATGTATCAAGCCAGAATACGCGAGAATTGTATGGAGAGGTCTACTTTTTTCACGGCTTTTCCAACTTTGAAGTCAAAAAACACCAACTTAGAGGCTTCGCAGCATATATGTTCCATACACGGATTTACTCAGAATTCGAGTAGAACATTTCGTGTGTCTGTGTGTGTGTGTGTGTGTCTGTGTGTGTGTCTGTGTGTCCGTCCCCCCCTTATAACTTTTGATCCGCTCAATAAACAGAGCCTAAAATTTCAGAATATATAAACAGTTACAGGCCTACAAAACTTTTATACTCGGAATTTTGAATTTTTGTTTCAGTCAGGGGTTATCAACTTTTGAATTTTTATTTTATTTTTCCATATATCTCAGAAACCATAAACGCTAGAACGCTGAAAATTGGTACAAACATAGACAAATACAAAATCTCAAATTAGTTTTTTCAAAAAAATTCCAGGGTTTCTCAAACATTTTTTATTAAGAAAAATATTTTTTTTATGATAAATTTATGAGTTTAACTGCCTATATTTCCAAAACTTTTACAATTATCGAAAAAAGCCGAAACACCCCAACTAGATAATTTAATTTTCTATAAAAAATATCAGCAATGTAGTAGAAGATCTCAATTTTTTTTTAACATTTTTTTAAAAATTGAATTTAGTGACGACATCGCTTCATACATTTTGTATGGCAGTCGCCTATACACAATATGTAAAAAGACTTAATAGTTTGATACTTCGACTCCAAACATACATACATACCATCATGCTATTTGCATATTCTGGGTAGGAAAAAGGATCTTCCTCCATACTATCCTATCTTGACATACATACCTACATATGTTGTATAGAAAACAAAATATCTGAAAATATTCAATAATTTGTATCTATGGGTTTATAGTTTGGTACATATTCTTCAACTATACATACTATCGCTATCGACAGTTGGATCTCATGTGTTACATGCAACTAGTTTATATATATTTTTATGATATTCATTTAGGTATTTTCAAAATTAAATAACATTATTTATAAATTAAATTTATTTATATAAATAAAATGAACTTGAAAAAAAAATAATGAATATGTCGTTGTAACAAATACATATACATCCTCATGCATCCTCATGCAATCTTTATTGCTTTAGTGTGGGTGGCCCTATTAAGTGAAATTCACGGCCTCTAGATGTCTGCAGTGCTCAAAGCAAGAGCACTTTCACTAAAGGATTAAAAACAGCTTTGTTTCAAAGAGCAACACAACATTAAACTATCAGCGCCCTTGATATGATCTCGAATCATTAAACGGCGCTATACAAATAACTTATTATTATTATTAAATCACTAACTTTAGTTGTCGGTCGACAATTCTTGATAGAACTCCGTTGTACGTAGATATTAATATGAAATTAAAAAAAAAGGTTTTCGTCCTATTAAATTAAATTGACTATCGACGCGTTTCGTGTAAGGGACATCGTCAGAATAATAGTCTAGAAGACTGAAACTAGAGGTTATATACAAAATTTACATGTTAGGTGTATAAAACTGTTGGTTTTAAACGAAAATTAAATTTAATTGAAGGAAAAGATTTGAGATGGGTCGATGGCAGAGCGGTTAGCGTGCTGGGCTAGTAATCCAGTGGTGGCGAGTTCGAATCCTTCCTCGACCGATTTCGTTCACCTATAGCACAAGCATTTATGCTTAATTTAAGGAATGTAGGAAGATGTATATGTACTTGTTTAACAAGGACATATTCATTTTCCAACTGTCGATTTGTTCAGGAGAACTTTGTTCTCTTAACATATCGACAATGTATCAAGCCAGAATACGCGAGAATTGTATGGAGAGGTCTACTTTTTTCACGGCTTTTCCAACTTTGAAGTCAAAAAACACCAACTTAGAGGCTTCGCAGCATATATGTTCCATACACGGATTTACTCAGAATTCGGAGTAGAACATTTCGTGTGTCTGTGTGTGTGTGTGTCTGTGTGTGTGTCTGTGTGTCCGTCCCCCCCTTATAACTTTTGATCCGCTCAATTTACAGAGCCCAAAATTTTAGAATATATAAACAGTTATAGGCCTACAAAACTTTTATACTCGGAATTTTGAATTTTTGTTTCAGTCAGGGGTTATCAACTTTTGAATTTTTATTTTATTTTTCCCTATATCTCAGAAACCATAAAAGCTAGAACGCTGAAAATTGGTATAAATATAGACAAATACAAAATCTCAAACTAGTTTTTTCAAAAAAAATCCAGGGTTTCTCAAACATTTTTTATTAAGAAAAATATTTTTTTTATGATAAAATTATGAGTTTAACTGCCTATATTTCCAAAACTTATACAATTATCGAAAAAAGCCGAAACACCCCAACTAGATAATTTAATTTTCTATAAAAAATATTAACATTGTAGTAGAAGATCTCAATTTTTTTTTAACAATTTTTTTAAAAATTGAATTTAGTGACGACATCGCTTCATACATTTTGTATGGTAGTCGCCTATACACAATATGTAAGAATACTTAATAGTTTGATACTTCATCTCCAAACATACATACCATCATGCTATTTTCATATTCTGGGTAGGAAAAAAGGAACTTCCTCCATACTATCCTATCTTGACATACATACCTACATATGTTGTATAGAAAACAAAATATCTGAAAATATTCAATAATTTGTATTTATGGGTTTATAGTTTGGTACATATTCTTCAACTATACATACTATCGCTATCGACAGTTGGATCTCATGTGTTACATGCAACTAGTATATAAAAAAAACTAAGTACCTACCTATTTTATATTTTATATTTATAATATATCTACGTCAGCATAAATAACTGGTGCTATCTTCTTCTCTGGTTTCAATCCTAGGATTAGTTTGCAGCAATTTCTTCAATTCTATTCATCCATTCTTCCCTGTCTTGTGCGGCTCTTTTGAAATCAACATATGATGAGCAGCGCACATCTACCAGCAGGTCCTCCAGATACTCTCGTCGTGGGCGTCCCCTAGAGCTTGTCCCCTCGGTCATACCCTCCATTATGGCGTGCAAGAGGCCCTCATGGCGTATTACATGGCCGATCAATCTTGCACGCCTTACGGACAATGTCCTGAGCAGGTGTCTTCCTCCTTCGATTTGTAGCGGGTGCAGCCAGCCGAGTTGACCACCCACTTCAAGGAGTAGGGGGACGTCAGCCGGCTATTTAAGGCAGCGCACATCAATTCTCATGGTTCAGTTTAACCAAGGCCAGCGGTAGGCAGTCACTCTGCCCGACTCACATTTCGATTATAATTACGCGCATTCAGCGATCTATATTATTTAAAATATTTAATAGTCCATTATTGAAGTATCAACATTGATTTATAATTAGAGTCACACTATCAAATAAATACGTAAGTCCAATTCAAACTATTTTAGTACCTGTCCATAATATTAATTAATTCATATACTTCACAAAATTGTTAATGGTGTCATAGATTATAGACTTTTACAATACATACAATTTAACATTCCTAGAAGATCGTTGAGATTTGCCAATACCTTTCATGTCAGCATGCTTCGTACTAGCTTTATGTATTACAGTCCTATACCAAGAATGTGTAGACAGTATAATGAGGTGACAAGGGAGTATCCTGATCTTGACGTGTTTGCCGATTCGCTGTCTGCTTTTAAGAAAAAAGTTAAGTTACGCCTGTTGGTTTAGAATGTCTCCGTGAAATTTAAATTTAAATTAAAATTTACTTGATGTTTGAATGCTATTGCATATTCTGTTAAGGATTTTTTTCATTTTTTACTGTTTCTTAAAATGTCTAATTGTTGTTTAATGGATGTAGTATATATATATATATATATATATATATATATATATATATATATATATATATATATATATATATATATATATATATATATATATATATATATATATATATATATATATATATATATATATATATATATATATATATATATATATATATATATATATATATATATATATATATATATATATATATATATATATATATATATATATATATATATATATATATATATATATATATATATATATATGTGTGTAATTAATGCTTTAATTTAATAATAGCTCATGAAATTTATTAATGTTGTGTGCATCCATTATTGGAAGTCCAGCATACTCATAGATAAAAACAAATATTTCGACATGAAAGTTATAAGCTGGATTTCTGTTGATGCGCCTTTATAAATGAATAAATAAATAAATAAATAAATA
The DNA here is from genome assembly GCA_963576475.1 of Molanna angustata. NCBI lineage: Eukaryota > Metazoa > Arthropoda > Insecta > Trichoptera > Molannidae > Molanna > Molanna angustata. Next base: position 35,270,380 of record OY754975.1, on the reverse strand, counting down.
TTCTTCTGATAAATATATAAATGTTTTATGGTGTGGCGTGGGTACCTCGCTCTGTTGTGTAATGCTCTTTAATTAGCTTGCAACTAATTACCGAGCTACGCACAGCAGGATCGAATACACACGCGACATCATTTCGCGTTGGATTTGGGGAACAGGCGACAGGTTACTACCTAGTGCCTGTCTAGACCGGAGCACCCTTCTGTAAATTAATAAATTAATATTTAAAACCAAATACCAACCAGCGCGAAAGATTCTTTGAAGAACCTCCTCATTCGTTATGTGGTCTCGAAATTCCTAATTGTGCTATAGGTGAACGAAATCGGTCGTGGCAGAATTCGAACTCGCGATCACTGGATTATTAACCCAGCACGATCTTCTTCTTATTCTTCTCAGCCGTCTCTTCAATGCTGCATGTACGCCTTCTTCAAATTTTTCTATCCTTCTCTATCCTGAGCGTACCTGCTCCAATATACAACGTGTCATTTAGCTCAAGAAAATAAAACAAGAAAAGTTAACTCAATGTATGGAAGTGACATTAGTCACGTGACTGGCAACTGTCACTTCCATACATTGAGTTATCTTTTTTTGTTTCTTTTCTTGAGCTAAATTACACGTTGTCTAGGGGGGGGGCTGAACCGCTTTTTTTCCCGCGACTGCAACTACATATATCGTCAGCCCATCTTTTCTGGAGTCGACCTTCTCTTCTTTTGTCTTCACAAGGTCTCCATTGTAGAATTCGTGGTGCCCATCTGTCAACTTCCTCCCGTCTTGCCACGTGACCTGTCCACTGCCATTTGAGACTGGCAATATGGTCTGTAATGTCATGAAAATCGGTTTAGGTTGGGCACCTTCTGGAAAGCTCGACCACTTTCTCAAATGTCGTAATATACCCATGTGTCTCAAAAATAAAGTATTCGAAGCCTGCGTCCTCCCTGTAATTACATATGGTTTGGAAACCATGACTCTCGACTGTCGCCACCATACATAAACTGAAATGCACACAAATGTCTATGGAAAGACAAAAATGCTGATGATAAGTCTAAGAATAAGAATGATAAACCCAGCGCGATAACCGCTCTAAATAATTTAAATTATAATTTATGAATTTTCAACGTGTTAAACATAAAACAAAAAATAAAAATGAGTTATTTGACATTTTCAGTATAAATTTTGTACTTACAGCTTTCAGTATTTCCATTTTTCAACTACAACTTTTATTCATGACTTTTATAATTCGCATTTTGTTAAAAACCTTTATCGGACCATTACAAATGATTAAAAAATAGCCAAATTGGTCCAGCCTTTCTCTAGAAATGCAATTTCCAACGAACTGCATTTCATTTTTACTGATGAGTAAAGAACTATTTTTAAACCACGAATGAGTTATTTTAGTTGAGGTATCAAAGTGACTGCTCCTTCCTCAGGACGAATGAGACTTGTAAGGAAAGATTGAAAGCCTCAGAGGGGTCGGGGAGCATCAATGTGTTTGTGACTAACTTCATTAAACGAATAAAAATGCTATACATTTCTATAATAAATCTTCGCTAATGGACGTACCATTCCATTCTATTTTTTCATAAAAGATTTAAAACTATAGATGATTGGCTTGGGGAAGTACTATCCTACAGTTTTTTTATACAAGATTTAGTAAAACTTTACATTAAGTATGGCCGCACTACTATTTTTGTATATATGTTGATTAAACGCATTTTTGACTGCGTATCATTTTTGAAATGTAATGTACGTTGATTATTAATTGTAATATTGGCAGGTAGGTACTTACCCGTTGGTGGTGTCAATATACGCGGAGGGCTGGACATGGTCCAGGGTATAAATTATCCCATCAGCAACACCAATACTACAAAATAAACATCAACATATAATCTTTTTTTTTTAATGTAGTACTCTGTACAAAAAGTGAGTCATGGAATATCGCGCGTTTGACGTTTTGGTTGGCAACATATTTCAGTTTTCCTTACATTTCAACACATCCTAGATAACTGTTCTCTAAACATTAATAATTAAAATGGTTTTTTTAGACAAATAAATCCGAAGACAATTCACATTAGTCGTTATTCTCTATAGAAAAATGATGTGGTCTGGAACCAAAAAAGGTCAAAAATTCCCTCGGAAAAATGCCTATAACTTCGATTCATACAAAATTTGCTAACTACGACATCTAGGTTGTATATTATAATAAAAATCTATGGGTTGGATAAGTAAACAATTGTTAAGTTTTGTTAGGTTAGGTTAACTAAGTAAATAGTATACGTACCTAACCCAACAAAGCAAAACAAATTATTTTAATATAATTAATAAATTATTTTAACTATGTGCAGTATTGTCTCAAAAACGAGTTAATTCGTTGATAAATAATTTGTTCATACAAAAATACACACCAAGGTCTAAAGACATAATATGATCAAAATAGGTAGCTACCGTTGAATAAATTATATTAATATAAGTATTACTTTCTTAAGTGAAATATTGTCTCAAAATCGAGGTAATTCGTTGATTAATAATTTGTTCATATAAAAATACACACCAAGGTCTAAATACTTACATATGATCAAAATAGGTAGCTAACGTTGAATAAATTTGAATTATATTTTGCAACGTGTTAGTACCTAAATGGCAACAAAGAATATTTTCTTTGCACTGTCAAAAAATGTGACTCAGTGACTCAAAAGTTGTAATCAGTTTGAACGATTAAGCATTTAATATTATGCTATCTATTTTGGAAGTACACAAAAAGTACAAATCATACACCAAAATCACATGAAAAACAAAAAAAATAAAAAAAAAATATTTAAACTTATTTGATAGGTACATAATCAAAACGATAAAAAAATGTTATTGTGAAAATGTAAAAAGAAATTATGTTTATAAAATCAAAATTAGTAAATAGAGTAAAAGAGTAAGTACATATGCATTATATTTATTATATTTAGTCGATTACAAATGTAAATTTATATTTTAAATATTTAAAACTGAATATTCAAGTTAGATTCCAATCAGACAAAATGAAAATGTGCTAGAAAAATATTTGAATTTGGAGCCAGTGACTTTTGTTGCTAACTTCACGCGCATGGTTGACTCCACTTGTTCGAGCTGTCAGACAAAAACAAATTTTCATCTGTCACTTAAAACCCTTCAAATATTAACATCTAAAGACAATTTTAACGTTTGTTTTAATACAGAATAAAATTATACATTCAACTTTTTACGTAAAACTATAACGTAAGGAAAAAAATGACATTCGTGTACATAATTGCAGCATACCTTGAATCTGAAACTCTGTTCACCCACTTGAGGAACCAAATGAAATAATATAAATTATTTTTATAACAACCAAAAATACAAATACACTATTTAAAAATACACAAACAACACCACTGATTTAAATAATTTAAGTATTTATCGTAACCAAAACAATAATCTACAAAGTAGTAAAACTGCACCAAAACAAATCGAACAATGTCAGCACTAGTGTCACCTATCGTACAAAACGGATAACTAATATCGTATCGGCCATTATAAGTTTATGACGTTTGGAAAATTCTATGGAACATACCGCCTTCTATGGAACTAGCTTTGTGATTGGCTGATTTAAATAATTAGTTAACATTTTTTCTTATGGTAACATAAATTTGATAAAATAAATGAAAATGAATAAATCTTGTATTTTTTATGATTTGATTTATGATGAAATCAAGTTTACTTCTATATTATCTGTGATGATATCATTTGTTGTTGTGTATCACCTCATTGATCATCACTGAATGCAGAAATAGGTGTTTATTTTCAATATAAATAAAATCTGGTCCAACCGGCAAAATTAAAACCCTCGTGATTACCCATAACATGGATATAATTATCATTTGAAGTTTTATGACATCTAAAGATATTATAGAACTCCATATAATAATTATATCCATGTTATGGGTAATCGTGAGGGTTTTAATTTCGCCGGTTGGACCAGACTTGCCCCCCTGATCCCATGAGAAAAAGAGAATAAAAAGTTAAAATAGCATGTAATAATTTTTAGGAAATATATAAGAAAAACTGTGCTGTATTTCAACAATAAGCAATGGAATAATTATGCTCGGAAACCTAAAACATAATCTATTCAAATGGCAATATTTAAAAATTCACCCTTTAAATTATTCAATAAGTATTTATAGAAATAAAAATGTAGTGTACAAAGCACAGTAACTTATAAAGCTTATAGAAATAGTATTCAAGGAAATTTGAATGTTATTGTAAATGTCAAATGAAATGTAATTGTGAAAATAATATTTAAATGACTAATATTTCTGAAATATATTGCCATAATTGTTTTCTTTTCCTTTCTATCACAATCTTCAAAAACTTTTAGAGCACTAGATAATAATATACTTAATAGCGCTGTATTCCTTCAGTTTGTCCCCATCTGTTGAATATGGATATAATGAGAATGGGCGCCATTAAAATTTTCATCTGTACAAAGCTTATTGATGGCAAAATAATGTGTCCCTGCCACTAAATTTTGGTGGCAATATGTCCTATTCTGATTTGTTTCAGAGTATGAAAACGTCTGTAACCAACGGGTGACGGTGGATAAAAGGATTTTATACGCGGTGTGACATAATGAGTCCTGTATAAATGCAAGCAACTTTTTGACATTTCTCATATACTAAAATTCAAACGGATATATTTAGACGAATCAGAATAGGACATAATGTGTACCAGAAAATATTGTTTATTTCATGTCTATATAGATTACTATATACTATTTATACGATCATCAAGCTCTTTATTGCCTTGTGAATATTAAGTTTATTACTACTCAGTTAAATATTAATTACTTCTAACTGTAACTAAATTACATACTTATTTATTATATTCCTATATTTTGTGGAACAATTGTAAATATCACTGATTTTTTTTGGGGAAAAGGATTAATAATTATTGTATCATCTACTTTTTTATATCCAAAAACTTTTTAGTGCCTCTGTGGTGCCATCTATGTGACTGGTGATCAACTTCTTTTTGAACACCAAAATACCTCATCAATAAATATTCTCTTATGAGTGTCTCCATTCTTTTCATTTCTCCAAGGTGATAACCATGATTTGAAGGACAAATTAATATAAAAGATTGAGGTAAACAAAATAAAAATAATTGTAGTATAATTTATAATCACATTTATTAATATTATTAACAAGCTAATAGCTTAATAAGCATGGTATTAAAATTCTTTTTTATCATTACAACAACATATCAATATAAAAGTATTTTATATAAACTAACAATATATAATAATTATATGATTCGACGATAAATCTCTCCAAACTATAAAAGGTTAGTTGTTCATTTTAAAATAATAATACAGTTCAAACTTTAGGACAGATATATATTATATAGGTATGTATATAATTCTTTGTTACAACAGATGAAAGTAAAAAATTTCTCTGCACTACATTTTACATATTTTTTAAAGCACAATAACATCTTTGCTTTAATTCATTTTATATATATGCAAATTAATACACGGCAATTATTTATACTGCGGTAAAGTTAAGCATGATAATATTATTAAACACGTTTTTTTATCTTTTATATAAAAAGTAAAAAGATGACAAGAGATATTAAATAATAACTTACAAGATAATGGAATAATAAGGTTATTAACAATGGTTTAACATTAAAAAAATATATAAGAAAATATAATATAAAATATATATATTATAACTTAAGAGTATAGACAACTTGACACAGAAGATGATCAGAAGATAAGGTTTAGCATTCTGCTGTGTGTATGATGTATGAGTATCTACATCACCATCGCCCTAAAGATCGTCCTATAGATCAATATATAGATCAATCTTGATCCTTGAACCGCCTGTGTATGGCCTGAACATATGTGAAGACACATTTCCAATCGGGTTTTCGCATTGTCACCATGTCTTCCACGTCCAACAGTGGATATATGCCAGCCTTCTCACTGAAAAATATAATAACATTTACTAAGTACCTCCAGATAATCTAAAAAACTGAAATAAAGACTAAACTGTTATCTACAATGATCCTAAAACATTCAACAGTGCGATACAGTTGTTTGTCAATTTGTATAAGCTCTGCTTTAAATATGATTAGCATGTCCATGGAATAATCTATGTGATGATATCAATCTATAGTCTCAATTCTATAATATAATTCAATTCTATTTTAGAAAAAAAATACATTTGTCAAATACTTTATTTTGAAGAATATTTTTATTGAATCATAAGTTATAAATAAATAGAATAATAAAAAAATACTCATTCTCAAAAGAATTATTAAACCAATGTGTAAATAATTGTGAATTCTTCAAAAGATCACAATAAATTGCAACAAATACAACGATCATGCTTCAATATTGGGAACAATAATATTATTTTATGTTAAATTCTAGCTAAGAGTTATCTAGGTTCTAACTAAAATACAATTTACAATAATAATTTTTTTTTTTAAATAAAAAATGAATATGTCCTTGTTAAACAAGTAAAATATACATCTTCCTACATTCCCTAAATAAAGCATAAATGATTGTGCTATAGGTGACGAAATCAGTCGAGGCAGGATTCGAACTCGCAACCACTGGATTACTAGCCCAGGGCGCAAACTGCTCTGTCATAGAAACAATATATAATAATAATATTAAACACTTCCTTGCACCCTGTGCAAGTTGCGGGTTTGTTGTCATATGGCAATTGTTTCCAATTAACCAGTGTTTCAAGCCCAAAGAAGCAATATTTATATGAGAAACAAATTAAATAAATTTCTCCTGTGCTGGGGATCGAACTCAGGTTGTCCGCACCAAAACCAAATGCATTACCAACTGTTCCACGGCAGTTGGCATAATTAAAAATGTTGACATAATTAATGAACCCAAGATACAGATCATATAAATGAAATGCCAACATACTCAGCGACTTTGAAGGCCAGCGTGAAGTTGTGTCTTCTTTGTTGTGGCACCAACTTGGTATAGTCAAAGGCTTCAGGGAGGAAATGGTGGATGAGAGCGCAGAATGCCATACCGTCTGACCAGCTCGTTGAGAAGTTGTCTAGTTTTACATTCTGAAAAACAACAACGGTTCATTATGCAAACATGTAGGTATATTTTCAACCACACATACGCAACAAAAATAAATTGATCTATATATAGAGACAATTGATTTTCCATAATTATACTTATTATAATTATCCCTTAGAATATTTTATAGATTGGGAAGCAAGTATGTTGTGAACAGGACCAGAAAGAAAAGATTTCAACAGTTTTAACTTGAGAATCAACGGATTTTATTGACTAACTCTACTTTTGCATAGAAAAGGAAAAACACATTTTTTGATACAAGAAAATTTCATATGACAACTAGCACCATCTATTGCAAGTTATAAAATGTATCATAATACATATTCAACAACATCTACAAACGAGTATTGCCGGACAATTTTGGAGCTCATTTTTGTGAGAAGCAATACTATACATAATATCTGAACTTTGTTATTTCAACAATGTATTGTGAATACTCGAAATGTGTTTTTATTGCTTAATTTATTTTTTTATTAATACAAGTCGTTTATAAACTGAAAAATAACTGTATTTTCAATCATTTCAAATTTGTAATTGTTTTAATATTGTTTGTGACTTTATGGTTTGTTGTTGCTGATTGTTTTAATATTGATAATGGCGTAGAGCCTTACATGATTTTAATAAAAATTATAACCAAAATCTTGAACCTGTCAATTGAGATGGCTTATAATTTGTATAACTTTCAGCTTACAAGACCATATTTAACTGGCCTTGTAAGCTGAAACGGTCGTTGGTAATTACAATAAAACATTGTAGAAATTTATTTACATACATTTTTTTTTTTCATAAAAAAAAAAAAATGTATGAGTTCTCAATATTATTCAAAGTGATTTTATGGAGATGATAGACACTATACAAAAGTTGGATATACAAATACATAATAAATCTGATAATAAAGTCATAAATTTTCAAATTGTGTTTTTACTACTTAGTCATACCAAAAGTGAAGGAAAATCTTTCTTGTTTTAATATCTCAATTTATTTTTGTTATGATAAAACAACATGAAGTTAAGAAACAAAACAAGTGAATTATAAATTAGAAAAATCAACAAAACAATAATTGATTATAGAGCAATGTTTTAATTCTCTTTAAACACTTAAATTTAAAGATATTTGTTTTTGAGTAATTGAAACAATACATTGTTTTGTTTTCTTTATTAGTAATGCCACTAAAAGTATTGGTCATTTTTTGCAACTGTGATACAAGATTTAAGTTTACATAGTTATGAAAAATCGAAGAATAAATTGACACAAATCTTTATTTGAAGGGTGATTTATTTTTATGTTGTGAAAAATTACTGTTTAATTCAAACAAAAACAAATTTCTTTTAAATTGTTAAGAGAGTAGGTACAGTCAAAAATATTTCACTGACAAGATAATAATAACTTATTATTAGAAAAAATTATGTCCTATTTTGATTTATTTCGTGGATAAATGGATTTTATTCGTGCGGTGTGACGTAATGAGTCCCATGTATAAATGCAGTCAACTTTTTGACATTTCTCATATACTACAATTCAAACAGATAAATTTAGACAAATCAGAATAGGACATATTTTTATAAAACATTTAGATGTAATGTTCTACATATTGGAAACTGTACATGGAACATTTAGATGTAATGTTCTACATATTGGAAACTGTACATGGAACATTTAGATGTAATGTTCTACATATTGGAAACTGTACATGGAACATTTAGATGTAATGTTCTACATATTGGAAACTGTACATGGAACATTTAGATGTAATGTTCTACATATTGGAAACTGTACATGGAACATTTTTTACTGATCTGCATAATCAAAATGTATCATGTAATAATTATTTGTTATTATTCCAATATAAATTAATACAAGTAAAAACACTATATTTTGATTCTATATTTTTATATGTTAATAGCTAAGTATTTCTATCTAGTTTTGATAATGTCCATATAGGATGAAGTAGCTATTGATGAAGTTTTATAAAAATGTACAATCAACACAATATATAATGTTTTTACTTATATTACATTGTCGTGAATTAGGTTTAAAATTAAGAATATTTAATCGAATATTTTTATTATTGCATATGCGCAAACATTGGATTTTTTTCCCTGTCGGGAGTCAAGATATTTTTTAATTATCTCAATAGAGACGAAGTTGGAATATTTACTGTAGGAGAACCGGGAAATCAAGGCACCTACAGGGCTTACGACCTGTCATCGGCTGGTTTACGTGATCACTTTATGCGCTTGCATAAAGTGATCACGTAAACTCATTAGGGATCTCATTAAAAAGGCATAATTGGTGAACGTTGCGCAAGCGCATAAAGTGATCACGTAAACCAGCCAATGACAAGTCGTAAGCCCTGTAGGTGCCTTGATTTCTCGGTTCTCCTACAGTAAATATTCCAACTTCGTCTCTATTGAGATAATTAAAAAATCTGTTAAAGAATATATAAATTCATTCTTGCAGTTAATTCGGTGAATTCTTTTTCGTAAAAAAATACTACAGTTTCTAAGCAAAATAGTATATATTTTCAAAGTAAAAAACTTACATTTTTGTCATTTACTAGTGCAATTGTTGCCAATCAGCAAGAACAAAGGATAAATGTGTACAGATTCTCAAGTACATAATACATTACAAATTAATGGAACCTACTGCTTTTACAAAATAATTGAAATTAACAAAATAACATTATTAAACATATTAAAATAGCATATTGAAACAATAATAGTTAAAACTGTCAGTAAATACGATAAAGACTTGACTTGTGTGAGGATAATTCAAAGATAATATATTCTGTAATAATAATTTTTATACAGTAAAAAATAATAGTTTTAAAATCAGCCTTTGTCTCATAAATATATTTATGAGGTGATTTCACATTTAATAATCCATAAGATTGTTAAGGCCACAAATAATGACCGGTGCGAGTTGCAATTAAACCTAAATCAGATCATGTAGAGTAGTGACAAATGAAATACTCAACATGACCAGAGTCTTATTTTTTCTGTAAAATGTGTTGTTTGTAGGTTATATTCAAAATAGATTGAAACAGGTCATCTGACCTTTTTCACTTTCATCAAATCAAGGAATAGTTTGACTTAAAAAATAGTTTCGTGTGATACACAACAACAAATAAGTATTTTTTTTATTATTCTTAAAAACATGTACGTTACTACACTTGTAATAATTAATTATTTTTAAAAATATATTATTTAAGAATATCCATCACAAGCATTGTCTTTGTATATATCGGATGGCTCCATTGATTGATCAGTGTATTTAATAAAAACATATGAGAAATGAAAACTCATGCAACAAAATGGCGTTATGTATATTTTATTTCATCCAGCACATAACATCCCTCCATGTTCCCTTTATAGCGAGTCCTTGACGCTTTTTCCATCATTGTGTTATTTAAAGAGATAGAGACACTATTATAAACAAAGAAAATACCCAAAATATCTGCAAACATAGTTTAATAATTAATTTCAGTCAGTTTGTTCTTTCTATAAATATAATAACATCACACTTGGGTCTGGGTACTCTTCATTTCAATATCACCAAATAAACATATGTACTGTCTATGGACAACAAGAAGTAGAAATCTCCTATTGTGATCACTAAGTGATACAAGTTTTGATAGCAAATACCAGTCAATAAAACAAATTAAATATTTATTTTTGTACGTCTTACTTTAGTATAATTCCCCATTTTATACTTCTCCTTAAATTTAGATTGCAATATAATAATTGAGATTTTCTTGCATCCTGGGAAAGTGACGATTTCATCGCCCGTTGGAAATTTCTTCCAATGAACCAGTGTTTCCAGTCCAGAGAAGTGAGAATCGCTCGACAAAGAATATTCAATATATATGTTACGGCGATCGAAAATTAAGATTTTGTTAATAATATTTAATTATCTAGGGAAAATAATGAAAAATCTAATAATAATTATTCATCTACTTCTTGAAAACTCTAATAAGAAATAATTTATTTACTGTCAATATGGATAATTTATTTAATTACTAGCTTCAATTTAATTATACTCTTTCTGAATCAATACTTTCATAAATATCTACTGATATAATTAATTAATATAAATCCTCTCTCATAAACTTCTACTGATATAATTTAACTATAAAAACTTGCTTATTAATTTTAATAACAATAGGCTAGATTATTATTAACTACATAAATTATTGTTTATTAGCTATAGAAAATATTGATTAAAATAATATTTTAAAAATATGATAATACCTACTTTTATATAAATAATTCTCTAAAATATTTTTTAACAGATGTTATTGGAGAGTGATCTATAATTTGATTTTATCTATGCACTGGCTCATTTTTTATTTGTTCACCTATGTCCTGTGCTTAAAAATCCATCGTTACCATTGAATTCAATGTCCATTGTAAAATGATTCAATAATATTCAAAACCAGCGTGGAACTGCATTTGAAATACAATTCATTTAACTGTCTGATAATCTACATAAGATTTATTAAGTCCATAGACAATCAGTATGATTAGCTGGTGATATTGTTGTTTGTGACAAGTTAATGTGTCAATATGGTTAGAGGATTCAACTCATTAATAAAAACAACATTGACCGTTAGTGGAAGATCAGGATCTAGGACTTGGAGGGATCTTCGTGGAAGGAATATAGTTTACTGTGAAAAAGATCTTCAAATAGGATCATTATATTAAATATCAAAAGTCAAGTTATTTGGTAATTTCAATTTGATTCTATGTAGGTAATAATGTTTTAGATTTTTTTAAATATATCATATTTACAAATAATGATCAAAAATTATAATCACACAACCATTGTTTAAAGAAAGTAGTTGAATTTGGTGCAAAAAGTATGATAGATTTATATTATAAAAATAAAAAAATAATATCACATATTGGTAGTCTGATAGACAAAATTGCATGCACTTCAGTAGATACCTACCAAACTTAATGTTTTAAAGCCTCAAGATACTATGTAGATTAGAATATATGATTATTTAAATACGTTCATTAAATTTAAACAACACGATTGATTTTTAATCATGACTTTGCTTCTCGAGCAACTAGTAATGTAGTACTATCTAAAATATTGACTTAACTTACATTCAATAACAATTACTTAATGTTGAAGATTAATGATATTAATAATATCGCTTTGCAAATTAATAATTAAATTCCAATCGAATTCTGGCTCTGTAGTTTCATGTCTTCGGCTTCGTAATAAATTGAACTATTTATTATTTAGATTGAGAGTTAAAGATTCAGAAATTCTCGAAACAATAAATATCAAAAAGTTTCAAAGAATATGCGACTTTTGATAATTTCTATCTTCCATGTTTAAAATATTTATTTTCATTTCATTCAGAAAAAATATTTATTCTAACTGAAAATAGACAGTTCACGCATTTGAAAAATGAATTACCTTTGTTCAATGAAACAAAATGAATTACGCTTTAAAATTTAACAATATTTCTTAGTAGTCCGTCAAATAAAATATTTGATTATTTGAAAATAACAAATAAAAAAATAGATTTATATTTATCTGTCGCGACAGTCACATTTCTAAGCAAACAATACAAAATATTGGAGAGTTTATTGAGTCATAATAATAATAAGGATATTCTACTATGAGGCACATTCAGTTTTGTCTTACGGACTACATTTTATAGAAAGAAAAAATCAGCTGTAGGATTAATCCTTCTCCGCTGATTTTCATTACCAAAAGTGATAAAATTTTACTTCGTCATTACAGTGATAGATTTGAACCACATGAAATTGAGACAGTTATCTTTCACAAAAATGGATGGAAGAAATGAATGAAGATGTGTGGAAGTATAAGAATGGTATTAAATAGCAGCACGGCATGCACTGTTTTAGGATAAGCTGGTGGTAAAAAGGGTGCGGTGAGAAGAGTTGAAGAAAAATATTGTATCAAATAGATTCAAACATTTCAAATAATTATATTCCTTGAATGGGGTAGGGAATGAAATTGTATTTATATCTAGTCTCAGTTGACTCTGACCTGACATATTCTAAATTAAGTAAAAACGAATCATAATAATATAGTCCATAGAATAAATAACAATGTACTGACATCTCAAATATACTCAGCTGCATTTTATTGAAATTTAAAGCTAAAGAGATGCATATTGAGTAATTGTTTATATTAATATCATTTCAACTGAAATCTGAATTCTTAAGTGAGACACAAAATTCGATTCATAAAAAATAAAACTTTCAATAAGTGAATTAGGTAGGATAATTTCTCATATTTTTTGAACAAGAAAATTGACAATATGAAGATATGATATGTTTTTGTGTCTCCTTAAAGGTGTCTGACGGAGAGTTTATACCAACCAAAGTGTCTGTCACAAGAAGTAGTGGTTTCAAAAAATCAAGATTTATACTATAATGCGTGATTTATATATTTCAACTATAACTGACTGATGGTTTTCAGACATAACAGCCTTCAAAGTGTAAATAATTGCTATTTTAACACGTCAGTTACGTCACTGACAGTTAAACAGTCATGTTAAAATAGAATTTTCAACACTTTGAAGGCTGTTATCTCCGAAAGCCACCGCTACTCAGGGTTCATATTATCCAATCATTGTTATCTGCTGTGGTATATTTTTACAGAAAAAAAACAACCTTTATACTATGATACGAAATTGTCTCTCATTGGCTCTTGGTCAATAATCTCATTTTATCGTTTGAGATAATAGCTTAATAGTAGACACTAATTTATTATATATGGCATTAAAATCTGCAATTATTTATATATTGAAAAGAGAACTAATTTTGTTTCCAGTCAAGCATAGCAGGTGATTTCAAGAATAGTATTGGCCCAAATATAGTTCCTTGTGGGACTCCGGAGTTCATTTCAAGTAGGAAGCTTAAATGACATATTTAAATAAAAAAAAAATTCAATACAAATGAAGATGTGAATCTATTTGACATGATGGATATGATAGGTTTCTGAGGAGATACATAAATATATAAATAGGAATGGGGTGTCATGCATTTAATATGTCATCATCCCATTGATGTGTTGTGTTGTGTTTCTTGTCATGATGAAGAGTACCTCATACTCCCGAGTCTTGTCCCTGCACCATTGCAACAGTTTCTCCTTGATATTGGAAGCGCTGGCTTGCACCTGTGGGTCTGTGAACTTAAACATTGGGGAGCCACGACCTGTCGGTGTCAGGGGTGTTTTCGGTGTGCTGTTTTCGTATTCCCCCCAACAAAGCCAATTATAATTTCATATCAACACGAAAAACATTAAACCAAATCAATTTCAATACACAAAAGTGACAAAATCAGTAAATATCACAGAAAAAGATAAATTTCGATAAAGAATTTGGAATTTCGTTAACAAATTTTGATTCTATCCTGATTTTATTGATCTATTTGACAGAAACCATGGTAACAGTTAGATATATTAACCAATGAACAATTTGCAGTATGTGCCTATATACACATATTTCATTATGGGCCGGTATTACAGTCTCAGTTTAAGAGCTAAACTCAAGTTTTACAAAAATACAGCGTATTACAGTGTCCGTTTAGGCCTAATCTTCCCTCAAATACGTCACTAAAACGACAAATATTTAACTCAATGTTTCTGGCGGATTAAGTATTTAACGGTGAGTCAACTGTCAACAATCTGGCTGTCGGGAACTAATGGGCCCGCATAATCATATAAATAACGTGTACTTAGCTGAATCAAAATTTAATTTACCATCACTATCATCTAGACGAATAACTGCAGACTCACTATTTTTGTTTAAGCTATTTCATAATATCATTGATTGTCCAAATTTATTAGAAAATATCTCACTTCACATTCCAAACCGCAATGTCAGATCAAAACCTACTTTCTCTATTTCACACTCAAAAACTAATCTTAGGAAAAATTTCTTTACTAACCGGGCCACCTCCAATTTTAGCAACCTGCTCAATAACATTGACTTTTTTCATACTCAATCTCTACACTCGTTCAAAATTGCGATAAAGCGCCAACTTTGCACTGATAACATAACTCAAAATTCCACTCTCTAGTATATGCATGAATGTATTATTTATGTGTCACCATAATGGTTGCAACACCTTCTTCGTTGATCCTTAAGTAAGTTGGAATCCCATGTTATGATTCTTGAATACAATCCTCTCTGTACTATTCCTTGTATGTTTCTGGTGTGTTCCTATAATTTTGTTTTTTTCTCATTTTTCGTAAATTGTATGTTAAGCTTTTAAAATTATTTGATATGATGTCCTATTATTATGTACTGTAGTCTACATTTTCTTGTTTTTTTTTCATTGTCTTTAATATCATTATGCTCTACTGTACTGTTGGATATCCAAAATAAATAAAATAAATAAATAAAACTGTCATTTGCTAGGCAACGCGTGTAGTTTCAGTTTCTATCACTAGAGGCGTTAGGCAACGAGTATAGTTTCAGTATTCTATCAATAGAGGCGTTAGTTGTATCAACAGTGGCGCCACACAACAAAACAAACTGACAGCCGTATTGAAACGAACATGGGCATTTAAAAGCATTATTTTGGTGAAAAAAAATAAATTTACCATGTTGGATAATAAAACAATAGTATTTCAAGTCGTAGTGTCCCGTTTTGTAGTTCGTATTATTTGAGGTTATTTAAAATTTGACAGATAATAACCACAGAAAAAGTAAAATATGTCTATAATTGAAGATTTAGTAACTGACATGTCATATTGCACTGTAATACGGAAATGGATTCAATCTCCCCTTAACATTAATCTTGAATTTAACAAACTCAATGAGTTGAGGGCCGACTGTAATACCGGGCCTATATTACAAGTTTAGTGATATCAATTATAATTTGCTGTATTTAATATATTCCTGAACACAGTTTAGAGCTGAAAATGATGAAATGGATAATTCTGTAAATAATGATAATATTTTGTCAATGTGTGTTATGTTATTGAATATTTAACAAACCTTGGGGCCGTTTGCGTTGAGTTCTGTTTATCCAGTTGTCTGAATTTGGCAAATGGTGAAACAGGTTTTGTTGCCTGCGGAGCCACATTCTCAATAACTAAAAATAAAAAGAAGCATTTATATTTTTTCATTTAAACTGAATATTCTAGAAATGATTAATTTTTTGCTGGGTACACAAGATGCTACGTATTAACAGTCGCCTCTACAAAATACATGTAAGATAACCCTTCGTGTGCTTGTGGAGAGGAAGACCCTGGACTATGTATTTTTTGAATGTCCAATCCACACCAAACATGATTTGTACTATACACTTAATACTCCACTACCAATCAATACGCCACATCTTCTGTCATTAAATTTCCTACATATTTAATTCCACATAGCAAAATTTCTTCGCCTTAATGGATTCAATCAATAATGCAACAACCTCAAGTCTCAAATTATATAACAGAACAAAAAAACTACAATTCAAGTTGAACAATGATTGATTGCTATGATAAAACATATTGTTAAACAAAAAAGAAGCTATTTGAAAAAAAAAAGTAAACCACAAAAAGACAAAGAAATTGTGATAATATTTCTCAATTTAATGATAAAAATTTGTATTAATTAAGTAGTACTTTTTGTGGTGGGAGTAGATATTTAAAAACTCCACGTCTGAATCAAAAATCACAACTCCCTATAGATTTTCTATGCTGTTTCATGATAGTAAAATATATTTATTCAGAATTGTGTAGCAGAAATGTGTCATTTGATTCTGTCACAAAAGAAAACAAATTACCGTTACTGGATACATTGGAGATTTTCTCAGTTGTGGACGACGTTTCGACAGTGGTGATACTCTCTGAAAAAGACAAAACGGATCATGAAACACGTTTGTAGGATGACAATTATTGCGAAAAGACGAAATTTCAAAAACACAACTGCAAATTCTTTTTTTTTTTGCAAAAGCAAACTTTGATATTAAATGAAAATTAATAGATATTGATGGAAGCATAACAATATTATTATTGGAGGTGTATGTATTTAATTACAAATAATAATGCATCGATCAGAAGGTAGTTTTGTACAGATGCAAGTTTTATTAAGAAAATGGCATGCGACACACTATTGTTGAAACACTAAAAATGTATGTATACATCGGGTGCTGTACACTACTCATGCTAACAGGGTTGGGTGGGGAGGAGTTCGGGCGAGAGCGATATAACAAGAGAGCGGCAAAAAAGACTGAATGTAGCAAATGTATGACTTGAACGTTTGCAGCAGCGGCAATATATATAATGATTACAGTTAGACAATACGGGAGGCGGACAAGCGAACACACGGACACTCCAAGGTCACTTCCAATATCACTCACGAGTTGGTGGGGCGACGCAGCAGTCCATCACAGCTGACTCCCGGGCTCCTTCCTTCCTTCCCTCCCCTTCCTTCCTCTCTCTCTCTCTTTCTGTCTGTCTGTCTTTCTCTTTTTCTATCCTATACACTTTAAATTAAAAATCAAACAACAAATATCCTTATCAGGGTGCGAATCCCTCACAAATTCTATTCTACTAGTGGATATTTCAGGAATGATATAATCAGTTTTTTTTTGTAGTTATTGTTTTTAAGAGGACTTGAAGAGGTCGTCGAATGCATCTTCCACATTATTTTCGTCCAGCAGAGCCAGTTCGGCGAAAGTCATCTGCGGCATCGTCCGACTTCGTCCCAAACCAAAGTTTTGCACCTGCGATGAGCTCTTTTCCAGGACACGGTGTTGATGGTGCTGTTGGACATTTTCAGAAATCGCTTTGGGCACCGTAGGCTGTTTGACCATCGGAGCGTATTGTTGTTTCGTCACGGGCACAAACTGCTGTTTGGTCATGGGCACGAAAGCCGATCTTCTGTTGTGGTCTTCGTTGAAACTGTCAAATATTGAATGTTGGGACGAAGACTTGGTCAACTGATTGGGTGACAGCTGTCCAGAGAAATAGGCTTCCACCGTTTTCTTCTTCTCGTTGATTTTTTCTTTGGTAATGCCGGCTTCAAACTGTTTGGGCACAGACAAGAGATGCATCGACTTTGCCCTCGAGACAATTTTGCTTCCCGGTGAGGATATTCTGGGTGAGGGCGGTTTCATGGCGTGCTGTTGTGTTAGCTGATGCCAAGATTCAGATTTGCTCAAGGCTGTCGGAGACGGTGTTTGTGATCCAGAATTGTTACAACTGTTGATGGGAGACATGTACGCCATGGTGTTGGGCGGTGGGAACTGAAGTTTAGAGCTTATCACAGATTCTCCATTAGCATTTATCTCTAGAGAATCTAAAGAATATGGTTGGCCTCTTGTATTATTTTGGATGTAGTTGTGCTTTTGATTGTAGTTTTTAAATCCTTCGGGACTCCTGAACTTATCATTAGAGACATCTCCGGGGGTAGCACTGTTGTATTTAATTGTGGGGATTGCATAATTATTATTATTATTTCTCTTATTTTGACTAGAATTATAACTAGGAATATGACTAGTATTATTATAAACTACATTAGAGTTCGTTATTTGGTTAGGTTTGACTAGAATAGATTGAGATCTTGGTTTCGACATATTAGAAATTTTCGAATCATTTATTTTAGTTTCAATAACTCCATTGTTTTTCATAACATTGTTTGGTATTATATTATTATTGGACATCACATTATTTGAAATATTGTTACTTGTTGGATATGAAGCATTTCCATTAGAAATGTTTTTCTTCTTTTCAATTTGAGTTATAACATCGTGTTTTGGACTGGAAAATTTCTGCAAAACACCTTTGAGGCTTTTCGCTGCTGTATCTCTCTTTTCGTACGTATCTTGGGATTTGTTTGTTTTAATAACAGCTTGCTGTGAGACGGGTCCTTTCATAACCTTTGTTACAGCCTTGTATTCTGTTTGACTAAGAGAATCGGTCAAATTTTCACATTCTTGTTTTATTTCATTGATATCTTTTGCATCTATAACATTTTTGATATCTTTTACATCATTAAAATCATTTTTTATTTCTTGTTTGATCTTTGCTGGAATTTCCGGTAGATTGTTGACATTAACTTTGCTAGGAGATACAACTGGAGATTGTTTAGTTGAATCTTGATTAAGATTATTTAACACAAGATCCGGTAGTTTCTTTTGTGGCCGTGGTTTATTTTCCTCTATATCAGGTATTTGTGGTAATGGTACAAAAGTAGACACCGGACTAGGAGGAGTGAAGTCTGTAACAGTATATGTATTGAATTCTTGAGATGGAATTTGCTCTGAAAATCTTCGTGGTGCTGAAACACTCTCTTCGAGTAGCGGTTTGTTTTTACTGCTTTCGCGAATTTGCTTTTCATAAAATTCTATTTGCAAACGTTCAGCATCAATTTTAGGAGGGAATTCAATTTCAGTCTCTTTTTTATCAATTTGTGTTTTTGTGGTTTGATTTTCTAAATTCTGTACCAGTCGAGGGGCAGACAAAGGCCCCTGGGCAGGTAGAGCTTGAGGTAAGGAAAGTCTCTTGGTTGAAGAAATTTGTCCATTCTGCATGTTTACAGGATTGAAGTTTTTCTCTTTGTATGGAGGAATATGCAAAGGATGTAAAGGGTTTTCATTGTTTGGTGGAGATTCAAATTTCTTTGTTGCGAGATTTAAAACCCTGTTGTCTTTAGGTGTATTTGAGAAACCCCAAGGGACTCCAGGTCCAGAAGGTGATTTTTGAGTGGGTGGTTTTGTTACTAAGTGATTGCTATTATCAATTCCGTTTTTCATAAGGTTATCAATTTGATCAGTTTTATCAATTTTATTAAAATCTGCATTGGTCAGTTTTTTAACTTTTCCTGAGACTGATGGAGGTGACCACACTGGAGGTGCTACATATGTAGAAACTGGGGAAGTTATGGTTTTCTTTGGCAGAGGTTTAAATGCTGACATTGGAGCATGGGAAAACTGATTAACTGGAGCTGGTTTTGGAATAGGTTTGATGAGTGGTCTATCAGGTAAAGATCCGTTTACCATTTTAGGTCCAGCTACCATCAAAGATCCGGTTATGACTTCTCCCTTAACATCCGACGTCCAAGGAAGTTTGGAAGACTTGTTCTCATGTAAGCTATTTAAGTAATTGGCGCCACTTTTAGTTAATTTTGGACCAAAGTTGGACGGCTTAGAAAAGTTTGAAGAATCATCAGAAGTCTTCCAGAATTTTTTAGCAGATGATACACTGGAGGAACGGCTATTTTCTCCAGTAGAACTTTCAAATACATTTTTGATACTACCAAAACAACTGCTCCAGTTACACCCACCTTTCTGATTACCGCTCGGATTGTTTTGTGCCCAAAGAGTTCCAGTTTCATTGTTATTATGCTTTTGTATAAAAGCTAGGAATTTATGGTCGTTGTCAGTTTTAGGCTGAAAGTCAGGAATTTTAGGTTTCTTAAAGGCCTCAGGACTATTTTTACTTCTGCCATCTTCATCTTCACTGTCAACTTGATAACAATGAAGAGGTTTAGGAATATCAATGGTATTGGCTCTTTTCATTTTAATTTTTTTGTTGCTGAATCTATTGGTTGGCTTTGAAACTGGTTCTTTCAACTCTGTATTACCAAAGCCATTCAACAACTTTTCTTCAATCTCCTTGACTTTAGATATGCTATTTTTACTATCATACGGAGTATTTTGTTCTTTACTTGATTTCGATACTTGAAATTCGTTAGACTGCGGCAAATATTTGTAACTTCCAGAGAAGCGATTCGAAGGTAAATATCCGTTTGTTTTTGGTTCTGTATTTTTGATAGTCTCCACTTGGATAGGCTTCTTTTCACGAAGAACAACATTTACCTTCATAGTTTCTTGTTCATCCTCAGATTCAATACTAGCATCGGGGCTCATGATTGGGTTACTGAAAACTTCAGTCTTCTTTTGAGCGGCTTTGATGAGAGATTCCTGAAACAGTTTTGCCACGTCGTTATCGTAAGAGTCTGCACCGCGATCGAGGGACATGGATTCTTTGAACGGCGGTTTGGGTTTGGATGCAGAAGTGATTACAGGTGAAGCTTCAACATACGCGGTTTGTTTGATTGGCATTTGTTTTTGCTGTACGGGCAGTGCGTTGTGAAAACTAATGGAGTCATCGCTCGGAGTAAGCGGACCATTTTGTACAACTTCATTATCTTCCTTTTTGAGTGGGTAAGAAAACGGTTGTGCTGTTGCGTTTTTCACGGGAGATTGAGGAATTTTGGTAACGTTGGTATCTTGAATATTAACAGAACCAAGAGAGGTTTGTTTCTGTAAAGTGTAAGGTGAACTTTGTCTTCTGATTTCGTTGGCAGGTTTTTCTTTAACGTCTTGAGTTTCTTTTTGTAGAGGTATATTGAGGTCTTCGACAACTTTTCTGGCGTCTATTAATTCTTCTTTGGTGACGCCGACAGTGTGTCTTGCCTTCTTGTCTCTTTTCTTAAAGGTTCTCTGGGGGGGTGCTCCGTTGGGCACCCGCCCCGCCGACAGCAGGCCGGCCTGGAGTCTAGCGACCAGCTCTAGCAAGTGGCCGCCTTGACCGGGACGCAGGGCCCCCTGTAGTCTTGCCAGGGCCCCGTGTACCTCTGTAACTAGAGGGGCCGGCAGGACGGATGGACACTCACCCTTGCTCTGTCGTTCAGCTCCGCTGCTCGTTTCCTCGGCAGTTGCAGCCACTATCTGGGCACAAGCTGAAATATAAAACATCAATTACTTAATATGTAACATATAAACACACTCTTTTAAGAGACTTAATTTTACCATTAGATGCCGGCCGTCATGGTACAATTGGTAATCCGTTTGGCTTTTGTGCAGGATCCTGGGTTCAATCCCCAGCAGAGAGAAATTTATTAAAATTCATTTGTCATGCAAATATCACTTCTCTGGGCTGGAAACACTGGTTTTTGGAAGAAATTGCCAGTTTTTGGCCTACGTGGCTGTTGGTTAGATATTTAACAACTGATCCAAGGGACTCGGGTTCGATTTCCGGTGGAGATGCCGTTTTTAATTGTGTTTTCAGTCTGGAATTGTGAGACGGTTAATATCGTATGTCTCCACAATGTGACAACTTGTTATTGGGTGCGTGTTAAATTAATATTTGACATAGAACCTGTTAGCTGCCTGAGAAGCAATATAAAATAAAAAAATATGGCAATAAACTCGCCACTTGCACAGGGTGCTAGGAAGTGTTGATTATTTAACGTCATTTTGGGTAGTGGGCCCATACAAAATTTATACTTATACCAAGTCATAGTAAGGCTTATTTTTTTCTGTAAAAGGATACCACAGCAGGTAACAACGATTGCATAAAATGAACCCAGAGAAGTGTTGAAAAAATGGCTACTTTAATATGTCATTTATTAGAATTTTGCAATCTATCGTGGTTAGAGTCCTATTATTTGTTAAATATGATAAGTATCCATGTACGTACATTTAAAATTTATTTACTCATATTTAGGTGAAGTTTAGACCAACCTTCTTGTTCTGCCATCACCTGACGAAGTCTGGCGCGGATTCTTCTTCTATCTTCGTAGTCGCTGCACTCCTCCAACTGAAAATATATTATTACATCTATGGATAACTGTTTTATGGAAACGTAACATTGAGATTTTTTTATAGAATTGTAACATATTAATTTATTGGTTAAAAATGAAAACTGACATATGTGGAAGTTGTCGTTAAATGATAGTTATATTAGTATTGTTCAGAACCATTTGGTGATTATTTTTTATAAACTTGCTGTCAAAGAAGTGAGTCTTGAGACAGATGTCGCCTAACTGAAAAATATATTATATTATTCAGATATTTTTATTTTATAGCTATCCCCGTTCACACTACAGAAGTTTTAAGCTATTAATTACAATCAGATAGAATGATGAAGTTAAGTCATCTCAGTCTATACAAATATTTAAAAGTACAACTTAATTACTTACTAAGTAAAATAAAAATATTATAATGGTCACATAGTTCCTGAGTATTCTATCTGCATCCTTCATTGCATAAAATTAAATAAATCAGTTATATTATTATTTTTTTTATTTTCATTCTCCTTAGCATTTCTTCCAAGAACCTTTTTTTAGGATGGTTGGAATAATTGCTTTATGGCAATAGATCTGTCTTTTTGCAATTTATGTACATGAATATTAAATAACACCCTTACCCTCATAAATACACTTCCTTTTTTGAGTTCAGTGCTTCATAATTTTGTGCTTTACATATTTTTAAACTTGTATTCTTTCAATTTTATTGAGAATTATGTTGCCAAAATGTATAGCATAATAATTGTTAATATTAGATGATAAATTCTATTGTGATATTTAAGTTGTATTGTATTAATTTTATGTATCATGAAAATAAATAATAAAAAAATTAATAATTAAATAAACAAGTAAATAAATAAATATATAATTTAATAAATAAATGAATATAAATTAGATATTAACCATTTTTTTAAGTACAATAATTACTTTTAAATTACATTTTAGAGGATTGAAGGCCCTCTATTTTCGTTATTTTTTCTCTTAGCCAGGCCGAAAGGTTAGAGAATATAAATAGCCGACCCATAAGTTGTATGGAGTTTAACGACAGTCATTATAGGCGGTTAATAAGCGCTTTTTAAGAAGGTTAATATATGTAGGTACTTCGTATTCAATAAAACTAGAATA
The DNA here is from genome assembly GCA_963576475.1 of Molanna angustata. Taxonomy (NCBI): domain Eukaryota; kingdom Metazoa; phylum Arthropoda; class Insecta; order Trichoptera; family Molannidae; genus Molanna; species Molanna angustata. The sequence continues at coordinate 35,246,612 of OY754975.1, read as the reverse complement.
AAACATAAACCAACTAAAGTAATTCATTACATTATAAAAATATAAACACGACTATGATTACCTATATGTAAGTGAAAATCTGAACGATAAATTTTTAGTCGCCGTATGGTGATTGTATTTGGTATCATTCAAAATAAATGCATAATTAAGATATCAAAATAAATTTATAGAATGTGCACAGTGGCATAATAAACCAACATAACCATGAAAATGTTCCTGACAGTACAAATAAATGTATTAAAGTTGATAGCAAATAACTTTTGTATATGGTATAATATTAATAGATAAATTAGTGTTAAAACGATTAGATTCGTACTTGAAAAACTACACAACGGGATGAAATGAACCGAAAAATGATTTAAATGCAATACTAACATGAATGACGAGAAATCATTTGGCTTAAACGTCAGCCATATTAGAAATTATACAACTATTAACAGCAAATTCAGAAGGTGCTGATAGTGATTAAAGATTAGAAAAAAAGTTAAGGGAGGGACTGCTGCCAACGTGCCTATTTTTCAATTTGATATACCATCATTATTTCTGATTAAATCGTTTTGAAAAAAATTATTTAGATAGTTTGGTTATAAATAAAGAAAAATGTATCTTTACATTTTGATAATGTTCTATATATATTTTTATAGAAAAACAATGGCATATCCCGATTTTCAATGTTTACCTTATATTTTTAATAAAATATAAGTCGTAGTTCAACATATTTTTTTTAAATTAAAGAAGACACAAATATCTAGAAAAATATGATGTGACGTTGCATTAATGCTTCAGGTTTAGTAAATAAACATAAAAAAAATTATTTTCCATTCAGCGCCATTGCGAAATAAAAGTTGTTTTGGTTTATTAACTTAAACTGATGCATAAATGCAACGTTACATCGTATTTTTCCAGATATTATGATCTTCTTTAATTTATAAAAAAAATATAATGCTCTATACATTGATTTATATGTAGTAAGTAGTACATATAATTATATTAGATGGGTCGGTGGCAGAGCGGTTAGCGCGCTGGGTTTGTAATCCAGTGGTCGCGAGTTCGAATCCTGCCTCGACCGATTTCGTTCACCTAAAGCACAAGGATTTATTTGCTTATTTTAGGGAATGTAGGAAGATGTATATGTACTTGTTTAACAAGGACAAATTCAATGGCTCTATACCTTATAGTTTTTTAGAAATTTAAGATAAATGTCAAAAATCGGGGTATGCTTATTATTTTCCTACAAGAATATATACAGAACATAATTAAAAAGTTAAGGTGTATTTTTCTTTATTAATATCCAAACTAACTAGGTTATTTTTTTCAAAATGATTCGTTTTGTAGTAATGATGCAAATTCAAATTTGAAAAATAGGTACGTTGGCAGCAGTCACCTCTTAAGAGAAAATTTATCATTGCTAAGGTTACTCAAATTAAATAAAAAAATATTCAGAAAAACAACTCTTGTCTACGCTGATTTAGATTTAATAAATACTCTGCCCGATTAGAATCTTACCAATTTCCTCAAGAGACGCTCGTCCCAAATGTCATCAACGTTTGGAAAAGCTTTGGAGGATTTTGTAACAACTGTTTTTGACTCCTGAAAATAAAAGAATATTACATTTTAATATTTCCATTGTTCCAAAATCAAAATCTATTTATTATAAAATGTGGATTTTGTCCGAGTGTAGTGTTACAAAGACAGAAATGTGTGGCGATTGGTTATCTTTGCATGATGTAAATATGAAATGAAGTTGTGTTTGTATAAATGTAAATAAATGCGTGCAACACTCCCAATATAGCACAGGGACATAAATTAGATAAATTTAAAAAAAGGTTATATTTGCAGTCAGACCCCATTGAAATGTATTGCCACTAGATCATCCGACATTTTGTCGGACCTAACACACGACAAGTGGGTACGGGCAGTCAGGCGGATGTTTAAGTACACACATCATTGTAATACTAAAGAAACGTTGTATCTATGTTTAATTTTGCCTTTATCGTTTTGCAGCAGTATTAACTGTAGGTATATGTATTTGTTGAAATATTAGTTAATCATGGGGGGCACAGACCACCTGCGAGACTGCCCTGCTTGTCCTGCTACCTACTCGCGTTTGGCGACAGATGAAACAAGGGAAAATTATACAGGATGCAATAAAATACGACAGCGAAATAATACTATGATGTGTAATGTGTAGGTGTATCTATGTGAATCCCATTCCCCTTCATTTTTTGGTTAGGTCCAGTTAGTCTTTAATAATACTAACTTAATAACAGCGACTTTATGAATTGAATGGAAATTGGTCGCAGGAAAAATTTTATCGATATCTTTGCCATTTGAGGTTAGGAATAAGTTATTATGTATTCGCATTTGATAAAATTTTTTAATAAATTCAATATTTTCACGTATTTCCGACGTTCGTCTCTTGATCTGTTTGTCGCCAGACGCTTGCTAGCTGCTCATATGAGGACCAGCTACGCTGCAGCGGCGCGGCGCGCGGCGCAGCGGTCGACGTTGTCAAGTATTGGTCGAGAATTGTTTGATTGCTGCTGACACGACAGAAGAAGAAGAATTCATAGTCTGTCTATATTGTGGTGTTTTCCCCAACTTTTTAGTCGGTGACATTTTTTTTTCATTTAAAGATCGCACAACATGTTTAAATATAACCTGTGAAGATCGCACAGCATGTTTTAATAACCTGTGAAGATCGCACAGCATGTTTTAATAACCTGTGAAGATCGCACAGCATGTTTTAATAACCTGTGAAGATCGCACAGCATGTTTTAATAACCTGTGAAGATCACTGACAATAAGGTCTGCGGAGATGCTGGACATCTTTGAGAGAAGAATGCTGCGTAAAATCCTGGGACCCGTGAATGATGGACAAACATGGAGAATTAGATACAACGATGTGTTGTACAACATCTACAAAGCACCCAAACTGTCTGAACATATAAGACTAAGCAGGCTATCGAGGGAGATCGCGATCCACTTCCACGCCGGCGACGCTATAGAGCTCATTGGCCCTGTTCACCACCGGACGCAGCCGCAACATCGGACAAACACAAAATATCCACCATCCATCGGGTTCAACCACTGCCCCCGAGAATCCAACCACACACGTCAGGGCCTCCGATTGGTCTCGAAATCGGCCGCTAAGTACACTCCGTTTCAAGTCGGAGGGGCTTGTACCCCGACCCCTCGGTCCTCGTGTTGGCGTCCGAAGGTTTCGCGGGCTAACACCGGGGGCATCCGACGCAATCATCACCTGTCAGATTTGACGTCTAGTTGTCAACACAGGATGTCTGACCCGACGTCTGCGCCGGCGGTGTGCCCGAACCACACAACAACATTCGCCACAGTTGACGAGTAACTGCCGAGCGAGACTAGAGGCGTCCGTCCTGCTCTTCTCTAAGTATAGAATGACGAGGGCACAACAGCGTCGGCCGCCCACCCCCGCCTTTACTGCCTGGGCCCTTAGAGCCGCAACCTAGGCTTATATCCCGACGCATCGGTCCTCGTGTTGGCGTCCGAAGGTTCCGCGGGCTAACACCGGGGGCATCCGACGCAATCATCACCTGTCAGATATGACGTCTAGTTGTCAACACAGGATGTCTGACCCGACGTCTGCGCCGGCGGTGTGCCCGAACCACACAACAACATTCGCCACAGTTGACGAGTCACTGCCGAGCGAGACTAAAGGCGTTCGTCCTGCTCTTCTCTAAGTACAGAATTGACGAGGGCGCAACAGAGTCGGCCGCCCACCCCCGCCTTTACTGCCTAGGCCCTTAGAGCCGCAACCTAGACTAAGCAGGCTAAGATGGGCCGGGCATGTTCAGAGAATGCCATCATCAGGGGTACCAAAAAGAGTCTTAGAGGGGCACCCAGGTGGCAAAAGAAAGGGCGGGAGACCGAGGCTGCGATGGAAAGATGATATTGGAAGGGACGCATCCCAGCTTCTGAATGTGCCAAACTGGAGGGTCGCAGCAGGTGACAGGAGAGGTTGAAGGAGGAAGTTGCTGGAGGCCAAGGCTCGATATGGGCTGTAGAGCCATTGAAGAAGAAGAAGAAGTGAAGATCGCACAGCATGTTTTAATAACCTGTGAAGATTGCACAGCATGTTTTAATAACCTGTGAAGATCGCACAGCATGTTTAAATAACCTGTGTACTATGTGTACCTATATGTGTTGATTCTGCGTCTGAATAACTTGATTGCCAATATACATAACGAATTTGTAAACAAAATATATAAAGATGAATTGAGAAAAGCCATTTCAACGCTGCGTCGTATCAAAACACGTGAATTAAACGTTCACCGACAAGAGATCGATTCCATTTATGTACCGAACGATCTCTCTAAAGCACTTTTGATAAACAATAATGTTCCCTTGTCCAAATGCGCACAAAATTACGACGCGTTAGAAAAACAAAGAAGTTGATAAATTTGTACATAAAAGCGTGGAAGATCTTCTTTCGCGTTATTGACGTCATCAGTTGGATTTACGATACGTTCTGTAGATCCAACTCATCATAATATAAGAAGATGACCGTCATAACTTTTTTTTTATATTATAGTATATAAAATTCCAACTCTAGAATTACGTCACAGAATTCTGTTTACTTTCTTATTTGCATTTGCACAGTAAGATCAAGTTAAAGTAATGAAATATACAAATGGGGAACGAGTGGGTTGTGGCCAACGTCATAACCCTCACTACCAAGTCACTGCACAAAGTATTCAAATTTTGTATGGAAAATTTTCAGCCTTTTCATGAAATGAGTTTATGAAATTTTTATTTTATTAAAATATTTTATTATGAAAACTTGATAATTCTTCAATGCCATTTTATGAACATGGTGTGCCTTTTTAGCAATTTGAAAATAAAAATATCAAATTTTAAGTTTCCTGAGCTTGGGGCCACTATGAAATATTTGACAGTTGAAAAAATTGAAAAGCACTTAATCGGATATCCGTCAATGTCTAATGGGGTCTAAGCGAGTAATTATATATACAAATTTACAAAATTTAATAATAATCGAATATGTACCTACTTTAGTCTATAATCGATAAAGTAGAATAAACACGCCGTACATAGCACACACACAGATACATTGTGATGAAACTTTCAGAATACAGTTTCAACATGATACTAGTTGATAATCTACAATAAAAATGTTACCTATCTTAAAAATTGCGAAATTATAACTCCCTTCTGTATCCCCTTGGGATAGTGAGGGAGTAATAAAACATATACATAGATATAATTTGAAGTATTTATTAATAAATAAATGATTGACGTCATTGAGGATTTATCTGTTAGGTATCTACTACTAAATATCAAGAAAACATTTTGTAATTCGGTTTTCAATCTTATACAAAGATTACTACAATAATTATCTCAAAGTAGTAGGTATGACAAAACACAGACTAAAATTGATGAATGAGATAGCAGATGCTCTAATTTTCGTGACTTATACAACATTGAAATAAGAACGCGTTGTACAGAATGAAATGATTTACAGATGAAGACGACGAACAAAGAAAACAACACGCTGAAAAAGATGGAGATGAAATAGATGTAGAAAAAAATATATATGTCATGAATCGTAGGTGTAATATAATATGCGAACCAACTGTAAAATGAACATACGACCAAAAAAAATCAAGTGACGTTATACTCTCAAAACTGTATATGTATAAAGATGTGCCGATTTCTTCAACAAATGTGGCTGGTTGGACTACCCTAGATGAGACACACTATAGACCATAGTATTGTGTCATAGTAATCTGATGACGTAGGCAGGAGACATCAGCAGAGACTTGTTTTTATTGAGTAACGCAGAGAATATATTTTTATCATTAACTTTAACCTATTACAAGCAAATCTACTTGTGCTCATTTTTACACAGTCGCCTGTCTTATCTGTATTGGATTTATGCAATCGATTTTTAACTAACTTCCCGAACAGTTAGAGCTATAAAATTTTCAGAATTTGTGTATTACCGACGACAATGAATGACGACAATGGGCTGGAAACACTGGTTAGTTGGAAGAAATTGCCATACGGCAATAAACTCGCCACTTGCGCAGGGTGCAAGGAAGTGTTCATTATTATTATTATTATTATTATTATTATAGATTGATCTCGTTTATGGTCCGGTAATTTCCTTCACAACGGAGCGTACTCAAGTTGTGAGGCTATGTGTTTGTGTGTCTGTGTGGTTGTGTGGAGTTGTTTAAAGTGGTACCTGTAGAAATTTTCTGACTATTGTGCATGTGTTGATAATTGTAGTTTTTTGTATGTTGGTGATTACGTATGGGGGTAACTTTAGTATGTCTATATTTTTTTGGAGAGTTTTTGGTATGATGCCTGTAGACGATAATATTATTGGGACTATTGTTACTTTTTCTTGTTTCCACTGTGATTTTATCTGTTCTGCTAAAGGTATGTATTTATTTATTTTATCTAAATGTTTCTTATGTAGATTTGCTGTATTTGGTATCGATATTTCTATTAGATATGTGTGTTTATGTATTTTGTCGATTAATGTAATGTCTGGTCGGTTATGTAGGTTTGTTCTGTCTGTGATTATGTCTCTATTCCAGTATAGTTTGTAGTTATCATTTTCTGTTACAGCTGGGGGTGTGTATTGATACCACTTGGGGTGTGTTTCGATAAGTTTATGTTTGTGGGCTAGTTCCAAATATATGTGTTTGCAGATGTTATCGTGTCATATATTATTATTACAATGAACGTTAACCTCACTAGGACTGTGCCTGTTTCGAGGTTGGCGATTTCACACAATTAGTGCGACATTGTTCACTTGATTCAATTAATATATTGATAAATTTAACAATTTTGTATTTCATTCAAAGTACTTTATTGTCATAAGGCAATTTCTTCCAACCAACTAAAAAACGTGAGGTCATAAATAGTGTAGTGGTAGGTAAATTAAATTAATAACAAAAAACACGTAACATTATTAAACGTAAAATCACAGCAATAAAGAAAAAAGGGAGATAGAGGTTGTGGGATATAATTTTATATTTCTTTTTTTATACTCCTTACTAACCCAAGTGGGGAGTTATGATTTCGCAATTTTAAAGGCTATTTTTTGTTGCAGATTATTAACTAGTATCATGTTGAGATTGTATTCTGAAAGTTTCATCACAATGTAGCCGTGTGTGTGTGTGTGCTGTGTACTATGTGCTGTGTGCTATGTATGGCGTGTTTATTTTAATTTATCGATTATAGACTAAAGTACTCATTCGATTCCTTTCAAATTTTGCAAATTTGTATATCTAATACTCGCTTAGATCCCATTAGATTATGAATAGTGCTTCTCATTTTTTTAACCCCAAGCTCAGGAAATTTATAATTTGATTTTTTTATTTTCAAATTGGTAAAAAGGTTCATCACATTCATAAAATGGTATTGAAGAATTATCAAGTTTTCATAATAAAATATTTAAAAAAAATAAATATAAAAAACTCATTTCATCAAAATGCTGTATATTTATAGAATGACTTGTTAGTGAAGAGTTTAGCGTTGGCCACAACCCAACCGTTTTTTTTTGTTTTTAATATAAAAACAGTAAGAATCATAATAATAAAAATTCCTAAACATTATTCAACTGTCAAAATTTAATAAATCGTTTGTTTCGAGAATACAGTTGTAACATAATATTTGAATCAGTATCTAAAAAATTGTTGATTAAAGTTATGAATTAAGTGTTTCAATTTAAATTTAAAAAGGGTGTTTATTTTTTTTTAATTTACTTGTTTTATTTTTTTTTTAATTTTGTGTTATATAATCTCAAAGATGCGATGCACCACACGCTAAAGAATAATATACGAAGGATGTCTAAAAATAACGTTTTTTTCGGTAAACAAGGACGTTTAGTGTATGATTTGAGAAAATTAATGTGAGAATATTCCCGGATCAGGTAGAGTGTACAACATGCTTAATTACCTGTCAGATCTCAAATGAAACTTCAAATGAAAGAAGTCATCTCTGAAAAGTCTGGCAACCGCTATATCTATGATAATAATATGAAGTATCGCTTCGTTCATAGAACATGAACCGACGGCGGATTGGCTCGAGCAGCACAAGAGACAAAACTGGCTCATGACTCACACATAGTGACATAAAGAACAATAACAAATGAAGATTAGTAAAGTCAATAATAGAAATTGACTTGAGAGAGACGATGAACCTGTCATTATTAAACAAAGAAAGCTTACGAAAATATTTCATTCATTCGTTCAATTTATACCATTACAATACCCCCTATTCAGTAACTATTGTAACTAAATTAGGAAAGTTCTAAAATTGTAGATTTTAGATTTACGGTCTTATTTCAGCGTTATAAAATATCAACTTGGAAAAAATATAATAGGAACGTACCTACCTATTTTGGCCGGAACGTTATGAATAATTATGAAAATTAAGAAAAAAAAATCATAAATATGAATAATTATGAAAATTAAGAAAAATTCATCATTTTCATAATTATTCAAAATACGTCTAACTTTTTAAGAACGTTCCGGCCAATATAGGTACGTTCCTATTCCATTTAGTCCATGTTTATATTTTATAACGCTGAAATAAGACCGTAAATCTAAAATCTACAATTTTAGTATGTTCCTATTTTAGTTACAATACTTACTGAATACGAGGTAGTATATACTATTCTGATTCTAAGTCTAAATTTATCCGTCTGAATTTTAGTATATAATGAGAAATGTTAAAAAGTTGACTGCATTTATCAGCGTTGCCAATGCCAAATTTCCAAATTCCAAAAATCTAGATCAAATTCCTCAAATTGGCAAAGTACAAAGTCCCAATTCCCCACATAATTATAATATCAGGAAAAATATAAGATTTTATAACAAAACAATAATATTTGCTCATTAAACACTTAAAATTTTACCCCAGTAGGTAACTCTCCGCATTATCATATCCATCAAGGTCATGTAGAGTAAAATCCAGCATAGCGTGAACTAGCCATTAATTTTACCCCAGTAGGTAACTCTCCGCATTATCATATCCATCAAGGTCATGTAGAGTAAAATCCAGCATAGTGTGAACTAGCCATTAATTTTTGTATTCGCACAAAGTTTTCAAATACTGAAAATCCTTTCAGGTCAGGCATCAGTGATTTTACTCTAATTTGTTGAGCTTTTGAAGGATTCACAATAGATATTAATGGAAATAAAAAGGATCTCTAAAATCAAATCTCTTAACAATATCCGACGTTAATTCATCTGCAATAGACGAACAGTATACATTTTCATATATTTTCAGCTATAGCTATTTAAGTTTCAGCTATCGATGAATGGTAAAATGCTAGAATCCCCAAATTTTCCACGTATATAATCTAATCCCAACAAAATCCCCAATCGTGTTGAGATTCCCCTCAATTTGGGGAATTCCCCACAAATTAGCTACGCTGGCATTTATGCGGAACTCATTACGTCACACCGCGCGGATCCGCGGATGAAATCCTTTTACTCACGGTGGACCGTTGGTTATAGACTAGGTACTACCATATAGGTACTACTATATCTGTGTTATAGACGTTTTCGTACTGTGAAACGAATCCATTATAGGACATAGTATGTTCCACAGGGCAACCAGCGTGAACCAGGGGGGCAAGTTTGGACAAGAGGTGGAATCTAAACCCTCATGATAACCTATATCATGGATATAATTATCTTATGAAGTTCTATAATATCTCAAGATAATCTTAATAATCCTTCATATAAAAAAACTGACTTCAAAATTAATATTAATATAATATTCGCCAAACATCTTGAACGAGCTTCCGGTCGCGCAGAGCGCAAATTTGTGTCTTTTTGCTTCGTTGGTTTATGTACGTGCAAATCGCCCCCCTTCTCGGCTAAAAATTCAAGTCATTTGGCGACGAAAGATAGAAAAATGTGGTGTTCGGTTCGCTCTGTCTACCCCATGAGGGACATGGAGTGATGGTATGTATGTAGGTATGTATTAATATTATATTTCATACAGTTCGTCTAGAATTGACGAGTTTCTTGATTACTCATGATTATTATTATTTCTCGTATTAACTGTTTTTTTTATTATTGTAATTTTTTTGTTTTATTTCAATCTTGTTTATTCTTCCTCTAGTAATAACTAATGTTTTTATTCTTCATAAGGTACCTATCTTATTGTTAACCATTTATGGAAACTTACTGGTTTATTTGATTTTTTTGTACCATTACAAAATATTTACAAAACTGTATGTTTCCTTGATAAATAAATAAATAAATTCTCATCATCAAACATCTTGGCTTAGTTCAGATGGAACCACCCCAGAAGTAATTACTTTCTAATAATAAAAGAATCAACTAATTCGGACAATGTGGTAAAGAATTATTATGAATTGCAGACGACTTTAAAAATTGAAGAGTTTTGTGAATTTCTCATGGATCCGGGATCCCATGATCATATCTTGCCCACATTGAAATGGGACCAATCGGAAGACAGCCCCTTTCTAATGAAAAAAGAATCATCGAAATCGGTCAACTTGGTAAAAAGAAATCGCTGAATATCCATAAAAAAACACATCGAATTGATAACCTCTTCCGTTTTTGGAAGTCGGTAAAAAAGACGAAATTCCGGCGATCGGCTTCGGGGTTCAGGGTCCGGGCTCTATTCCCGGCGGAGACAGTTTTTGAAGTCACCGGAATGTGGCAACTTGCTATTGTGTGCGTGTTAAATCAATATTTGACATTTAACTATTAGTTACCCGAGAAGCAATTTAAAATAAAATAAAAAAAAAACATTCAGAATGTGTGGTGAACCTCATTGCTGAACTAAATGACATGTTATTTTACCTGTTGTATTTTCATTACCCGGCTCTTACGGAACATCCGAAAACGATAATGATGGAAAAAGTGGAAGCATTATTGTAAGCAGGTACTTCACAGCATAAAATAAGAGTGCCAAGTGTTGCTAAAGTGGACATTCGCAACTTTTGAAAAAAAAATCATTTAGCTTTATGAAAGTGATTTCAGCAATATTTACGAGAGTTCTTAGGAAGTGTATATATTAATCTCGGTGCAGAAAATATCGTTAGTAATGCACTTTCTACGATACGAAAATATCTTGTTCTTTTGCCAACATCTACATATTATTATAACTTATAGCAAGCACACCTTATACATTGAACAGGAATTTTAATTTAAAGAGAGCGTTTGTAAAAAATTGTATAGATCAATATTATTTGTCATAATTAACAAGTCAGATACACGAACGTTAAACATTAAAAAGCACGATTTGTTTCAAAATATTGGCCGAATTTTAAAAATCCAGATGACATTGTTGAAAATAATGGGTTTGGCTTCAATGTTATGTTTCACTGAAATGTCTAGAAAATTTCGGCAATTCATTTTACTTAACTAATAAAAGCAAAAAAATACTAACTCAAAACAAAAATCAAACCTATTTTAATATAAAACAGAATTCACAAATGCACGCATAAATTGATATGAGTGTTGGCGTAGTGAAAACAATAAAACGAAAGATGTGAATCATGAATGGAAACATTGGATTAAGAACGACCAGATCGTGTTGTTATAAAGCCTTTAAATTTGCCTTAATAAGTGTTCAAAAATATCTTTTTTCTTCTAATTTTGTGACCCATATGGTCCATGCTTCGAAACCGTATAGTAATAATATAGATCATTTGTAGCATATGATCAATCTTTGATCTCTCGGTGTTTTCCTTTGTCAATTCTACATACGTATGTAGGTTCGTCCAGTCTGATACCAAAAACTCGTTGCGTTCACTTTTAAATAAACTTTTGTATAACCGTGGAATTGGTGCAAATGGGAGATTATTTAAATTCCGTTGATCTACCGGCTTGATCACCATTCAATAATAAATTTATGGACGGAACATAATAAACGTTCCGATATTAGTACCACGGACAGTCCAATTCCTACTTCTCAGCTTTTGCGCTGTCATCGCTCCCTATATAACCAGAAATGTTTACTTGAACGTGAACCAAGTTGTACATATATTAGGTATGTGTCTGTTGTTAATGCTACGAATATGATTTATTATGGAAACATGGCACGGGCACATTAGATAGAGTAATCTTCGGTCTTCCCATTTGGCTTTAATCCACAAATTACAGTTGATGTAAAAATTTAGGCCCCCGCACTAGGCCACAATAAGGAATCGCAATATGTATCTATTTATTTATTTTCACACGCCATATTTGTTTTCAAATTAAAAAATATACAAAGAGACGGCATTAAAAAAATCGGATATAAAAATGAAGATACCAACTTGAAATACACTAAAGAAAAGGTCTATTCCAAAAAGATTGATATCGAATGGTATCTAAATGTCCTATAGAATGTGGTTTTCAGAAAAACAAAGAGAAAGGTGTAATAGACATTCGAATTTCAGCTCTTTGACATCAATCCTTAAGCATTTCTGCCAGCATCAATTTTTCTATGCGTTTTTCATAATACCCAATAAGGTACTGTTTCATTTTAAGGCTGATTATTTTTTGGTGACTTTTGGTAACGAATCCATAATTTCAGAAAATAAAATATAGTTAAGCGGCTAATTTTTGTGTGACCTTTCTTTGAAAATGTGTGTTTTCAACATGACAGTATCAATATTTCAATGGATAATCCTTCATTTTTGTAGCATTTCTTTTTATTTTGATAGCATAAAGAGGTTTTTTTCTGTTCCCATTATTTATTTCCAATCCATCCCAAGTATCTCTCAAATGTCCCAACTTCAAACATATCTTCCCTCCCACTTGACGCAGTAAATAATTTTTCCATATTTTTTTTCAACGGTAGCAAGTGTTACATACGTTGAATAATTGCTTTTTAAAAGACATCAACAAAAATAGCTGCATTTAAGAATTTATAAGCAAAGATCGCGCCAGCACAATTACGCAATTAAATAATATTATGCTGTCTGCAAAAGTATACATCAATCGTGATCCAAGTATTGAAGGCATGCATCCTATATTTGAATGAAGGAAGAAACTTGTATGAGATTCATATTATATAACCGGAGTATGTATGATTATTTAAAGGGGACTGCATCGCAAGCCACCTCGAATATTATTAGACTTGACTCATTTGCCGATAACAAACTGCTAATCTTTGAACAACAGACACCTATTACATATATTTGAATGTTGTTGATCCACATTAATTTGCGAGTGTTATTACAGTTTTGATGGTACATAGGATTTTGCGGCCGGTGGTTTCTGGCGCTAAAACCAGACCCAAGAGACTAATCTCTTTAACCCAATTATAACATCAGCATGCAGCAGCACTGACGCATCGACGATTCCATTATTTAACATCTATAAAGCTCGCAGAAGTCGTCGACAAAATGCAATCAATAGAACGATGCGGTTTTTAGAAAGATACGACATCGATTCTGAAATTCAGATGATTTGATTCAGATGACGATACGTGATATCAGATGACAAACACTAAATTCATAATTTTTATTATAACTATTTATGATTGACAAAAAGTGATTTCGGTCTTTCATTATTTCAATATACTGGTCACAATACTAGACTTTCCATACTTTGCATCTAAAAGATATTCCAATTCTTTGACCATGTACCAAGCAGAGAAAGTGAAAGCCTTGAGCGTTCGCGAAAGAAGACCGAGGGGAAGATATGGAGTCAAGGAAGCTGCCAACTCCACAATTAAAGATGCGACATGGAAGCCTGGAGGAGCTTTGTGCGGGGTACATCTGTTGGGGATCACGACCCTTAGTCAACCACACCGACATATTTAATTCAATCGTATGGGTGTAATAGACCTGAAATAAGATCGTGCTAAAAATCCACAGCTGGGGAATTGTCTTCCTTCTTCAAAGCTGAGCATTGTGGGGTACCAATTTCTTTGAATATATAAGTACTAGTGATCGTCCAGAGGTCTAAATTCGACAGTAATTCCGAAAAGGTCCATTTTACGTCAAAAAATTACTGAGAATAAAATTATTTACATTCTTATATAAACACTTTCTTTGAAAGTATAAAAACTATTTTTTTACTGCAGCGGAAATATGATTTTTTTACGCTCCCCTCCCTAAGGTCGAAAACTTGGGTTTTTCGTCAGTATAGACCTAAACATCTTTCAAAATCATTTCTACATCTTTTGCAAGGCACTACTGACCTCTACTGACTGATGGGCTATATGAACTTTAATTAGGGCAAATCTCACACTCCCCGTGCGCTTAGTTTGCTCAATAGGGAGGGTTGCATGTCAGCAAAATTAATATATCGTATTAAAAGATAATCACAGAAGTTATTCCTCTCGAAATTAAAATCATGGTCTTGTTCCCCCGCCATTCAAGAAAAGTTAGAGTGACATTTTGTAACGTTGCTATTTTTCTCATAACCGATTCAGCGTCCTAAGAGATGTCAGTATCGAGATGAATCTTTAATAATAATGTAAACTGCAGATAGGAGAGATGTCACAGTCTGTTGTAGCAGAGCTGTGAAGGTTATTGGACTATTTACATACGACGCCGGTCATCTAGCTAATTATATCCATCTTACTTAAATATAACTTACAAAAGTTGAGCGTGAACGTAATGGAAGACAATAGGTACTACGAGTATATCGGTAATGGTTCATAGTGAATATCATCTAATTGGGAAGCGCATAATTTCTACAATAATCGGTAGCAGTTATTCGTCAACATTTTATTGGGAAGCATAAATTATCGACAATAATCGGTAACAGTAATTCGTTAACATTTTACCGGGAAGTGCAAATTTTCGACAGTAATCGGTAACAGTTATTCGTCAATATTTTATCGGGAAGCGCAAATTTTCGACAATTTTCGTCAAAAATTATTTAAAAAGTAGAAATGAAATGTGCGAGTATATTTGTATATTATTATGAATATCTATTATATGCGTTTTAATTGTTTCATAGAATCAAACAATTGTTAGGTAATACTAGTGAAGGTAAAAGTCCTTCCTTTTCATTGTTGAGCATTAGTCATTGTGGGGTACCAATTTCTTTGTATTAGTACTAGTGATCGTTCAGAGGTCAAAATTCGACCGTAATTCACTAATTTTTTAACTTTAAAATGTATCCAAAAAGGGGTACAAAGTTTTCTTTTCACATATTTCAAAGCGTAGGTAATGATTTTTAGTACCATTTATATTTCACAGTAGATAACGTATTTTTTAAACATGTTCTGTAGTTGAATTTATATTTATTTGTTACATAAAACAACTGCTTTTGATATTGGCAGTATGAAGGTAAACAATCTATCGTATGACTTGATTTTTTTTTATTTAATTTAATGTAGCTAGAACACTGATAACTGCGATAAAAAGCCTCAAAAAAGAAAAAGAATGTAATGTATATGTACTCGTAGCACAAATTATGCATAAATTTTATAATTCTGCACTCCTCCATATATAAACTTTGACTATGTCGAATCTCAAACTCCTCTGTCTGTGCACTTTAGATTTAAAAGGGCGTCCGATTTTCGCTTCGCGGATTAATATACCTATAGATTCTGATTATTTTACTCTGTAAAAAATATAAAGTATGGAATATTATTTCAATCACTTAACATTGTAACATCAAATTACTTAATGCTAATATGTTCAGTGCTAATTTATGTGTTATCACATTTTAGAAATTGGTTGCACAGAACATAACGGAATTAGAGAAAATATGCGAGGCTTTGCTGCAAAACTGAAATTGAAACGAGATAAGAAACAATTTATTTGATAATTAATAACTCTCGATAAATTTATAAGTATTTGAAACAGTGTCCACAAGAACAATGACGGGAAAGTCACGCTTTAGATTTTCTCTGTGAAAATAACGTAACCAAACACCCAAGATACAATGAAATTCTGAAATTAGACGCGCTAACAGCTGACGATGCGCAGCGCATTCCTCTGTTAACTTGTCAGAAAATATAGATAAATATTTTAACTCTGAAACTGAAAGTTATTGTTCCCTTGTCACCATTATACATATAGGTATACAATGTATGTACATGTATATTATTGTGCACAAATAGCGGACATAGGTATACAATGTACATGTATATTATTGTGCACAAATAGCGGACATCCCACAATTTATTGACCGAATGCAGAGGTGTATGCAGAGTCAAATAAAACAAAACAAAAATAACTGTAAATACAGCGAGTTTATGAGATAGTCTTTGTTCATTGGTAATTCAACCAGTTCAGTTTTTATGTAAGGATGCTCTCACAAAAACCATTCACTTGAAATATAGACTTTTTGCGAACGAAATAGATCAAGTTTTTTACAACTCTTTGATCACGCTTTGTTCATGATGGAGCAAACAACTTGTTCTAAACAACTAGAAACAACTAATTTGTAAACTACATATTCTACATAAAATAAAGCAATCACTTTTGTATGCAAGGAATGCTCTACCGAAACTAATCAGCTCAAATATCGACTCTGCGTACGGAATAGAGCAAGTCATTGATTCCATCAATATTACAAAGCAGTTTTTTGAGATTTATTATAAATGGAAAATGTAGTAAAACAAATTAACGTCCATTTTTTATGGAAAATAGCAGCTCTACATTAAAATGTTTCAAAATTAAGCTGTCAACATCAAATTAATCATAAAAATATTAATAATGTTTAATGTTTTTTGACAAATTTATAACATCTTAATCGACGAAGTTGGAATATTATAGGAGAACCAGAAACTAAAGGCACCTAAAGGACTTAGGACCTGCCATCGGCTAGTTTATGTGATAACTTTATGCAAATTAAAAAATAATCTTTAAGATGCATATAACGAAACATTTCATTGTTCACAAAATTCCGTATGGCAAATTAGGCCCTGGAATCGTCCCTGCGTGGTCAAAAGTTAAAATAGTTCTGCAGTCTGTTATTGCTTTAGTTATTAACAGTGTCCAGTGCACTGCAATAAAATTACCTGGCTCTTGGCCAACCCGGTAGTCTTCGACACCAAAGGTTTCTATCAACGAAACAACACTACGAGAACAAACAGTATCAACCGGCTTTACAATATGTTCAGACACTGATCATACTATTACATTTAAAGAGCATTTGTTCAAGAGTGCAGAAGAAATGGGAATCAAAACATTTAAGCAGCCACTCTTAGTTAAAAAAAGGATGAACAAGTGATATATCATATACATCTTCATAAACAAATAACTTTGTACCTGGGGGGCAAGTCTGGTCTAACCGGCGAAATCAAAACCCTCACGATTACCCATATCATGGATATAATTTTTATATGGAGTTCCATAATATCTTAAGATGTCACAGAACTCCATATGAAGATTATATCCATGAAATGGGTAATCACGAGGGTTTTGATTTCGCCGGTTGGACATTATATCCATGATATGGGTAATCACTGGGGTTTTGATTTCGCCGGTCGAACCAGACTTGCCCCCCCCTTAAGTAGGAAATCAACATGTCAAAGATGCCTTTACCTACTTTAAAAGGGCGGAGTTTCTTAAATTAGCTAATAGTAACAAAATTT
Organism: Molanna angustata; assembly: GCA_963576475.1. Lineage (NCBI taxonomy): Eukaryota > Metazoa > Arthropoda > Insecta > Trichoptera > Molannidae > Molanna > Molanna angustata. Next base: position 35,229,065 of record OY754975.1, on the reverse strand, counting down.
GGAGACTTATGAGATGTGCGCTGGACTTTGGAGTAGATTATTTTATGAAAATCGTACATCTGACATGCAGTGTTAAAAATATCATCAAAATGTGAAGGGAATGATGGGTCGGTGGCAGAGCGGTTAGCGCGCTGGGCTAGTAATCCAGTGGTCGTGAGTTCGAATCCTGCCTCGACCGATTTCGTTCACCTACAGCACAAGCATTTATATGCTTATTTTAGGGAACGTAGGAAGATGTATATGTACTTGTTTAACAAGGACATATTCATTTAAAAAAAAAAAAAATGAATCGGTACGATTATAATCAATCACTATACACATTAGCAGGTCGCCGATCTGCTCTATCATCGGTCAACCATGAATATTTGCTAGAAATATATGAATAACTGAATACAGCAGACAAAAGGGGTCAATCATAGCTAATTATCTGGAACAACAATATTACATATATGTATGTACATTATATTGCATAACAAAAGACCATAGAGTTTATTCACCGAACGCTCTTTTGTTGACATATAAATGATTGTTATGACAGTGAACCATTATTTTATTCAGCTACGAAATCTAACCTCAAAATAAAGGAAGATAGATTTTTGTCCGAGTACATCTTACAACTAAGTTTCAATAATTTCAGTGTTTTTATTTAATTCATACTTAGGTAATATTCGTAAGTTAAAAATAATTAGATACTTTTGTACAGGTACATTCATGTCGATTTTGGTTTTAAAAATAGGTAGATATATTTAAAGGCTTTAAGAAGGCGAAACGGTCGCCTCTTTTAAACAATACATATTTGACAGGAAAAGCACTGTGTTTGTTTTTAATTTAAAAAATAATTATATTTTTATCTAACATACAAATCCTTGTCAACAAATAAATTATGATAAAAATATATGATCTCCATTTTGATTTGAAAAAATATGCTTATTATCAAAGAAACAGTGAATATGATAAATTAAAGACGTTTTAGTTGTAAGATGGGTGGGAGTAAAAAAATGCGTGGAATGCATATCACGAAATTCTTTCTTGTTCTTTTGTTTGTTAATTCTCTCTTTCAGTCATATCCACAACTGCTGGTGAGTATAATTCAAGCAGTAGCAGTCGTCAGCTCTCCTACATAATCTATTTTGAGTGTAACTTGTGGAATTCCCGGTGGAACTATGTAGAAATATCTTAATAAATGTTCACACTAATCCGAGACTTTATCATCCGCCAATTATTTTAATATGTTGGACAAAAACAAATATGTTATATTTGGTGGTGCTTCGAACATTCAAAGAACACCTGATCACTGATCAAGTGTAATCTTGTACATGAATTTTATGTTAGTTTATATTATGAGTTTTTGTTGTCATACTTTCATTGCCTTGACTAGGTATCTGTATCATATATAATCTAAGGTTATACAATTCAGCAAGTACATACTACCTACTACAAAAAAACATACTAAAACAATTGATTAGTCACTCCACCAATTGAGTATTCAAATTTTGTATGGTAAATTTTTAGCATTTTCATGATATTGTTTGTTAAATTATTTTTGTTTTGAATATTTTATTATGAAAACTTGATAATTCATCAATGCAATTTAATGAGAGTGATGTTCATTTTTAGTACTTAATTAAAAAAAAAAACAAATTTTAAGTTTCCTGAGCTTGGGGGGTCACTTTGAAATATTTGACAGCACTGTTCCAGATATCCTTAAAAATCTAATGGAGCTAAAGCGAGTATTAGATACACAAAATTACGAAATTTGAAAAAAAAATGAATGAGTTCTTTAGTCTATAATCGATAAAGTAAAATAAACACGCTGTACATTCGATTATTTTCAAATTTTGCAAATTTATATACATCCAATACTCGCTTAGACCTCATTAGATTTTGAAGAATATCTACATAGAGGTTCTCAATTTATTTAACTGTCAAATATTTCAAAGTGACCCCAAACTCAGTAAACTTGAAATTTGAAAATTTTATTTAAAATTGGTAAAAAAGCACATCACGATCATAAAATGACATTGAAGAATTATGAAGTTTTCATTATATAATATTCACTCCAAAAATAATTTAACGAACTCGTTTCATGAAAATGCTGAATATTTTCCATACAAAATTTGAATTACTTTATGGAATGACTTGTTAGTGAGGAGTTTAGCGTTGGCCACAACCCATTCGTTTTTTTTACTCCTCACTAACACAAGGTGATATAGTGGGGAGTTATGATATCGCAATTTTTAAGGCTATTTTTTTTTTGCAGATTATCAACTAGTATCATGCTGAGATTGTATTCTGAAAGTTTCATCACAATGTATCTGTGTGTGTGGTATGTGCTGTGTGCAGTGTGCTATGTACGGCGTGTTCATTTTACTTAATCGGTTATAGACTAAAGTACTCATCCGATTCTATTCAAATTTTGCAAATTTGTATATCTAATGCTCACTTAGACCCCATTAGATTTTGAAGGATATTTGAATAGTGCTTCTCATTTTTTTAACTGTCAAATATTTCAAAGTGACCCCAAGCTCAGGAAAATTAAAATTTGAAATTTTTATTTTCAAATGGGTAAAAAGGCTCATCACTTTCATTAAATGGCATTAAAGAAATATCAACTTTTCATAATAAAATATTTAAATAAAAAAATAATTAAACAAACTCATTTCATAAAATTGCTGAAAATTATCCATACAAAATTTGAATACTTTATGAAATGACTTGTTAGTGAGGAGTTTAGCGTTGGCCACAACCCACTCGTTTTTTTATGTTAGATATCTCTCTTTTGGACATTTTTTTGTGAAGCCAAAGGTGTGATGGGATGTTTTATTTTTATGTGCGTTTGATTTGATTTAACAACGTATGTAGGTACAAAAATTCAAGGAAGAGTAATCTTTGTATATTATTAATATTAGGTAGGTATAGACGACAGTGAACTAGACCTTATAATTTAGTCATTAACAAACTCCCACAAGTTGGTTCGTTTTATTCGCAGCATGTTGTCGTTGTATACGTTAATTTGTCTTTCACTAAGATAGTATTAAATTTTGTTTTTACTTATATCTCTTGCCAAAATATTGACGCAATTTACACGGGAAGTAGGTAGGTAATATACCTTGTTGCGAATTGAACAAATTAGTTGCCCGATAGTTGTACAAAATAATACATAAAAAAACGAGTGGGTTGTGGCCAACGCTCAACTCCTCACTACCAAGTCATTCGACAAATTATTCAATTTTTTATCGAAAATTTTCAGCATTTTCATTTTGAATTTCCATTTTGTTAAATTATATTGATTTAAATATTTTATTATGAAAACTTGATAGGTAATTCTTCAATGCGATTTCATGAAAGTGATATGTCTTTTCAGCAATTTCATAAAAATATAAATTTTTAAGTTTCCTGAGCTTTGAAATATTTGACAATTGAAAAACAGTTATCAGATTCAATGGGGTCTATGTGAGTACCTACATATAACATATACAAATTTGCAAAATTTGAATAAGAATCGAATGAGTACTTTAGTCTATAATCGATAAAGTAGAATAACACGAAGTACACAGCACACATACACACACACACACAATACATTGTGATTAAACTTTCATAATACAATTTCAGCACGATACTTGTTGATGTAATAAAAAAATATCAAATAATTTTAAGGTTTTTTCGTTGACACAGTGGAAGTTCATAATTATAGATTGTAAAAAAAACTTATAAAAAGAAAACACAGTTTGATTCCACATTGAGTATGTTTAATTTGCCTAAGCGCTTTCGCCAGTCACAGCTGGCATCCTCAGAGGCACACTACATACTAACTTAAAATTTATACAAGTAATGGTCAAATGGGTATGAACAGGTAAGCAGGGGAGGGAGGAGGAAAAAACCCTATCAGACATATCAGACATATATATATATAGATGCCAGCTGTGACTGGCGAAAGCGCTTAGGCAAATCAAACATACTCAATGTGGAATCAAACTGTGTTTTCTTTTTATAGGTTTTTTTTACAATTTAAAAAAAAAATATCTTTAAAAATTCGAACACCCCATTCATAATACCCCACTATATTCCCTTGGGGGAAGTCAGGGGTAAAAATACTGATTAGTATCGAATAAATATAGATCGAGAGCCAGCAAATGCCAGCTTATGACATAATATAAAGGCCAAACTCACGTTATACTAATAAGGCTGAATTTCGCTGTAAAAGGATACCACAGCATGTAACAAGGACTGGAAAATATGAGCCCTGAGTACTAGTAGCTTTCGAAGATAACAGCGTTCAAAGTGTGGAAAATTGCTATTTTTTCGGATCAGTTAAGTTACTGGCGTGTTAAAATAGCAATTTTCAAAACTTTGGAGACTGTTACCTCCGAAAGCCACCAATATTCAGGGTTCATATTATCCAATCGTTGTTACCTGCTGTGGTATTCTTTTATAGAAAAAAATCAGCCCTTATACTATGACGCAAGTCTGGCTGTCGCAGCGGCTCTTGGATTATTAGATCATTCGTGGTATGAACAAAGAATAATTAATGTCGTAAATATTAATAACATTTTATTAATATTAATGAATGTTCGCAACATATCAAAGTATACTAAAGTTGCCATTCATAACACAATCTTAGTGCCAACCCTGACGTATGCAAGTGAAACCTGTACATGGCAAAAGTCACACGAAAGCAGAATAAATGCAGTTGAAATGAGATCTCTAAGAAGAATTTGTAACAGAACGATGTATGACAGAGTTCGAAATGAAGATACAAGGAAAGAATGTAAGATGAAGAAAGATTAATGGAATGAAAGTTAGTACATTGAGATGGTTTGGCCACTTGAATGAAGAATGAACGAAGAATGCCTGACGAAGAAAACATAAAAAAATTGACAGGAACGGAATAAGAGATCGGGGTCTCTCAAGAAAAGGACGGCACGACCATGTGAACGATATTCTAAAATATGGACATGTAAGAAGCCTGAACAACAGAAGAACATGTATAACAAGATGTATGAATGTTGACGAGGGGATGAATGTGTGTCAAGATATAAACATTTGGCGTTCGGTTTTTTCTGCCTACCCGTGAGGGACATGGCGTGATTTTTTTTTATTTCATTTCCGGGAAATGTACAGTACAATAACATTTATTATATAGATGCATTAGTTCGAGACTAAAACCAATAACAAATTTCCACATTGTTAACAATAACTATTGACTGCTGTGCTTACATACTTAATGCTAATGATAGTGCATGAGTGTATGTATGTGTGTACGTATGAGTGTAAGGATGTGTATATATGTGTGAGTGTGTCTATATAAGTGTAAGAGAGAATGTACAGGTACCCGGAAGCTCCCATTGTTTACTCCAATTAATCTCGATACTTCAATCATCCAGTAAAATTCAATCATTATTACTTGAACTGATGGCAATAGAAAATGAGCTAGGTCCTAAAAGAAAAATATCGATATCCAGATGTTCGTGATTATAAGTGTTCATCATGCGTATGAGGGGCTGCATTTTTCGTGTATTATTACGGTGCGGTATGTATATGTGAAACAAAAGTGGGCTTCGCTTACGTGATGATATGTACTTATGTATGTATGTGTTAATAACATTTTATTTTAATATTTTATTAAGGTTATAAAAGTATTATTGATAGTAGTAAAAACGTGTATCGGTTATAGTAAATGCGTTTGTAATTGAACTAAATATATATTTTGGACTCCGTTCAAGATGTTGATAGACAAATACACACACACACACACACACACACATACATACATACATATTGACCTTACTGAAAGATGTTTATTATTTTAAAACTTTCAACGTAATCACATCACACGAAGATAAATTTAATTCAACTAGTTGCATGTAACACATGAGATACAACTATCGATGGCGATAATTATCTACATCATTATCAGTGTCGTATTCCTCATTCATTGAGGGTCGTGACCATTCTCTCTCTTTGTCATCATGATGTTGTTAACAAACATACAAAAAAATACATACCTATTGAAATCAAAAATAAAATAAATTTAAACCAATAAAAATAAGGCTAACTCTCCTCCTCTCCTTATCCTTTTGTTTTCCTTTTTTTTATTTTCTTCTATTATCTTTATTATATTTTTTATTTTTGTCATGTCCATAACCTTATTGCAATAGTACACATTGCGTTGTATATTAACATCAACTCTGGTTGGTTGAAAGAAATTGCCATTTGGCAATAAACCCGTCAGTGTACATATTATGTGTACAAAAAGATACATGAATAAATAAATAACTATACATCCTCATACATTCATTATACAAAGCAAATGCTTTTGATATAAATGAGAACGTATGGTGAACTTCATTGCTGAACTATGCGAGATGATATTTTGCCTGTTATATTTAAAATAACCCGGCTCTTCTTATTGGGTGCGTGTTAAGTTAACAATTAACATAGTATCTGTTAATTGACAGATAATTAGACACAATAATTTAGTATTTTTTCAATTATTGAGATATTGTTGAAATTTTGAAAAACTACCCAATCGACAAAAAACAGAAGTTGAAATATCCAGAACAAAACTGAATATGTAGCTACCAAATTTACTTATATACTTTGAAAATAATTTCCCTAATGCCCTCAAAATATACGTTTTTGAAATAAGGAATAGTTTATATGTACATCTTCATTCTATTGCACGAGTTTTTTGAATTTTGAATTTGATAAATTTGATAAAAAATGGTTTTACTAAAACCCTTTTTTTATTTTTTGTTGTAAGTAACTAAAAAACTACAAAACCTGTGAAGTAGATTTTTACTTCAATCGAAAGAGAATGTGAAAAACTACCGGCTGAATTTTTTATTATGATAATATTTTAACAACTATCCTTGCTATTTAAAAAAAACTCTAAATTTTACCTTTTTTGTATATCACATATCAGATGATATACCATATTTTTAAGTGTTTCATACATTAGACGGTAATTTAGTGTGCATTTTTGCGTACATATCAGTATACGCGTTGTATACAAGGGCCTTAAGTGTTTTTAGCGTTAAATTTTAAAATATTTTAGACATCTTTGTAATCGGTATTAATATGAGTATAGTTCATAGTTATGTATCAAATAGCTGTTGATTTATAATAAAATATAATAAATAAATAAAAAAAAACTATGGTATAATAGAAAAAAATATATCTTTGGTAAATTGAAAAATAAAATTTTACATAATATAATTAAAATAAATAAATATCTTAGTGTCAACCACATTTGAGTATATTTATGTCAACTAGTTTCGGAGACGTAACCGCTCCTTCGTCCGGACACTTATACTAAACTTACTATGTACGTATGAAACGTCTGCATAAAATTATGAATCAAAAAGATGATTGTGCGGTATTTAAATTGTTAGAAGCAGGAGGCTGTCAAGGGGTACTCAACTATTTAATATTTTTCCGTTGACAGTCCCTGCTTCTAACAATTTAAACTCCGCCCAACTTTTTGATCCATAGTTTTATACGTACATAGTAAGTCTAGTATAAGTCTGTCCGGGCGAAGGAGCGGTAACGTCTCCGAAACTAGTTTGACATAATAATACTCAAACGCGGTTGACACTTAAGATATATATTTATTTATATTAATTATATTTGTTAAAATGTGCCAAAAGGAAATAGCTACAACGTATAAAGATTATTAACATAATAATTTATGTAATAATTCAAATATATAGGTACTACACAAATTAAACAATAAAGGACCCCAGACAGCAAACTACTACTATAAATGGTTCAATCTCCTGATAAAAATACTATTGATTTATTCTGTTACTATATTTATTGATTCGTAAAGAATATATTGATAAATAGTTCATACGTGTAAACTCTTCAAGTGATATCCGTTGAGAAAAAACAAAGACAAACTGCAATGATCTCTTATTTGTTGGATAAACTAATAAAATATCGGAAAAATTCACGTAAAAAAAAATTACACGAAAATTTGATTAAATTAATTTCAACAAATTTAACCAAATTATGATGTTTTCACCAAGGCAAAAAGCACTCTCTCTTGCGTGAATTTCTCCATTAAACAAAAAAAAAAAAAAAATAAACCGCAATGCGAGCGTAAATGTGTAATTGAATTGTATTGTCTACAGATATATTATAATTATTATATCCTTATAAACTATTGAAATTATTTTTTTTTATTCATTTTATTAAGTTAAAATCTTAAATTAATTTTGGCAAAAAGTTAACACGACATACTTTGACATTAGACGGTACGAAGTTCGCCGGGTCAGCTAGTTTCAAATAAAGCACACATAAAAATTACGAAATCGTATATCACCGCAACACCGTGATATGTATTAGGTATGTACAGAACAATATTCACCGGTTGAATTACCTTACAAATAACAAGATAGATTACATATCAATCAATCAAGCGTTGCCTCACCTGCTTAAATATGAACCAATCACACAGAGGTGTCAACTTGACTCGAACACAAGTATTAGGGTAGGTACTGTATGTTATGGAACTTTGTCACGCACAGAACCTTGAAATACCGATATGGTAAGTGGGCGACGTGAGAGGGTAGGGTACAGGCGACTCTGCCCTGAGGAGATGTGTCGCGGACTGCGTCAGTGACCGCGGGGTAGGGCCGTGAGGTGAGGTTGGGGCACGAGATGAGGAGCGCCCAAAAGGCACTGACAGTTCAAAGAACAAACACGAAAATAATGTGCGTCGATAGAAATTGAAACAAACACCAGTAGGTAGGCGCGCATGGAAGCTAATTTCATCGGCCGATTAATTATCAACAATACAACATACGAATTACATGTAAGAGCGCACATGAAAGCTAACAGAATCGGCCGATTTTAAAATCTGTGACGAGACACAAAAAAATCGGCCGATCGAGATCGGCCGATTTTTTGTAACCAATCTTGTTGTATGAGAGGGCGCGCATGGCGCATGCTCACCGATAATTTAATCGTCCGAGCGCAGTAGATCGAGAAGTACGTTGTCTGTGCTGCCAAACGAAATGTCAGATGAAATAAATTTTGATTCGGAAAAATTAATTATTAAAATTAAATTTAAAACTAAACTGTGTATCAAGTGTTTTTTTTTACAATTTATAATTATGAACTTCAACTGTGTCAACGAAAAAACCTTAAAAAAAGTTTTATATTATATATAGGTACTTGGTTCACTATTGCGTCTGTACATTTGCTCTGTCACACAATAGTTCTTTTCTGTTTCCCGCGCAATGTTTGTATTTTCCTGCTTGTACGCGCGCAGAGCCCAACATAATAATGATTTCTAGGTTATGTTTGGTAAATTATGATCTGTCAATCTATTTATCTTTTCCCGTGCAATACATACATTTAACCGCGCAATACAAAGGTGCCGCAGTTTTCTGTTTCCCGCGCAATGTTTTTCTTTTTCCCGCTTGTTGTACAGGCGCATGGAGCCCAAGTAAATGTTTTTTTTATTAAGTTCGGTAAATTATGATCTGTCAATTTATTATTTCTAATCATATGAATGTTGACTGCCGTGTTATTTCCAATCGTACGATTCTAGAAGCTTCCATGCGCGTTAGAACCGATCGGCCGATTTATTATCGGCCGATAAATTAATCGGCCGATAATAATCTGCCGATTAATTTAAGCTTCCATGCGCACCTTACCTTGAACTTACAATATCTTTCTTTTTGACAAGCATTCTGTGAGAAAAAGGGTAGAAAATCTGAGGACCAAAGTACGAAGATAATAAAGGAATCCAAGATAATTATAAATATATAGAACTGATTAGTAAAGACATACAAATTATGAATATTTTAAATATGCAGAAATAACACCCTTAAAAGGGGATAAACATAAAAATAATATAATGCTGGGTTCGATCCCAGCAAAGGAGAAAATTATTTCAATTAATTTCTCACGCTAATATTGTTTCTCTGGCAGGAAACAGTGGTTGGTTGGAATAAATTGACATATGGCAATAAACTCGCCACTTGCACAGGGTGCAAGGAAGTGTTTATTACTATACATATCCATTCTTTAAAAATAAGGCAAATTTTGGAAGTGTTTAAGAATTTCGTTAATCTTATAGGACTAAGTTTAGTTTGTCGATCGACAATTCTTGATAGAACTCCATTGTACGTTGATATGTTATAAAAATATAAAAATACTTGGTTAAAGTTCTATTATATTTATTGGATTATTGACGCGTTTCGTGCAATCGTCATTATTCTGACGATGTTCTTTGCACGAAACGCGTCAATAATCCAATAAATATAATAGAACTTTAACCAAGTATTTTTATAACATATCAATCTTATAGGATATTAATTTATAAAATTCATAAGAAAATATTAAGTAGATAAAAATGTTTTATTAGTGCATTGAACATTCGAATGCTCCTCACGACGCTGTGTGAGAGAGACCAAATATAGCTTCGCGACGCTAGTTTATATATAGAGCCGGTACTGTAGAGTGAAGGAACGGTGCGGTGTATTGGTGAAATGTAAAATTCAACGAAAATACTAACATTACTTCACTGGATTTATTACTTATTTGTTCCTCATTATTCACAACAGCTTACTATTATATCAACTGTATCTACATAGATATAATACGACTAAATGACGGCTATCATAGGTCAGTTATTTAGATATAATCTGCCTCCTGAGCCAAGGCCCCCGGAATCGATTTCCAGTGGAGACACAGTTTAGACTTAAATTAATATTATTTGGCAAAGTTCCTGTAAACAACAAGCTAGAAGGGCGTCAGCTGAGACAGTATGGGCATGTACAATGGAGACCATTAGATTATACCGTTAATAAGGCAATAAATCTTCCTCATTTCATCCAGAGGGAGACCAGAGAACACCTGGATCAACAGCAATTGCTCGAAGACCCTACAAAGAAACGGCTTGCATGAAAGCGATACCCAGAACCGCAGAGTATACAGCCTGAGGACGAGAAAAGCCGACCCCAAAAGCCAATAGAGGTAATAAGTTATAACAGTGCCAGGAAAAAGAAGAAGAAGAAGCTCCTGTAAGTTGTGCTTGTTAGATTTTCATTCAATTATTAAAAATTCAGTATCAATAATTGAGAATAAAAGAGATCGAACAACTTGTTTTACGTTCCTCGAAGCAAATCAAAACGAATTTATCAAAAGGGCATATGTCATTTCTATAATGTCAACCTATCGGGCAATATACCTACCACATTCTGATATATTCACTACTAGCAATAACTGCTACAAAAACTCTGTATATAGATGTATAGCGGCATAATATTTTTATTTATTTTGATTATATTCTTACTTATTTAACGTTGTAATGTGTGTGCATGTAATAGGTACCTATTGTGATTGTCAACTGTGGACAAATGTTATTGGACTGTTTTTTGTTTATTTTATATTGTATTCCTTTTGTATATTTTATATTGTATTCCTTTTGTATATTTTATATTGTATTCCTTTTGTATATTTTATATTGTATTCCTTTTGTATATTTTATATTGTATTCCTTTTGTATATTTTATATTGTATTCCTTTTGTATATTTTATATTGTATTCCTTTTGTATATTTTATATTGTATTCCTTTTGTATATTTTATATTGTATTCCTTTTGTATATTTTATATTGTATTCCTTTTGTATATTTTATATTGTATTCCTTTTGTATATTTTATATTGTATTCCTTTTGTATATTTTATATTGTATTCCTTTTGTATATTTTATATTGTATTCCTTTTGTATATTTTATATTGTATTCCTTTTGTATATTTTATAAGACTGTATTTGTCCCTTAAAATAAATAAAAAAAAAAGAGTTAGCATGATCATAAATGATATCTTGTAAGATGGAAACATATATACGATGTCAGAATAATAGCATAGCATTTATGACGCGATGTTTGAATTTAAATGAGGCAAAACATGTATGTCAAGATAGAAAAATCTGGCGGTCAGGGATCTCTGCCTACCCCGAAGGGAATATTGCAAAGTTATGGATAAGCAGAATAGCTTTATGACGAAAAATATTTCAAATAAAACGAGAAACGTTCAGCGCAAACCGCTCGTTAAAGTCATTCTATTTAAAAATAAATAAAAATGCCGTCCTTCACGGCTTGGTTTAATATCTGATTCCTGAACCAAGGGTCTCGGGTTCGATTCCCGGTGGAGGCACAGTTTTTAATCGTGTTTTAAGTGTGGATCAATGAAACGATTAATACCGTTTCGTCTCCATAATGTGTTATTGGGTGCGTGGTAAATTAATATTTGACATAGTAGATCACGTTAGTTGCCCGGGAAGAAACACTAGATTTTTTTGTAATCAGAATTTTTATAAAACTGGTTTGATAACAACAATAAATGCACGATATAATAAAGCATTTTAAAACAGACAATGAAAGGGTACACGTACACAGTACACATCCATACCATCGACACTCGACATGAGTTTTTGCTCTCCAATATGCTAAGGATTGTCCCCGTATTATTTTAGGAGCAGTCATTGTTTTTGTAAGTTAAACAACATTCTTTTGATTAAATAGAACACAGTATTTTTCAACAGATTCGATTTATTATGACCGAACGCTTTCGCCGATGTGGCAATGATGGAATACCACCATCCTTCATCCAAAAATCTGCGAAATACCTTACAGGTCCAATAACTATAAATAATATTGAATAGATAACTCTCGGAAAGCAAGCTTCCTCGTAGAGTCAAAGAAGCATTGATCATCCCTATCGATAAATCAGGACTAAATAATCGCCCAATATCAATTTTATCTACAATCAGTAAAATAGTTAACGCACAGTGTATGATAAATCCGACCGGATGTATCCCATCATACCTACTAAAGAAAATCCCAAACCAATCATATGGTATTTAAAACATCGATCAGTATTATCGAACCTACGCGATATATACAGATTACTCTTAAGGTAGGCGCGCATGGAAGCTAATTTCATCGGCCGATTAATTATCGGTGAGTTACAACATACGAATTACATGTAAGAGCGCGCATGAAAGCTAACAGAATCGGCCGATTTTAAAATCTGTGACGTGACACAAAAAAATCGGCCGATCGAGATCGGCCGATTTTTTGTAACCAATCTTGTTGTATGAGAGGGCGCGCATGGTGCATGCTCACCGATAATTTAATCGTCCGAGCGCAGTAGATCGAGAAGTACGTTGTCAGTGTTGTCAAACGAAATGTCAGATGAAATAAATTTTGATTCGGAAAAATTAATTATATTAGTTGAAGCACGTCCTTCATTATATGATAAAAAATTATACTAACCGCCAAATTAAGCAAAACTTATGGTTGGAGATAAGCGAAATATTAATAACTGGCTGGGAACAGCTAAATCATAATAAAAGAACTGAATTGGGTAAGTTATTACTTAATTGAATAATAGTTACATAGGTAATTTAATAAATATTCCACTTAATGAATAAAAACTTAACTGTGTTTCAAGTGTTTTTTTTTACAATTTATAATTATGAACTTCAACTGTGTCAACAAAAAAACCTTAAAAAAAAGTTTTATATTATATATGTATACTTGGTTCACTATTGCGTCTGTACATTTGTTCTGTCACACAATAGTTCTTTTCTGTTTCCCGCGCAATGTTTGTATTTTCCCGCTTGTACGCGCGCGGAGCCCAACATAATGATTTCTAGGTTATGTTTGGTAAATTATGATCTGTCAATTTATTTATCTTTTCCCGTGCAATACATACCTTTTACCGCACAATACAAAGGTACCGCAGTTTTCGGTTTCCCGCGCAATGTTTTTCTTTTTCCCGCTTGTTGTACAGGCGCATGGAGCCCAAGTTAATGATTTTTTGATAAAGTTCGGTAAATTATGATCTGTCAATTATTTCTAATCATATGAATGTTGACCGCCATGTTATTTCCAATCGTACGATTCTAGAAGCTTCCATGCGCGTTAGAACCCATCGGCCGATTTATTATCGGCCGATAAATTAATCGGCCGATAATAATCGGCCGATTAATTTAAGCTTCCATGCGCGCCTTACCTAAAGCTTTTGACAAAGTTATTCACTCAATTTTAATTAAAAAAACTAGAGGAAGTTGGAATTCATGGTGACCTACTCAGATGGTTTAAATCATATACCTATATCCAATAGATTACAATCTGTAGTAATTGAAGGCTTTAAATCAAACTTGACAATAGCCCCATCGGGAGTTCCACAGGGCTCTATATTGGGACCGTTACTCTTTAATGTTAATATTTATGATACACCCATACTAATGTTTCAAATATTACCAATTTATATGTAGATGTTGCAGATGATATGAAAATATAAAAACCTGTACGCTCTCTTATTGAATGTCACGAACTTCAAGAAGACATAAATAGACTCCTTGCATACTGTCTTGTAAACAGAAAAAATCTACTATAACTACACTATCGATGATAAAATACTCACAACTGTTGTCAAAATTATAGATTTAGGAGTTATCTCCGATTCAAAGCTCAGGTTTAACGCACACATAGATGCAATAATTGACAAAGCTCTTAAAATACTCGGATTCATAGTATGCTTAACGAAACCTTTTTTCAATACCCAAACACTCATTGTTTTGTATACAACTTACACTAGGCCAATCAATTTATAACACGCATATAAACAGAATAGAAAGAATACAAAAAAGTACCTTAGAACAATCAACTACAAATCACACCTTCTTTTTCCAAAGTACACATATTTGAGAAAATTTCATGGCATTTGGACCAACCAAGAATGACCTATCACTTCTACACAACATAGTTAATAACTGTTTCGATGCTCCCCAAATAATTAGTAACATACTATTTAGTGTGCCAGGTAGAACAAGAAGACATTCAAAATTATTTCATATTCCACACTGTAGTACTAATCACATAATTAATTCATACTTTTCACGCATTTGTAAGCAGTATAATACAAGATTTTATGTTACTGATATGTTCAAAATCACATATCCACAATATCGCAGGAGTGTATCGGCAATGACGCAGTGATATGAAGCATAGAATACCTAACTCCTTTACCATATCCCTGCATCATTTAATTTTAAATTACTTATCTTGTATGGTCTTCTTTATTTTTTTCTATTTTATTTAAATTTCTATTATCTTTAATTTCAAGTCTACTATTTACATATGTTTTAGTAATTTTATTTTTATATTAGGCACTAGCCTTTATGTCCCGCCGTTGGCCAAGAATGTAAAACTGTGAAGGAATAAGCAATCGTTTTTATAATATTGTCACCCAATTATTTTGCAATATCGGACTATGAAAAGTGGTTTGAAATTTGATTGAGTTTAAGCATTGTAAAATGTTCAAGTGATGGCCACAACCCATTCTTTTTTATATATTGCTATAAAGTGTGAATGAAGTATAATATACAATTTCTGCACGCATGGACTACGCGAAATGGTTTTAAATATGACAGTTTATCAACGTTGTACACAACCCCCATTTTTAAATATTATCATCGAAAACAAATTGTAATATATACCTATTGAAAATTTAGTAATTTTGGATGTTGGAATGTGGTTTAAATTTGATTAAATAATGTACTGAAAAGATCTAGTGTTGGTCACATCCCATTCGTTTTTATATTTTTTCATCAAGTGTGCATTATATTTTTGCACAATTAGACTGATAGACTTAAAATTGACACAAAAGTCTACATTAACGAAGAAGAAAAAGACTTAAACTATAATAAATAGTTTTTAATTTGAATATAAACGTTGTGAAGAGTTCAGTAGGTAATGGCCACAACCCCCATTATTTAAATATCGTCAACGAAATCAAATATGAAGGTGTTGAAAATTATTCAAAATAGGATGATATAAATGGTTTAAATTTGATTAAACAAAAGTATTGAAAATATTCTAGTGCAGGTTACATCGTCACATCCCACATCCCATTCGTTTTTACATATGTATTTTCATCAAGTGTGCATATTGTTAATAATATTTCTGCACAATAGACTATTAGACTTAAAACTAACCCAAAAGACTAAATAAAAAAGAGAAGAATAAGTATAAGACTATAAGAAATAGTTTGTATAAAAAACTATTTCAATGGTCTACATAAAATAAGAAAAAATACATAAAATAGAAGAATTAGACTATTGGAAATAGATTGCATAAAAACTGACTAAAAGGTCTACATAAAAGAAGAAGAAGATTAATCCATAGGAAATAGTTTTGTATAAAATTCACCAAAGTTCTACATAAAATAAGAAAACGAAGAAAAAGAATTAGACTCCACGAACGGTCGCTTCAGACCCTTCAGTACCTCCCATCCCTTCAATCCATCATTACGTCCCTTCCAATCAGGCCCTTCAGTACCTCCCGTCCCTTTAGGCCCTTTTATACCTCCCATCCCTTCAGGCCCTTTAGTGCATCCCTTCCCTTCATTACATCCCGTCCCTTCAGCCGCTTAAGAAAAGTTTAAATCCAGAAACCATCCTGGAAGAACCGCGAAGAGATGAAAGGACCTTCTTTTCCCAGGATACTCCACCTTCAAAGGTAAAATGACTAAATACACGAAGAAGAAGAAGAAAAAAGTTTAAATCCAGATACCTGCGAAGATATGGAAGGAAAATTGGACCTTCTTTTCCCAGGATACTCCACCTTCAAAGGTAAAATGACTAAATACACGAAGAAGAAGAAGAAAAAAGTTTAAATCCAGATACCTGCGAAGATATGGAAGGAAAATTGGACCTTCTTCTCCCAGGATAGTCCACCTAAAATGTCCAGGTAAAATGACCAAATGCACGATGAAGAAGAAAAAAGTTTATATCCAAAAACCGTCTTGGAAGACTTGCGAAGAGTTGGAAGAACAGTTGGACCTTCTTCTCCCAGTATTCTCCAACTTCATAGGTAAAATGACCAAAAATACATGAAGAAGAAGAAGAAGAAGAAAAAAGTTTAAATCCAGAAACCTGCGAAGAGATGGAAGGACAATTGGAACTTCTTCTCCCAGGTTAGTCCACCTTCATAGGTAAAATGACCAAATACACGATGAAGAAGAAGAAGAAAAAAGTTTAAATCCAGGAACCGTCCTGGAAGACCTGCGAAGAAATGGAGAGACAGTCGGACCTTCGTTTCCCAGGATATTCCGCTTTCATTGGTAAAATGACCAAATACACGAAGAAGAAGAAGAATAAGAAAAAAATTTAAATCCAGAAACCATCCCGGGCATACGCTCGACAATTCACCAAAGTTTCATTGTAATCGGACAAACGGTTTAGGAGCACATAGCATACATGCATCCATACATAAATAAATAAATAAAATAATTTTCCTATAGGAAATCAGTATATTGTTGATTTGTAAGTAAATAGTATTAGGTAGGTACCTACCTACAACAATGTTCTAAATAAATTCGATTCATATCAAATTTTATTTGAATATCAGAATCTTTCCGTAACCATAGTAACCATCGAACATATAAAATATTACTATCAAATGGGCTCGATACATTTTTTTGGATATGTAGGTAGGTACCTACATACATTGGTTTGTTCGAAGCCACAAAAACGAAAATTGTCCAAAATATCAAATATTACATACAAATTATGCAATTTTATTATGCCTATATCTTTACTAATAATTAACAGACTTTTACAATATATGTCTTAAAACTTGCTGTAATGTCTTGTGTTTCATTTTATTATTTCATAATCACATTTATTTCAAAGGTATATTATTTTAAAGAACATATTCATTCGGTAGGAAAATTAAATATCGTATGAAAAGATATTAAAATGGCGGGGTTATATGTACATTTGTACAAAACGCTTACTTTAAAAATAAGTTAAACATTATAATTATACAAAATATTCACCATGTTTTTCACTTAAACGCTAAGTTATACTTGAAAATATATTTTCTTCGTGTAAATACGTACTTCTAACTTTTAAACTAACAGATATTTGCGTGCAAAATGTACACTTTTTTGACAGATATGACTTGGAAAATTTTGTATGAAAAAAATAATTATTGAAATATTTTTAAAATTCAGCATTTTTATCGCATTATTTTTAGCGTGACACTGCATCAGGTATACTGGTACACGTTCGCACATAAATTAGATTTTTAGATGCTCTTGGTTTTTCAGAAGGCGTGAGACAAACACACACACACACACATACACACACACATACACTAACATTTTGATTGCTTTATTACTTTAGATAATGTAATGTATGATGAAGAGGAAACTGTTTTGGCAAATACTTAACATGCATTGTTGGCATTTGTAATGCAAATTGCTGTATGTTCCTCCTTTAATTAAAAAAAATAGATTATCAAGTTGAATTATAATGTGAATCAAATCAGATCCGAACCCGGGACCACTAGATCACTGTTACCGTTCTTACTTACTTACTTAATCCACGTTCGCTCCCAGTGTGGAGCATGTGGTGTGGACGCCACGAAATTTCTCCAAGCCTCTCTATCTTGCGCCAGATGGACAGCTTCATACCGTTCAGCCAACGATAAAATCTTTTTTTACAAATTACAATGTTAATCAGAACGTCTCGCCGAATAATCAAAAGATGGCAGTCATGGTCAGTGAATTACGCAAAAGTAGTTGATAATTATGCAAAGAGATGCAGTTAACTAAGACAGTTTTATGAGAGTAGGTATGTTAGTAACCTGACTGACTGAATAACAGTACAATTCTATACCATGACGTTGTTATTAACAGTTTTATTATAATATATGGAACACTTTTTTTTCGTCATCACACGACATCTGCTGGCATTACAGTTTAATTTATATGTTTCATTTAAAATTGCATTTTGTGGTTACGTTGGTCAAAAACAATATATTTCCTACAGTAAGGTATTTTTTTCTTGTGAATTTATTGTAAAATTTATTTTGGATAAATCGGCGCAAATCGTCAAAAAAAATCGCGTGTTTTGACTAAAATAATTAAGAGGACATATAACGCTAAACTTATAGTGAATGAAAACATGATATATTAAAACCGCTCAATGCACTATGAAGTTACGTGTTAGTAATGATAACTATCGCGTGCGTTAAAAAAAGGTTTATACGTGATTTAAATTTAAATTATCGGAAATACCTAATTTGTTAATTTTGCGCATTTTGAGAACAAACCTTAGTTGAAATGAAAAAAACCTTATTGGACATTCACTTTGATTTAATGCAATCTTTAAGCATATAAAAGATTTATTTCTCTACGACACATAGTTATGGAGTAATTTTAAAAAAATGATGTAATAAAGGATATTTTTAATATTTTTTATGGGAATTTAGGCTGAATTTTAAAATTGTGTGACGAACAGTCACTAGAGAAATGTTGAAAAGACTTTTACTCTTTTTTCTAGAAACACACTTTTAAACATATTTGAGGGATTTCATTTAAAATTGAAGTGTTTAGGTTTATATGGCCCCATAATGAAAGAGTTTGAAAAAAAAATATAATAAAAATGTGCTATAACGATTACACAAAATCATAGGAAAGTCACGCCATGCCTTTGTACGTGTAGAGAGTATTAGACAAAATATAGTGGGTCAATCTTTACCACGTTAACACATACATACACAACACAACACTACTACACGTACCTATAATGGGGTGGTGTGGTTCAACCAACTCGAAACAGTTTTGGAGACTGGAAACTGAATTTAATTATTTAAAAAAAATCTAAATATAATAAACTTATATATTATTGACTGGTTTATAAATTATATTCACTTCATTTTGTAAAGTTTTGTTTTTAAATGTCTCCTTTACCCACAAGTGCTTGCACACTGATCTGATAGAGGGCAAGATGTTTTTTTCAGTGAATCTTGAATCAAATATTAAAATGTTATTCAAAAATCAAATATTAAAATGTTATTCAAAAATTAGTGCTAAGTATTCGTTAGTCATTTATAAAACTTGTATGTATAACATATATGACAAAACAGTTTTATAAACATGAACAAATATATAAATAATATCAAAATACAATACGATTTTTAATACATTAATATATAAGTAACAAACACAAACTTATAATACGTCATAAAACTACTTTAAATAATTTTATTATAAGATGTAAAATATATAAAAAAAACACGCATTAAACGTTAAATAATGAGAATGTACATATCAATGAAAAATTCAAACGATTTAAAACATTCAGCCGTCTATAATACGTATTTAACACGTTAAAATATTATCGAACAAAACACAAAACTTTGATTCTTTTTATTAAGTACAAAATCGTTATTCTACATAAAACTTTTCAAATATGATTAATTTACTGACGTCACTGGTAAAAATCACAAATAAAGTTTATGGTTTTAGAATTACTTTTGAAAAAAACGAACAATGTTATTTATATTTAATTAAAAACTCAAACTGTAAAACCATAGATAAAATATCATTTTCTCTTACGGTTTCGTTCGAATCTCGCAACCGATCGAGCACGACTTTAGACGCTATCAAAACAACGAGATATATAAAAATCACATTCCTCAGAAATTCGAATAACCACATAACTATAATAATTTGAATTATAACTCGCGGTATCCGATTCGCGTTTCGAAGTAATATAAAACACAATAGGGCTGCGTTCGAAATATAAATTCAAAATTTTAATATTAACACCACAGTCCACGAGTAGGTAGGTACCTACGTCGATATTTCAACTAATCGTACGAATTAAAAAAAAATAAACAATAGAAGGGGCTGCGTTCGTAATATGAATTTAAATTAACACAATCGTCCACGAGTAATATATGTATGTAGGTAAGAACCCGCGTAGATTATTACAAGTGAACTAAAAAAAAAACATCAACAAACGTCACGTGATCGAATACTTTTTTAAATCAAATGAATGATGAGTTCGAATGTGATTGTCTATTGTTAATTATATTTTCGAATCTATGGTTGATAAAAACGTCACCTTTTGATTGGCGGTCAAAACTGAGTACTGGTCGGGCGATTACTGATCACCGGTAGCTCTAAATGCGCCGGCAACGAACTGGCGGACATCTAACACTGGCTACATGCACCTGCGCAGTCCACTCGAAACTTATAATAATATATCCAAAATAATAATAATAAATATCGCTGGCACGCGCGTCGTGAAAATGTCCGTCCGTTCCACGTTTGAAAAGCGCGCTAATCGGACACACCGTCGCCACAACAAAATGTCAAACTGGCTCGCCTGAGCGGGAAAATGGAGCTTTTATTATGCAGAGAGAAAATGGTCGGCCTTCGTTTCAAGGGGATAAGCGTGTGACCGGATGAAAAATGAAAATTTTGTGGACGAAAAGAAACTATTACGAATGCGTGTGGACTGATATTTCATTGAATAAATTTTTAAAACTAAACATATTTAATATACATAATTTATATATGTGACTTGGCTAATTATTTTTTTCTGCGTTATTTAGATTTTTCGATTTCGATGATGAAATCAAAGAGAATAATTTAAGTGTCTAATTTCCCAAGTTAAACGATGGTTTAACGGTAAAATATATTCTACATTGAATTTGTTAATCAGTAGGGCAACCACTCATGATACGATCTTAAAACGTTAGGTATTATCTTATCTTGTCTTAATATTAAAACTGTATAGAGTACTCGATCTTATGATCGAGTATCTTCTTATCTTATTTTTCGTCGACATTCAATCATAAAAATCGTTAAGTTAAACTTTATTTTAGTGAGAAATTAGCAATATTTTTTGTACCAATTAATACAATTAATTTATTTTAATTTAAAAGATGTCTAAAGTCTGATCTAATTTTAATCAACTTCATGATTAGCCCTGCAGAAACGAGTAGTGGTCAACAGTTAAACCTTCAGTATATTAAATAATGTATATTTTTTCTGTTTTTCAATGGTTGACAATTCCTGAATGCATTTTTATAAGAAAAATAAACAGATTCATTCAAATCAAATATGTGTGATCGAATATTTACAAAAATAATTATTTGAAAACATATATGTAACATATTTATTATTACATTCGGTGTGACAGTAAAAATGACATGTGTTGACAGCAACATTTCCGGAACGCGTGGGTGGGTTAGTACTTAACTTCCTTTAAATATTGGTCACATTGGGCCGAATAACTAATATTGCACGCGTGAGAGAAATGTACAAAATACGATATTATTCCTTCTCTGTGCTACAAAATAAATCGTGTATATCAGTACCTATCTATAGAAATATTTTTGCTGTCCTCTATCATGGAATAGTATAGTCCTGATTTAACTATTTTTAAACACAAATTTCTTAACAGGGATAATGAGAAAATGTATACTTATAGATAAAGAATAAATGTTGGCTAAAACTACTCGTTTATTTTATGTTTAAAGAATATATTGATATTCTCTAGTAATCTTGTCGGATCTGCAAAAATGTAATTTTACAGGAAAGCGAAATGAAGATAAAAAATGTGTTTTTCCATACAAAATTTACGTTTTAAATGAAATTTTGCACATATTGCATTCTAATTGCTATCGTTGAAATAGTATTTAAGAATTTTGTGAAAACTTACTCGGTTTTGAGATTTTGCACATGCGCCGTTGTTAATTGGACTTTCATCAAACTGCAATATCAGATCTAAAACTTTTTGCCTTTTAAATTCCACGTTAAAACGGCGGATCTGCTACTTACAGCGCAGCGTTTAGAAATATTATTCTACCAAAAAATATTGTCGGATATGGTAAAAATAGACATTAAAAGTGTCATAAATAAATCCAATTTTAATATTTAATCGAAGGTCTAAATAACATCGACATTACTATTAGGAAAGTTGATTCACTACATTAAATCTGCATTATTCATAAAATAATATTGTATATTTTAACATAAAATTATTGTTATGAATTCCTGTAGGCAAAGGCGCAATCCCTATAATATCGATGGAAGTGGTAGATACGCACACAACACAGGGGTGATTTCGCATCTAACAATGTCGGATTTTAATATACATCATACTATATGGACTCCTTAGTACAGATCAGACGTTATTATTTTGTAAAATATATGAAATATTATGAAATTGAAAGTTCTTATTTTTGTAATAGCTTGATATGTAATATAGGTAGGTACTTATAAATAATTTTATGCAATAAAAGCATTTTCGCCAAAGTGTCAGATCCGACACTGTGACTAGGGCAAGAAGATATATGTTATATGTACGATATTTGTAAGTACATTCGAATTGAATTTCATAAAAATACATTCAGGTATTGTCCACCATTCAATAAGAAAAAAATATATACACTGACCATATAGTGGAGAGTTTAGTGTTGGCGACGTTCTATTCGTATTTTTAAGCCGTGTGTACCGTGAACATTAATTGTAAATGCAAAGCATAAAACGTTGAACTTTACTGTCCACCAAAAGATTTTATTATTTAGTTGCGTCCGAACGAAAAAATTCTACGAAAGGATACGAAAATAAACACAAGATGGCCGACGACGCATATTAATATAATTGCGGAAAATTCCGAGTTAACCATAGACAAAAGAAAAGCAATGGACAGGACGATTCGGATATGCTTAGATAAAGAAATTCCAACAACGCATTGTCATTTTTATTGAATATGTCTATGAAACAAGGAAATATAACGATGCATAAACGCTTTTACTATAAGTGAACGAAATTTTATTAGGTACGTAATACAAAAATATAATCCTTTCTATTATCATTGTTTTCGGATATCTCGTAAGATTCGGTAATTCGATAGCAAAATAATATCTCACATAGTTCTGAAATGAAGTTCACCACCCATCATGAATGTAGTACTTTAGGTGAAACGAGACTGGTGTGTGGGCATACAAACATGTATCGTGCTTCCTTTTATAAGGTAATGCGCGCCCGCACGCCTGTCGCTAGTTGCCCCACATTGCCCCCATAATATGCCGTGATGGTATGAATGAGCGAGTTTCAAAGAACCAATAACACGTTCGTCTGCCATTTCCGTCCAATTATATATATATTTTTTTTTTATAATAATGAAGTAAAATATTCAATAGGGAGAAAACCTTTGTCTAAAACCCAAGTGCGTATGTTTTTTGTTGTAATTTTGTACGAAATTGTTTTAAATATGTCATTCTATTTGAATAGTACCTACCGTCATAAATTAATCAAATCTATGGCGTTGGATTATAAATTTTCCCGCGCAAAACAACACAAGACAAAGAAAGATAAATAATATGTTATTTTATGCTCTATGGTCTATTGTATTGTCACCAGCGCGAGGTTATTAATTCAGGAAGCGATATATACATACATACTTACTATGCTTATAAGAATTAATTTATTCTGATTTTCCACGGATTTCCACGCAACAGAAGAGCTTTGTTTGAGGACAGTAATCTTACGCCACAGAGGTCTATTTACATTATATGTATGTAGGGAGATAGCACCATCCTCTGTGAATAATCGTCGAAACTTGGCGTCATTGTGTCTAATTGAAGCTTCCAGACACAAAGGTAGTAGCAAAGTATTTATGACAGACTTTTATCAACCAGAAAATATTTCATTATTGCGAATACTTTAAGTACTATAAATCGAGAGTTCAGTACTACATTAGTACATAAAAAGCTAAATAAATTATATTTAAGTAATATTAATCGTAAGGTTCACGTTTGCCAATGTTTTGTTTTCTTCTTTTTCGTTTCATATTATATTATGAGAGAGCATCCAGCAGGCACTCTTAATTATTGGAAAGTTGATATGACATGTTTATGTATTATTTTTATATGAAACGAATTGTTTTGTCTATTATTCCTCTTTGAGTGTCTCACCAAAAATAAATAAATAAAATACAACAATAAACAGACTTGTCAAAGAAATGATGGAAGGAAGGAGATTATTGAAGAACGCGGAAAGAATATGGTTCAAGAATTATTTTATATTTTCTTTACTAAAACAATATGCTTTGATTCTACACTATGGGCCTTACTTACTATTTAAAATACGGGTTTAATCCAATGCTAAGTCAGTTTTGACCATACAAAAAACTGGGTAAGTATCGGCTTAAACACAAATTGCAAATAGTAATAAGACCGATATGGTCTTACTTCCTTTCTTTCTTATGATTGAAAGCTAACGACAAAGTAAAATATAAAATCTTGAATAATGGAGTGGGAATCACAAATGACAGTTGACGACGTTCAATAGATCGACGAAAAAAGCCAAAAGAAAAAAAAAATTCTTAGGTATATATCCCATGAAACGTGGCGAAATTTTAAGAAAAAAAAAATAGGCCTTACTTATATCTTGTCCATAAAATTCCACCTGTTTTCCTTCAAATCGAAATAATTTGACACTCACTCACTCAATCATTCATTAATTAATTAATAATTTATTATTAATTACTCCTCAGGCAACTTACAGATATTATGTCAAATATTAATGTAACACGCACAAAATTACACAAGTGGCCACATTCTGGAGACTTATGATACTAAACGTCTCACAGATCCAGACTGTCTCCGTCGGGATACGAACGCGGGACCTTTGGATCAGCATTCAAATACCTAACCAATGGAGCCACGAAGACCATTATGATGGTAAAATATCCATTTTCTGTTATACATATAATACTTGTTACTTAAATGAATGTTTACTGAATAAATAATACTATCAATAGAAAAAAAATAAAACAAGATAAAATAAATGAAATAACTAATTTAAATCCTGGGTTCAATTCCCATTCGATTCGATTTCTCACGCAAATATTGCTTCTCTGGGCTGGAAACACAGGTTAGTTGGAAGACAATGCCACATGGCAATATACTCACAACTTGTTCAGGGTGCAAGGAAGTGTTTATTTTTATTATTAAAAAATACGTACGTGTGGACTCATTTTTAGATGTTATTGATAAGTTTGTATGAAAATATATATGTAGGTACAAAGTGAACAATTTTCCGGTGGAAATAGAAAGGCCTTGGCTATATTTCCGTTTTTAAACATCGCGACCAGCAGATCTCAACACAAGTCTATTATTAAACACAAGGGTTTATGCCTTCTCGTGCTTGCTTGGTACATTACCCTCATCAACAAACAGATGGAGATGTTTCAACAAGACACAGTTAATAATAGATATAGGTAAACCGATCAATCAACATTATTTTTTTATTGGTTTGATTACACACTATATTTCCAAGACGCAAACCATGTTATGATTTTTTTAGTTTCGAACACAGATGGCAGCAGCGTAAGGGGGTCATTTTCAAGTGGTATGTAACACAAAAAGATGAATATAGGAACTCTGTTTGATACAATATTAAAACAACAACAAAAATATAACCATTGAATAATTAAGGTTTTTTTAAGATTTTTCAAAAAATACGCTGGGCTACTCATGAAGTTGATTCAGTTAAGATTGAGACTTGAAATCGTTAAGATTTAAATTCAATAATTAATTATGTTAATTATACGAAAATTGGTGACAATTTCATATTAATCTTTGATTTTAACGAATTTTATGATTAAAAGTAAATTAAGTATAAGATTTGATTGTGATCGTGTGCTAATTTATATATTTTCAAGGTTTTGACAGTATATTTATTTATTTATTTTCTCTCAGAAAGCTACAGCTATAATTTATTTATTTTACATTACATTTATTGTATAAAATTAGAGCCAAAAGTATGTACTTTCTTCAATTTAAATTATTGATTATACAGTAATTTATTACACAGTTGAAAAATTCATAAGAAAATACAAGATAAAAGAAAAGAGAAAATTTAAAAAATAGATAAAAAAATAACAAAGACATGTACAAATACAGTTAACGAGAATGTTTCAGGATGGGGAGGAGGGATCTTTAGTGAATGAGGAGGGTATTGTTGGATTGTGTATTAGAGTTTAAGAACATCTTTATCTGTTTTTGGTAATGTTGTAAAGTGTCATGAAAAATATCTGCATCTTTGAAATGTGTATTATAATCTCACTGAATTCTAAACATGGGTGAAAAGTATTATCTGTAATTAGTGTGGCATACTGGTATGCGGAATAAATTTTGTGAGCGGGTATGTATATTCGGAACATGGAGTGATACAGTTTTGAGTATATCAGGGGAATCGATCAAGTTATTGCAAATTTTGTATAGTAATATTTGGTCAAAGTAAAGTCTCCTGTCCTGCAATCTGTTAATGTTGAAAATTTGGGTTGAACTATACGACCAGTATACGATTATATATAAGACGGTTGGCTGCATTCGGTCTGGCCAGGATAGAGAGCTGTGGAGGTTTCAAGGGGTGCCAGTCCTCCAAGGTCCATCACTGGACAAAGGAGGACTGACGTTGAAGAACGTATTAAGAGTGTGTCATGAGTTTGTAACCCACGAAATTTTCAAAACATACCAGACAACAAAGAGATGCGTAATTTCGTGAACTCAAATCCAGTATAAATATTTACAACTAGGCATTAATAAGTGGGGCAGTTTGTTAAAATATAGATAGGCATAACGTAGTAAAAACTAACAAGCACATTGCTATAAAGCAGCCATCTTTCAATATTTAAAAATAGCTCAAAAGATGATGGTGTGTGAAGGACGAAGTAAGTCAACGAACTGAAAATAACCTATTACTATTGATCTAAAATTTAATTATTAATTCAAGTGGTAAACATCATCACGGGGGCGCAAGCTGCAAGGGTAACTATTTTCTCAATTTGATATTCATTTACTAGAAACCTGGGGGGCGAGTCTGGTTCAATCGGCGAAATCAAAACCCTCACGATTACCCATATCATAAATATAATTATTATATGGAGTTCTATAATATCTTTAGATGTCATGGAACTCCATATTATTATTATATCCATGATATGGGTAATCACTAAGGTTTTGATTTCGCCGGTCGAACCAGACTTGCCCCCCTGAATTAATCGCGTTAGTTTTTTGGAATAAGGGTGTTATATTTGTAAAAATACGAAAAGCGACGTTTTATTCGCGTTATTTTTGTGGAAATGCGAAATGCGGTATTTTTATTCGCGTTATTTTTTTTGGAAAAGGGGTGTTATTTTTGTAGAAAAGTGGTGTTTTTATTCGCGGTTTTTTTTGAAAAGGAGTGATATTTCTGTTGAAAGGATAATTTTGGGGAAATTTTGTAGATTATGTAGGTACCAATTTCGCAGATTTAGCGAAGATATTTCAAAGCTTCATCGAAAATCATATTCAAAAAAGGCTTAAGCAAAATATCACAAAATTAATATTAGGTATATTATATCAAAATTAAAAATATTATACCGCAGCACAATTACAAGCACAATGTCGACACACAACTGCGTCTTTTCATGACTCCAAAGACAAACACGACATTCGGACATAACTGCTATATAGCTACAAAAATACTATTTAGCTACAAAAAATTTTAATATGATAAAAAATAAATAAATAAATAAGACATCTTCTTCCTCAGCCGTTTTCAATCCATCGTTGGATATAGGCCTCCCCCTTGCTCCTCCACATGTCTCTATTCCGGGCACATTGCATCCAATTTACTCCCACAGTCTTTCTGATGTCATCCGACCATCTAGCCTGTGGTCTTCCCACACTCCTTCTTCCCGTTCTAGGTTGCCATTCTAGGAGTTTTTTTGTCCATCGTTGGTCAGTACATCTGGCAATATGACCTGCCCAGCTCTACTTCAGGGTAGCCATCCTTTCAGCTACGTCCACAACTTTAGTTTTCTCTCGTATCCATTTGTTTGTCTTCTGATCTCTCAATGAAATGCCCAGCATTTTTCTCTCCATGCCTCTCTGCGTAACTAACAACTTTTGCACAATTCGCTTCGTTAGGACTAGCGTTTCTGTGCCATATGTGAGAACAGGCAGGATGCATGAGTCAAATATTTTTTTCTTGAGATAATTGGGGTACTTTGGGGACTTCAAAATATAAGAGAGTTTATTGAAAGCTGCCCAGGCAAGACCACGTCTTCTCTCTACTTCGGCCTCTTGATTCTCTTTCCCAAGCTTCATATTATGTCCTAGATAGACATAACTATCGACTCTTTCGACAGCCCTTCCATCTACCAAAATGGGAACGTTACGCGCCGTGCTGCTCATTATTTTGGTTTTTGTAGCATTCATTTTGAGGCCAATCTTTAAACAGGCTGCGTTTAGTTCATTTAGCATTATGCTTAGTTCTTCCTCATCTTTAGCAAATAAGACAACATCATCTGCGAATCTTAAGTTATTGAGATACTCTCCGTTTATAAGGATACCTTTGTCCTTCCAATCAAGAGCTCTGAACACGTCTTCGAGAGCCAGAGTAAAAAGTTTTGGAGAAATTGTGTCCCCCTGTCTTACACCTCTCTTTATATGGAATTTCTCCGATGGTTCGTGGAGTTGTATCGTTGATGTGGCATTTGTATAGATGGTTTCCAAAAGCTTGGTGTATCTGTAGTCTACTCGACAATTGTTTAAACTTCTTATTACATACATACATACATACATACATACCATCACGCCATGTCCCTTACGGGGTAAGCAGAGAGAATTGAGCGCCATACTTCTCTATTTTTGCACACATTTCTGGCTTCCTTTACATCCATGCATCGTCTCATACATGCTCGTCGAACTTATTCTTTTTATTATAAATAAGACATACAGTTGATGAAACTTAAGAAAACATGGATTAAAAACGAGTACATAATATAGGTACTGCGGAAACATGATCAAGTAACAATTGTTTCAATTTTTATTTTATTAAAGGTATGATATTAATGATTTTACAAAATCATTTTTATAATAATAATAATGAACACTTCCTTGCACCCTGCGCAAGTGGCGAGTTTATTGCCGTATGGCAATTTCTTCCAACTAACCAGTGTTTCCAGCCCAGAGAAGCAATATTTGCGTGAGAAATGAATTTTTAAATAAATTTCTCCTCTACTGGGGATCGAACCCAGGACGGTCACGGCGGTCGGCGGCGGTGGTCTCTGATATACCTACAATGCAAGTAATTTTCTGCCTCCTCGGAACAGGTTCAACCTAGTGACTCGAATAGGAGACTTCATCTCCTAAAGCGAGTCTGGGTGGTGGTGGGCCAACTCTCAACCTAGTTAATTGGTTTATGCCAAAATTTTTAACTTGTTATTATTTTCAATCTTTTTTGTGTCTTTTTATTTCTTCTGTTATCTTTATAATATATATTTTTATTTTCGTCATGTCATAACTTTATTTTTCATAGTACACATTGTATTGCATATGATGTATAATCATCAACTTTGGTTGGTTGGAAGAAATTGACGTATGGCAATAAATCCGCCAGTATACAAATTATGTGTCCAAGAAGAAGAGAATATAAAAAAAATCGTTTACTGCCAAACTATATAGGTGATTTAATTTTTCCTAAGATTCAAGTCAATGAGTATGTGTTATTATAATCTAAATATTGCCTAAAACACGTGTTGATATGTAAAACTAAATATAGATATGTATGTATATATGCACTGGCACATGTGCTTTCAATCAATATTGCAAGGCGCGTGTTATATTAGTAACACATATACATGTATGTGTAGCTTACTTTATTAGTAGATAATAATATTCGCTGTTGAAAGATTTATTTACGTTTATTCTCTGCTTTGAAAACTTACTAGGTAATCTTTTAAATCCACTTTCAAAACTGTCAAAGAACTAGTGATAATCAAAAGTCATGCAGTGGTCTAGACTACAATTGAATGTATCATTGTATAACCTTTCAGTTTTCATAAAAAATAACCTAAACAAGGAAATTGAAAAAAATGTGAATTAGTCGGATATTTAATCTATGCTCTGTTTTGTTGTGCACATCCTTACCTTTTTAATTGTGCCCCTTTAATTTAATTTATTGAATATAATTTAATTATTATTCATTCATTGAGACACGTGGGGTATTTAAATCATAAATGAGTATCCAGTGGTCGATGCTTCCCCCCACTCCCCCCTTACCTCTCTCCAGTCCCGTCCTTTTTTACAAAATTGATAAAATATTTTCAAAATTGTTAAAATCTTGTAATACTTTTTTATTGACAATAACATCTCAATAGAGACGAAGTTGGGCTATTATAATAGAAGAACCAGGAAGAACAGGAACAGGAGGTTTCTTCGTTACCTCATAGATGTCAATAGTATAGTTTCGTATTATTCAGGTGAAATGTTCACACATTATTCAAATATATAGAACTTTCAAAAATTACATTGATAAGGAAACTCAATAAGAAGGCATAATTGGTGAACGTTGCGCAAGCGCATAAAATGTTCACGCAAACCAGCCGATGACAGGTCGTAATCCCTGTAGGTGCCCGAGTTCCTGGTTCTTCTATAATATCACAACTTCGTCTCTATTGAGATGTTACTGTCAATAAAAATACCATTTGGCTCCCGACAGGGAAAAAAATCCAATGTTTGCGTACCTACATATGTATATGCAATTAAAAAATATATCTTAAATAAAAATATGGCAATATAAAAATTATAATTGTATATTTGTTTAAAGTTTTCTCGTTTTCTATATAATAAAATAAAGTTTTCTTCACGTAAAAAGAAATTCATACAAATACTCCTGGTTTTATGCAATAATTATAGCATTATTGTTTACTTTGGGTGAAATACAAATAAAAAATATCGAAAAATGTAAAAATATTGTTGTAAAAAATAAGTTGTAGGGGTCGGTTTGGGTTCTAATTTGTAATAAGTACCTACGTCAAAAGTATAAGGAAAGTAACAGGATAACTTAACAATTTCTTAGAATCTCGTTTTTTTAATGAATATGCCCTTGTTAAACAAGTACATATACATCTTCCTGCGTTCCCCAAAAATAGCATGAATGCTTGTGCTATAGGTGAACGAAATCAGTCGAGGCGGGATTCAAACTCGCGACCACTGGATTACTAGCCCAACACGCTAACCGCTCTGCCAACGACTCATCTTAACCTTTGACCCATCTTGTAATACCCATCTTGTAATACCATCTTTGTTTTTTTATCAATAAATAATTAACACTTTATTACACCCGTACGGCGAGTGGTACAGGTATAAGTGGCAAATGACAATATATGTAATCGAAAGCAGTGTTTTTAACCCAGAGAAGCAACATTTACGTGAGAAATAAATTTCTGCTTTTTCGGGCATCACGCCCAGAACGAGAGCATAAAAGTCAAACTTTACCATGGTAGTTGGCAATTTCTTGTAAATAGGTAGTGCTGCTAGCCTTAGAGCAGACAAACCTAGTTGGGCAGCAGTTATCCATTTTTAATGACGTATATATAAATGGTGCAAAAAAATAAATACAATAATATTTTCAAATTGAAAACATCGTCAAGTGAAAATGCTTTGTCGTTTCAATCTGTCGCTACTATTTAAATATTTATGTACGTTAGCCCAGTCCGTTCGCGGTCGAAGAGTGTCTACTGCCTCGTGCGGAGTACGGTGGACTGCGGTGCGGCTGAGGTGAGGTGCGGGTTAGGAGGCGGGCACTGCCAGGAATAGCCCGACCCGCCCCCGCACAATGTCCGCACTGCCATGTATGGACAATAGTCCACACTACATCACTCACTCACTCACAACTCACTCGTGTATATGTAATATGTATGTAGGTAAGTACTCAGGTCAACGTGAGACGCATATTATGCGGACGATCAACTTGGGCGCATTTTGCCATATTCATCGTGCGCATTCACTTTTTAGGGGGAAATTCAAAGCTCACTTTGTGATAAAA
Source organism: Molanna angustata (assembly GCA_963576475.1). Classification (NCBI taxonomy): domain Eukaryota; kingdom Metazoa; phylum Arthropoda; class Insecta; order Trichoptera; family Molannidae; genus Molanna; species Molanna angustata. The sequence continues at coordinate 35,196,344 of OY754975.1, read as the reverse complement.
ACGCAAATGGCTATATCTTGAATCATGTTATGGGTTTGATTCCATGCAGCGGAGAAATGTACAAACATACATACATACCATCACGCCAGGTCCCTTACGGGGTAAGCAGAGAGAACCGAGCGCCATACTCCTCTATTTTTGCACACATTCCTAGCTTCCTTTACATCCATGCATCGTCACATATATGCTTGTCGATTGTTCGAGCTTCTTATGTTTTATTACTTTCAAAATATCATTCTATCTCTTACACCCATGTATATTTTAGAAACGTACATTGTACATATTTATAAAATTATTGGTGAGCGGTAACGGCATATAATAGTGCTTCCACTCTTATAATACATCATTATCGTTTGCGGGTGTCCGGTTAAAGCCGGGTAATTGAAAATACAACAGACAACACTAACATCTTACATAGTTCAGCAATGAGGTTCGCCACCCATTCTGAATGTTGTATTTTTAGGTGAGATGAGAATCGTGTGTGGGCATATATGCATGTGTCGTGCTTCCTTTTTATAAGGTTATTCACATGCGTACACATGTCGCTGGTTACCCCACATTGTGAGATATATGCCATGAATGTATGTATATAAATTGATTTTTTTTTTATTTTCGTATTTTTCAAAATAAATGATTACATACAAAATGAGTGGGTTGTGGCCAACGCTGAACTCCTCACTAACAAGTCATTCTACGAGTATAAAGTATTCAAAATTTGTATGGAAAATATTCAGCATTTTCATGAAATGAGTTTGTTAAATTATTTTTTTATTTGAATATTTTATTATGAAAACTTGATAATTCTTCAATGCCATTTTATTTGATTGATGTGCCTCTTTAGCAATTTAAAAATGAAAATATCAAATTTTAAGTTTCCTGAGCCTGGGGTCACTATGAAATATTTGACAGTTAAAAGAAATGAGGGGCACTATTCAGATATCCTTTAAAATTTAATGGGGTCTAAGCGAGTATTACATATACAAATTTGATAAATTTGAAAAGAAAAAAACAAATGTAGAATAAATGGAAGAAAATTGTTTATTTGAATTTAAAAACTGATTGTAAACTTACTTACTTACATAAAATCTGTGTAGAAAAAAAAAGACATTTATCATATTTATTATGAGACGGTATGGTCACATACTTAGAAGACCCGAGGATCACATTGTGAACGAATAGGGGAAGACCAAAAAATACATGGATGGCGCAAAGGAGTTCACAATTGATGAAACAAGAATTGACATTGGAGGCGGTCCGAAGAGTGTACAGCTTGAGGACGAGGAGAGCTGACCCCAACAGTCTTCATCGACGATAAGTTGGGAAGAGGCCAGGAAGAAGAAGAATCATATTTATTTATATATTTAAATATCTTCTCCGACAACTAACAGGTACTATGTCAAATATTAATTTAACACGCACCACATAACAAGTTGCCACATTATGGAGACTTACGATAATTATCATCTCACAGATCCAGACTGAAAACACAATTAAAACTGTGTCTCCACCGGGAATGGTACCCGTAATATTTCGCTCAGGAACCAACTAAATTACGACGGCCGACGTGTTTAAGTCAACATAAAATATAAACAATCTTCCCTGTAATTTTAACGCGTTCAAAGAATTGTAGATATATAATTAAGGGGGGGGGGGACTGCTGCCAATGTACCTAATTTTCAATTTAATATACCATCATTATTTCTTATCAAATCGTTTTGAAAAAAATAATTTAGATAGTTTGGATATTAATAAACAAAAATATAGGTACCTTAACTTTTTGATAATGTTCTGTATAAATTATTGTAGAAAAATAATGGCGTACCCCGATTTTCAACGTTTATCATATATTTTTAATAAACTATAAGGCGTAGAGTAATATATTTTTTTTTTAAATTAAAGAAGACAAAAATATCTAGAAAAATATGATGTGACATTGCATTAATGCTTCAGGTTTAGTAAATAAACCTAAAAAACATTTATTTTCCATTCAGCGCCATTGCGTAATAAAAGTTTTTTTGGTTTATTTACTTAACCTGGGGGGCAAGTCTGGTTCGACCGGCGAAATCAAAACCCTAGTGATTACCCATATTATGGATATAATTATCGTATGGAGTTCTATGACATCTAAAGATATTGAAGAACTCTATGTAATAATTATATCCATGATATGGGTAATCACGAGGTTTTGATTTCGCCGATTGAACCAGACTTGCCCCCCTGATGCGTTAATGCAACGTCATATCATATTTTTTCAGGTATTTTGTTCTTCTTTAATTTATAAAAAAAAATATTGCTCTATACCTTATATTTTTTTAGAAATTTAAGATAAATGTCTAAAATCGGGGTATGCTTATTATTTTCCTAAAAGAATATATACAGAAAATAATCAAAAAGTTAAGGTATATTTCTCTTTATTAATATCCAAACTAACTAGGTTATTTTTTTCAAAATGATTCGTTTAGTAATAATGATGGTATATCAAATTGAAAAAATAGGTACGTTGGCAGCAGTCACCCTCTTAATATTGAGAAATAAATGATGACCTATGTATAGGTAATGAGATAATTAGTTGGGCCACCCATCCGATCGATGAATTTTGGCAGACAGTTTGGGTTTATATAGTTTTAGAGTAAAGAAAGAATTTTAACATGACCAGAGTCGACCTCGATCTGTCAATATGAGGAGCTATCAATGGGATGAGAGAAACATTGAGGGGGAGGATACATACGAAGAATAAACATAATTGACATAGTGGATACCGTTCTCGGTTGAATTCCCAGCAGGAGATAAATTTATATGAAATTAAAAAAATATATATTGCTCAGTTAGGTACTTGTAGTGATGAGCGAACTAAGACTGGGATAGTCTTTACATTTACAGACGCGCATCTTGCATACTCGACTGAGTCTTGGCCTTGCATACCCAGTCTTGGTCTTGATCTTGCATGTTGTAACTTATACAAACATTATTTTTTTGTTAAAATTCAGTAATTAAATTAAAATGTAGACAACAAAAAAAATCAATAATTTATAGTGTTGTATCAATACTAGTTGCATGTAACACTTGAGATCAAACTGTCGATGGCGATAGTATGCACAATTGAAGAATACGTACCAAACTATAAACACTAAATAAATATTTTAAGTTATTTTGTTTTCTATATAAAACATGTAGGTATATAAATGTCAGGAAATGATAATATGGAGGTCAGTCTGTTTTTCCTACCAAGAATATGAAAACATCATGATGTTTGTTTGTAGATTAAGTAGGTATCAAACTATTGAGTGAGATATTGTGTAGTGTATACTGCCATACAAATTATATGAAACGATGTCGTCATTAAATTAAATTTTCATCAAAATTGTTTAAAAAGTTTGAGTTGAACCTACTAATACAATGTTAATATTTTTATAGCAAATTAAATTATCTAGTTGTGGTGTTTCGGCTTATTTTGATATTTTTAAAAACTTTGGATATATAGGCAGTTAAACACATAAATTTATCATAAGAAATATGTTTTTCTTCATTTTTTTTTTGAAAAACAAATTTGAAATTTTGTATTTGTCTATATTTATACCAATTTTCAAGGTTCTAGTTTATATGGTTTTTGAGATATATGGAAAAATAAAGTAAAAATTAAAAAGTTGATAATCCCTGACTGAAAAAAAAAATAAAAATTCTGGGTATAAAAGTTTTGTAGGCCTGTAACTATGTATATATTCAAAAATTTTGGGCTATGTGAATTGAGCGGATCAAAAGTTATAAGAGGGGGACGGACACACAGACACACGCACACAGACACAAAAAACACACAAAGTGTTCTACTTCAAATTCTGAATTCATCCATATATATATAGAACATAGATCATATATTATGCTATAAAGCCTCTAAGTTGGTGTTTTTGGCGTGCAAAAAGTCCACTACACCAAACAAAATGTTCCATCGTACACGCGTCTTACTGTCGATTCAGAGAATTAAATTCTCCTGAACAAATCGAAAGTTGTACTACTATGAGATATGTAGGTACTACTATGTATAATGTATATATTTTTAAATTAATTTATATTTTTAATAAATAAAAATATATTTTTTAGAAAATAAAATTATCTAGTTAGGATGTTTCGGCGTTTGTCAAGGGGGTAGATACACAGACAAATACACATAATTTTTCTACTCCGAAATCTGAGTTCATCCATGTACATACATAACATATTATATGTTGCGAAGCCTCTAAGTCAGTGTTTTTTTGACTGCAACGTTGAAAAAACCATGCAAAAAGTCCACTATTCCATACAATTCTTCCACACGGGAACAAGATTAATACTGTCTTGATAATCGATAATATCGGCATTTGGAATACATATACATTTGTACTTAATTCAAAAATAATACGCACGAACAAAATTCAAATCATATTCGAATATAATCTCGAAACGATGAATAAGTTGTTTCGAATTCGATCGAAATTTAAATCGATACAATTCAATTTTTTTTCGAAATATAGAAATCGATTGATTGTGAAACAGGCTATTTATTGTCTCAATGATATAAATCAAAATAAATAATTTGAAGTCATTCACACAACAGAGGGGAAACTAGAAAGAGATAAATGCAATACGAGTGAGAGAGAGAGAGAGAGGGAGTCGGTAAGATAAAGAGTTAGAGGATGACACAAGACATTGGTGAGACAACATGGGCGACATTGCACTAGGGTTTCGCACGTGAACTCGTCCGATGGGCGCAGAGCCAGAACATCAGTTCGCAATTAACTTACAACAGTTCTCTCGCCGCTGTCAGGGTTGTCACAAGCAAAGAGAACATAAAAAAAAATAAATATATTTTTATTGCTATGAACTGTTTTAATGTTCTGTAGATATATTATAAGTATAAAATAAAAAAATACTTGGTTTTCTATTAAATTTATTCTGTTGGTTTTGAAACCAACCAGTTTTATACACCTGACATGTAAATTTTGTATACAACCACTAGTTTCAGTCTTGTAGATTATTATTGTCTGACGATGTCCCTTGCACGAAACACGTCGGTAATTAATTTAATTTAATTTAATAGAACGAAAATCAAGTATTTTTTTATTTTATATTAATATCTACATACAATGGAGTTCTATATCAAGAATTGTTGATCGACAAAGTGAAATTTGTTTTTTTTATTATTACATAGGTATAAAAAAAAATTATATTCAATCTTTTTTTTAACTCTTTTCGTTTGTATTATTTTTTTGTCGTGAGATAACCTTATTGCCATAATACACACTGTAATTTATATTTAATATTCATTCTAGTTGCTTGGAAGAAAAAAGTTGCCGACTGGAAATTTCACCAGTGTATAAATTATATATACAGAAAGTAATACATAAATAAAAAAGACGAGTTGGCTAGTTCGAATTCTATCTCGACTGACTGCTTTCTTTAGGTACTTATTCCATGGAAAAAAAAGAGAGAAAGTGCCTTTTCACACGATCCGGTTTGCCGGGTAGCCGGCGCCGGGTAACTGGCAGTGCAGTGTATGGGCACGCATGGTAGCTTCATACACTTCGCTGCCGGTTACCCGGCGCCGGCTACCCGGCAACCGGATTGTGTGAAAAGGCACTATTTATATATTATCTGTTTTGTAGTTGAACACAATCTTTCGGGGCAAATCAATCGCTCGGTCTACCGGTTCTGTCATCAACAATTTTTTTACTTGTCTGGCTTTTCTGTCCTATTTTTTAAATTAAATACTCAATGCAAATTTTTTTGATGTACTGCCGGCCTTGTGGCAACCCTATTAGTGGTGATGTTTTTATTTGGTAAACGTATAGAAATACCTAGGACAAAGCGAGATCGTTGTATGTATGTTTAACATTAGTGGGCAATGTGAGTCCCTCGCTCTATATATTTTGCGGTGGCATTTCCGGGAATATTGTTTCAATTAGTTTCCTAATGCCTCGTTTACATTGGTTTAGTATTAAGTCAAGTAGGTAAGTACCTACAGTAGTGTAAACAAACCGGACAGTAGCGAGTCAACCTGACTTGCAAGTTGAACGAAATAGAATCGTTTTATATTTCTTTGGAAAGTGCCCCTTATCCTCCCGCGCGGCACTCACTATTTGACGGGTGTAAACTGTCAATTTAGTACAGTAGGTACACAAGTAGAAATAGAGAAAAGCACGCGCGGCGCGTATTTATCATCAAATATATGACACTTGACCGTCTGCAGTGTAAACTGTCACTGTCCATTTGCCACTTGACATTGGTGTAAACGAGGCATTATATAATATAATGCATAATAATTAACATTGTTTTTTTTCTATACCAACTAACGTACAAGAAAAGATATTTACATATTAACAATGTGCATAAAAATGTCAATTATAAATATGATAAAAATAATATTTTTCACGAAAACAAAAATATTTGTAGCGAGAAAATAATTATTTAGACATTTATGTCTTAAATGTGTTCAGGAGTTCGAGAAAAATAGCGAATTTTTTAATATCATTATATTTTGCGTTTTTAACGCCTGATAATGAACCAGAATGCAAGTATTACTACACAACTAGTGTAATACTAAAACGCCTGCAAACAAATTACAACGCAATTTACACTACACGGTAATAGAATTAATAATACGCCTGATACTTGAATGTAATACAATTATAACAGCTATCAAAAATTCTGAGGAAAAATATAGACACATCTTTATAAAATACAAGGCACATGGTCTCAATTCGAAATTACAAAAAATATCTCATGTGCCCTTATTCCCATTCAAGTGTAATATTTTGCGATAAGTTCCCCTAATCTTTACGTATCACAGAATGTAAAGTGAAAGTTACGTATCAGGAGCTGTCATTCTTAACTACAATCTGTGAAACGAACGAATGTGTGTACGCGTCAGTTTTTGTCTTTACACAGAACTTAACACCACACCACCTCTATATCTCGCATTAAACTTTGCGAATAAAATTCACCTGTCGGATGTCATACGTATTTCACTCCAATCAGAATACCACATTACGAATGGCGAACGAAGGTTTTCTCGATATAATGCGCAGAAGTTTACGCGGGCTAGTGTCCGCGGAAAACAGAATAATGTTCTGCTATAAGAAACGCATCTAGCGTATAAACCTGTGTATACTGCCGGGATAAAAGAACCGGAATAGGCCCGCCGGTGAGCTGAGGGTCGCAAATTTGTATAATGTCCACTGTTTCACATCAAGGGAATTGGAAACTAGACTTTGTATCAAGAATTGAAGTAAAGTGATGTTGTACATGAACTACTACCGTATTACAATGTTAACCACAGATTTTTACTATAATAATATACTAGATTTAGTACTCCGTGCAAAAAGTGAGTCATGGAATATCGCGCGTTTGATGTTTGGGTTGGCAACATTTTCAGTTTTCCTTACATTTCAATACAGCCTAGATAACTGTTCTCTACACCTTACTACTTAAAATACTTTTTAGACAAATATATCCGAAAACAATTCACATTAGTCATTATTCTCTATAGAAAAACGTCAAAAATCCCCCGGAAAAATGCCTCACTTCGATTCATACAAAATTTGCTACGACATCTAGTATATTATAATAAAAATCTATGATGATAATTATAAATTATTGTCATGAGCGAATCGGATTTTTTAATAATCATTACAAATTAAAGACAATAATGATATTTAGAGTTCAAGTTGAACATTATTTAATGGCGCGGACATCTGCACTTTAAATGATATTAAAAATTCAAGAACGAAAAGAAAATATATGTTCATGTTATTTAATAGGACTTGCCTGTTTGTAATGAGAGACTTGTGGTTTCCCAGAGTGGACGTATCCTTCCATACCGGCCATCAGCACCGTAGCACCCAGGAACTTGTTTAGCAGGGCTCGGGCTTCAGAGTCTTCCAAGGAGTCACCGTCCTCCACCACTAAATAACAAAACAAACATCACATGTCATTCATATTGCAATTAATGTTTCATTTGTTTAATTATTGTGTTCAATATTTGAGTCTACAACTCTAAACTTACTGTGTAATTTCCACCCGCAACAAAATAATTAAAATATATAAAATAGACACTGCACCTTCCGTACACTGCATAGTGTAGTGTAGTGTAGTGTAGTGTAGTGTAGTGTAGTGTAATGTAGGTCAAATAGGAAACTTTTATACCTACATACAATACTCATTATATGTACTTAGCTATGTATAACTATTATGCGCAGAAATATTTGGGAATTCATGCCTGTGTCTGTGATTAATTAAATTAAATAAAAATAAGACTATTTTAAAGATTTTTTCAGTTGTTAAAATATGATCAAACCGGATCAAACATATATTGGAGTAAGAAAGCTGGAGGGCAAGTCTGGTCCAACCGGCGAAATGAAAACCCTCACAATTACACATATCATGGATATAATTATTATATGGAGTTCTATAATATCTTTAGATGTCATAGAACTCCATATGATAATTACATTCATGATATGGATAATCACTAGGGTTTTGATTTCGCCGGTCGGACCAGACTTGCCCCCCTGGATTTGTTTAATTATGTTCACTAATTCAGGGGAGCAAGTCCGGTCAAACGGTAAAGTAAAAAAGCTCGTGATTACCCATATCATGGATATAATTATCATATGGAGCTCTGTTATATCTTAAAATAATTAATAATTATATCAATAATTTGGGTAATCATAAGGGAGTTACTGGACTTGCCCCCCTGAATGAAATTCATCCTAAGGTTTAGGTTCCGAGGAGGTTGCTAAACTATCTATTAATCCTAATGATTCCTGATTATTACAATTAATTGTATTTTTGATGCTTTTATAATTAAATGAAAAATAAACTGATTTAAAAAGATTGAATCACAAAATCTTAATATTTATTTATAATCATAAAGCTTAATATTTTGTTTTTGGCAATCCTTCAGTTTTTTTAAAATGTGAAATACGAACCGATATCGGCATTTTTCATTCTGGTGAGAATGTCCTGCACTCCCGTCACTTTGGTATTGTTGTCGAGGAACGAGGAAGACGTTGTGTGCGATGAAGATGTCCTCTGGTTGTACTCCATGCTGGAGTATTCCTCACCAGACCCCACGCTGTGGTTGCTGTCAGAGTGTGCCAAGCCTGCTCTCGTGAATTGTGCAAAGCAAAAAGCCAAAAATAGACAAGTGCATGATATATTATGTAAATGAATAAAAAAATGCAGTATTTATATTCAAAACATTTCAGTTATATTATACTGTTAATAAATAAAAAATAAATGGGTAGTTTGAAGTGCATGTAAGAAATTGTGCCAAATAGATAAAAGAAATATACAGATTATAAAAAAAATTAATGAAAATATTTAAAATTATTACTGTACACTGTAAATGATTGGAATAATTTATGAATATTATGATGACATGTGGACGAATGTGCAAAACATTGAGACGGTGGTTAATATGTATTTACTCGCTGAATCCCATCTATTGATCTCCATTTGAACTAGTTGATATAGAAAAACTTTACAATATTATATGACAAATTTTTAATATCTCAATAGAGACAAAGTTGTAATTTTATAGGAGAATCAGAAATTCAAGGCACCTACAACTGAAATTCAAGGCACCTGCAACTGAAATTCAAGGCACCTACAAGTCTTACGACCTGTAGAGTTCCTGGTTCTCTGATAATATTCCAACTTCGTCTCTTTTGATATGTTAAAAAATTGTCATTAAATATTATTGACTCTTGACAAGGAAAAAAAACAATGTTTGCATAAATTCAACTTTATAATATAAGTATCGTAGATTTTTAAAGTCCAATCGAATATCAAATTAAATCAGCATTTAAACTGAGGGTCATGGTTTCGTGATAATCTTGAATCATCATTAATATTTAATTTATATTTAGTAAGGAAGTTGGAGTAAACTAAAGTTTTTTGGTAAATTCATAAATGTTTTCATTCTAAATTAACAGTAACACTAATTGCTAAAACCTGATAAAATATATGTAACTAAACTGTTAAAAAATTATATACCTATAATACGTATAATGAATAAATTCTACATCTAAAACGTTTTATTGTGTTTAAGACTTATCACTTCATGGGTAATAAAGTATTCTATATATGTATTTCTATGGTCATATTAGGGTATTATGAAATACAACAGAAGTTTGTTATTTTTGAGGATGATTTTTTTTAGAGATTGTATTATGTGTGATATGGAGATGACAGTTAAAAAATATTAAATGCTGTATTTCAACCATCTTTGGATATTACATAAATATTAATAATATTTTTAATTGAACTTTTTAATGTGAATATTTCGATAATTTTATTCAAGGATTTAACAAACTGTATGTTTTTATTTTCATACTGACACTCGTACATTTTTTTTGTTTTGTCATCTTTATTAAGGTTTCTCTTATATAATTGATTTCTTTGTTTTAATTATTTACAATAAAATATTTTTAAAAAGTAAATAACAGTAAATAATATCAACAATAATTTTTAAAATGGAAACAGTTTATTTATAATGAATATATTTAAATATACATATTGATTATATAAATTAGTAATATTATGTTATACTTTTAAAATATATTAATCATTAAACGTTATATTAATTTATATTTTTGAAAAACCATGCACTAATTATTACAGTGTTTATATAAAGTTTAGCTGTGATAATGAATTGTTTATTTTTTCTTCCTGGCAACTGAAAATGTAACACATATAAAATAAATATTACGAGAAGTATTACTTTGCACAGAGACGGTAAGCAGTAAATGTTTGAGGAGAAATTTTAAGCAGTTTTGAAGATTTTTTTACACTTACTTTTTTCTGAAAAAAAAAATTAGTAAAATATTTAAATCAATTACAATAAATTGTACGTACATATTGGATCAATAACAAGTTGTCATTTTTGGAGAATTATGTCTTGTTCTAACATTGTATAATATTGTAAATAATTTATACTAAGGAATCCTAAAGTTGTTATAATGTACTAAGTATGTACATAATATAATACGATTGGCAAAGATATCTGAATGTTATACATTGTAATCAAGGCTGATATTTTGAAACAATAAATTATACAATGGAGCTCTACAGTAAAAACATCTAAAGGTCGGTACCAATAGTGGGAAGACATGAAAACTGCTGGTTTTCGGTTGCATGATGTTTATTAAAGCGACTGGCCCGACAGCTACCTCGTATACTACCACACATCCAATGCTTAAGATAATTTAAGTATATGCCACACTTATGCCACAGCTGTCGACGAATTATGGTTGTTGAAGGTTTAAAATATGAAAAAAAAAATACATACATACCATCCCGACATGTCCCTTACGGGGTAGGCAGAGAGAACCGAACGCCACTTACTTCTATCTTGACATACATTCATCACCTCGTCAACATTCACACATCGTCTTATACATGTTCGTCTGTTGTTCATGCTTCTAACATTTCCCTTCCTTAGGCGGCCCCGACCTCTCATTCCATTCCTGTCCGCAATGTATATTTTCTTCGTCAGGCGTTCCTCATTCATTCTCCCCGTGTGGCCAAACCATCTCAATGTGTTCACTTTCATTTTGTTAATAACATCTTTCTTTATCCTACATTCTTTTCTTATTTCCTCATTTCTGACCCTGTCATAAATCGTTCTATTACAGATTCTAAAACAATATTATACAAATTTGATTTGTAAAATTTACCAGGAGATGAAGATCGGTCAGACGCATCTTCAGAAGCATCCTTTAAGCTGCTGGATCTGAGAATAAGACCCGCCTTGGGATATGAGGACTTTTCCGTTTTTCCTTGTTCCACTGTAAGAAAACAATAAAGTATATCTTTCAACCGTCCATGTATATTGAAAAAAAATGAAAATCAAAAAATGCAATGATCAGGAATAACTGGAAATAATTCACCAATATAGATATTTTAATATATATTATGTTAAGATCACAAAGAAAATGAGAGGGTTGTTGCCAACACTAAACTCTTCACTACATAGAAAAGTGTACATTTTTTTCTTGAAAGGTTGACAATCTCTTAATGCATTTTTATGAAGCACATTTTTATTAGATACCTTAACAAATTAATATTAGTTTCCCCGAGGACAAAAGTTTTCATAATACACCATACCCATAAAAACTCATAGTATGCACTCTCTACATGATACCTATTGAGAAATTGATGTAAAAAATCATGTATGAGACGATGCATAAATATTGAAGAGATAATGGATGTGTCAAGATAGAAGAATGTGGTGTATGGTTCTCTCTACCTACCCCATGAGGAAGATGGCATGTCACTAACTCAATTTTCCCAAACAGGTGCTATTATACTACTGTTATATACATTTTTCATATAAATATGCAATATCAAAGTCAATCATTTTTTACTTTGAAGGTTGACAATCCCTAAATGCACATTTTAAAAGTGTTTTTTTATTTTTATTCAAACAAAATAAGAAAATCTCGATTATCCAGACCGTGAGAGCATTTTTATAGTTTTAACAGATTCAAAAAATGAACTGTTGTCTATTGAAAACTAATCAGCTCTAGGTTGAAGTTCATCGGCCTTTTAGTTTTGGATGTACAGAAGAAACAAATTTTCATATTTGTGTACGGCATACGGATTACGGCATACACACCAAAACGTGACAATGAAACTCAAAGTATGCACTCTCTACATGATACCCATTAAGAAATTGATGTAAAAAATATGCATAGTAGTGGAGTAATTATGATCTCGAATGAAAGTGAAACCATGTAGGAACTAATTAAAAGATAAGATTTAATAGTGACTTACCGGCATTCTTGATGAACTTCTCGGTAAGTGTCTTGACAGATCCCTGTCGTACAACTCGAGGCTTTTCCAACGATGGAACACCCTCTATCGCTTTTGGCTGAGTAGTTTGCTGAAAATATTTTAATTACAATGAATATTATATATAATAACAATATGTTTATTGTAAATAGAAAAAAAGGGTAAAATAAAATGCAACAAAGCATATTGCATATTGCATATTGGGAATAACTTATCTAACCAAATATTAAATTTATCAAAGGATTAGTAGACTCACTATGGGCCGGTATTACAGTCCGCCCTCAACTCATTGAGTTTGTTAAACTCAAGATAATGTTATGGGGAGATTGAATCCATTTCCGTATTACAGTGCAAAATGACATGTCAGTTACTAAATCTTCAATTATAGACATATTTTACTTTTTCTGTGGATTATCTGTCAAATTTTAAATAACCTCAAATAATACGAACTACAAAATGGGACGCAACGACTTGAAATACTATTGTTTTATTATCCAACATAGTAAATTTAATTTTTTTCACCAAAATAATGTTTTTAAATCCCATGTTCGTTTCAATATGGCTGTCAGTTTGTTTTTGTGGCTGTCAGTTTGTTGTGTGGCTCCACCGTCAATACAACTAACGCCTCTAGTGATAGAACACTGAAACTACACTCGTTGCCTAGCAACGAGTCGAGAAATGGCAGTTGACTCACCGTTAACTACTTAATCCGCCAGAAACGTTGAGTTAAATATTTGTCGTTAGTGACGTATTTGAGGGAAGATTAGGCCTAAACGGACACTTTAGTACGCTATATTTTTGGTAAACTTGAATTTAACTCTTAATTCATTCCTCCTTTTTCTCATGACTGAGGATAGCGGCTGTAGTCTGTCGCCACACGTATGGCCCGCCTCCATGCCAATCTGTTTTGGGCTGAACGCAGAGCACCGTCACCGAAGACCCCATTGTGGACTTAACCAAATCGCTCCATCTGGTCGGTGAGCGACCACGAGATCTCCGTCCCTCCACGCTGCCCATCACAACAAGCTTCTCGAGGCAGTCTGGTTCCCTTCTGGCAATGTGTCCAAAGAATTGAAGGATACGTCTGTAACATATTCTAGAATTGACACATTGGTTCTTCTGGCTGTCCATGGGATGCGCAGCATACGCCTCCAGCACCACATTTCGAAAGCATCGATCCTCTTTCGCTCTGTCTCCCTAAGTGTCCATGTTTCCACACCATACAGGAACATCGGGAATATCAGAGCCCTGATGAGTCTAGCCTTCGTGTTTTTCGTGTTAGCTCTTAAACTAAGACTGTAATACCGGCCCTATGTACACAGGATTTTGATCCCAATTTCAATTTTTCGTTTAGATCATACAAATTATTGACTATTACGATTAAAACATACCTATCATTCTCCATTACATATTATTATTATTATTTATTTTTAATCACACCATATTTAGTAGATTACTGCTGCCCAACTAGATAATCCTGTTCTATAATATATCATTCTCTGTTACAAAGGTAAGCTCTTAGTGGAAAAAATCGTAATTGAGATCATTTTTACAGTAGAGAGTATGGCCACAGGTCTGAGGAGTTTTTTTTAACACAGGACATTCTAGTTCTTTAATTTATCTTTGTATTGTTTCTTAAATAACAAGTCGATAATATGTCAATTATTAATTTAACACACACCCAATAAAAAGTTACCATATTACGGAGACTAGTGATATTTATCGACTCACAGATCCAGACTGAAAACACAAATTAAAGGGTGTGTCTCTACCGGGAATCGAACCTGGGACCTTTGGTTCAGCAATCAGATATCGAACAAGTTGAACCACGAAGACTCCTAGTTCCCCAAAAATCAATACAAAATAAATATAAAATTGTCTTTTTTATGCATTTAAGTAACTTGCGTCACGGGCCCTTACTAACGTGGGCCCATGATATTACCATTTCTCGGTTGACATGAAGATACTAAAACAAATATTAATTTCACACACCCAATAATGAGTTTCCACATTCTGGAGACTCAATACCTCCTCACCTCAGATCCAGACTAAATTGAAAATAATGTGCTGTCACTGGGAATTCAGCTTGGGACCTTTGGCCAAGCAGTCAGATGAATTACTAATTAAAATTTGTTTAGAGCTGTAGCCAAACATCTTGAACTTTTAGCCAAGAAGGGAGGCGACTTGCACGTAAAATTTGCGCTCTGCGCAACCGGAAGCTCGTTCAAGATGTTTGGCGAAAATTATAACAATGCAAAAAAATAATACCTTGTAGATTTTGGAAATGCTGTTCCCCGCCGTGTTGCCGTATCTGGTTGTCTTTGTGACAGTTGTGAGTCCGGACTTGGAATGCGTCGTGGTGCCACCCTCGGCAGACAGTCTCTTCACGGCAGCGTCGTTAGATGGCTCCGAGGAGTACGCGGTCACCGTCATCTCTCCCACAGCCGGACCGCCGTTCTCAGAGTGGAACTCTTGGCAAATTGTCATGCCTTTCACTACAACAGATAGAGAATATATAAGTGACTGGATTATTCATCGGTTATGACGCAAACTACAGGGGCTGTATTTAAATGAGTAAATAAATTATACCTTGTGAACAATATTCTGAAAGAAAGATACGTTAGAAGTGTAAATAACAGACAAAATCAACAAATAAAATAGAACAAAGTATATTTCCACAGATTCGATTGATTATGACCGAACGTTTTCGCCAGGTATCTTGCCATTATCAAAGCATTCTTTCTTTTTTCTTTCGTAAGTCCTCCTTGATCCAGAAATGGATACAGGCCTCCCCCTGATACCTCTATAGCTTCCTATCAAGGTCTAAAACGAAACTAAACTAAATTTGACAATACTAATCTAACACTATATCAAACATTTATGTTGCCAAATGTAACGATAATGCCGATATACCTCAGCAAAAACATTTCATCACAATATATCAAATCTGTGGAAAAAGAGTGTTATAATATATTTCAATTTTTTTAAAAAGTTATTAATAACAAAAAACCTCTTTTTTAATCATTCTACTATTTATTTGACTACAACCGGTTTCGTGCTAAGCACATTTACAAGTAGTTTCAAGTATACTAGGTACTTGAAAATGTGCTGAGCACAAAACCGGTTGTAGTCATATAAATAGTGGAATAATTAAAAAAGTTCTTTACTTTCAAATAGGTATTTTGAAATGAAGATCCATCAAGAACTATCGATGGAAAAATTTAATATAATTGATATTTTATTTGTTAATGGATAAGAATGGATTTCCACTCTGTTAAGATAAAAACTGTAGAAGTATTAATAACTTATTTGAATATTTTTTGTTTTAATATTTTTTTTCGACACTACACTTGCATTGTTGTCACATGTATAAAAAAACTTAAGGAAAATAGAAGCTTTTAATATCATTTCTCTGTTTTCAGGTAAACTTAATTTATCATATAATTTGTGATTTTGTTAATTTTTATTGAAATTTTATGGTATTTCGTATATTAATATTATAAATGGAATTAATTCTCTGTTTTTATCGCAACACAATCTTTTATTTTCTTATATAAAAGCACATTATATGTATTTACGATAAAATATGTTTTATTTTGTAAAATAATACCAATAGAGGTTTTATTTTAAATTAAAAAATAAAACAATATGTTTTAAATTCTACGTAGATTGTTTATTTATGGTCAATAGCTATTTCGCCTTGTTAGGGCACCTTCAAGACTATGCCCTAACATAATAGCTATCGACCATAAATAAACAATATAAGTAGAATCTAAAACATATTGTTTTATTTTTTTATTTAAATTAAAATGGAATTCTACCAAGTAAATTATTCACAATTACAATAGAGGTTTCATCAAGTATTGGTTGATTTGATGAAACTAGACACCTTTTGGCCTTCCATTTTAACAATTTTTATTTTTACTTGTGACTTACCTTCAAAATTTTTTGTTGCTCCGCTGTGCTTTCTCAAAGCTTTCAATCCAAACATTGGCTTTCCGTCTTCGTCCATAGGCCCCACTCCGTAGCTGGAGGTGATCACGTCCATTGGTTTCTTGATCACTTTGGAGGGGCTCTGAGATCGTTTTATAGTTTTATTCTTATCCTCGGCTTTTTTCGTTGAAAAGGTTCTTGTTTCGCTCGTTTTTCGTAGGATGTTAGTGGTGGCCCATTCGGGTTTGTCCTCTGTTTTAGTCTTGGGTGTCGTGTTAAAGAATTCCTTAGTGGAAGGTTTAGTTTTGAAGTTAGAGAATACGCTGTGATATTCGTTTTTAGTTGTAGAATTATCGTCCTCTCTTGTTCTCTTCCAATCCGGACTCGGAGTTCTTCTGTAAATTTTCTCAGTCGGACTGGGTGAACGTTTCTCAGGACTTGGACTTCGAGTTACGGTTCTACTCGTGCTGCTTTCTTTAGATACAACACTCCTATTAGTGGTTGTAGAAGTTTTTCTTGAGTAAGATGTTTCCTGTTCTGTTGCGTTGTGTTGTTCGTTTTCTTTTTTGACATTCACAAATTTAGGAATGGATTCTGGTTTCAGGTTTGAAGATGCGCTAATTTTTCTCAGATAGGCAGTCGTGTACTCGGAGACTCTGGATGTTCTCCTAGTTGGAGAACTAGGATCTGGACTTGATGGTTTACTTCTGTCGGGACTATGATCATTGAAACCATTTTCTTTCAACGAATTTTTAGATTTTCTGTCAGAACTAATCGATACTCGGTCAGATTTATAAGACATCTTATCCGGGCTTTGGTGTCTTCTCTCAGGGCTGTATTGTCTTCTGTCGGGACTTTGTTGTTTTCTGTCGGGACTATGTTGTTTTCTGTCGGGACTATGTTGTTTTCTATCGGGACTATGTTGTTTTCTATCGGGACTATGTTGTTTTCTATCAGTACTTCCAATTGGCACCTTTTTGTCGGGACTTGAAGTGCTTCTGTTGTTGACTGTTGATGATGTTTTTGAATAAGTCTTGTTTGTTGTAGCTGCCAAATCTTTTTGTTTTCTTCCTGTCTCTGAATACAATGATTCTTTTTCGTGTATTTGAGAATTTTTTCTGGTTTCTGAAGACTTAGTTTCTTGTTGATAAGATGCTGTTGAATTTTTGGTGGAAATATTAGTTTGTCTAGAGTAAGATTTGTCGCTCATTTCTGATCTTCCAGTGTTTTCCATATTTTTACGAATAATACGTATTTGAGCTCGAATACGTCGTCTTTGTTCGTATCCTGTAACCTTTTCCAGCTGAAAACAACACAAAAAAATGTAAGTATTTAATTTAATCTTGGCACTAATGGGCATTAATATGAATATTGCTGTAAGGAGCAAAACATAATAAAATGGAAATGATTTTAGAGTGTTTCCATAATGTGGCAAACTGTGATACCAAGTACACTTAAAGACTATTAGGAGAATTTCTTCTAAAAAGGTTAGACACATTAATTTATCCTCCAGCCTGAATGTTGGTGAGTAGTTAAATATGTTTTTGAATCAAACATAGGCCAAGGCTGAGACCTTCTCCTCAGTTTTAGTTAAGGCTGGGCATATAATATTATGTTTTAAAGATAGGTATAATGAGTGGGTTATGGCCAACGCTATACTCCTCACTACCAAGTCACTCCACAAAGTAATCAAATTTTGTATGCTTATTGGTGTTTAAAATAAAATAAATTATTATGATCTATCAGCTCATTAATAAAAATTATTATTTTAAATTTTCCTAATCAATAATTATAGATGATTCCAAATCTATAATTAAAGTTGTGATAGAAACAATATTTTTTTCTAAGTTTAGAAATAAAATTATAAAACCATCCATACCATTTGTTCCAACACGGCAAGATCGTGTATGTCTTCAATACTGGATGGAGAGTGTGGTTCACCAACTGCACTGCGCCTCCTATCAGAAGAATAAGTCTGGTCAGTACTGGTTCTTCGAAGTTCAACTCCAAATTTGCCACTTCCCCTTCGAGTGCTCACATAATCTTCAGTTGTCACAACATCTGTGTCTTGCACCTGCTTTTTCTTAGGCTCATTCTGCTTTGTAATGTTGCTTGTTTTGTATTGAGTATCATATTCTTTTTGTTTATCTACATTTTTTATTACAGCACTGTCAATTTTATGTTTTTCAGTTGATAGCCTCGATGTTTTGATAGTTGTAGAATCAGTTTTTACAGTTGGCGTTGAGACATCCTTAGTTAGGTACCCTTCTTTCGTGTCTTTTTGAATAACATTAGATTGCTTTTTAACAGTTCCAGTTGTGTAGTTTGTTGACTTGATCTTCTTCATTATATCACTTTCATTTTCGCTGTCAACAGACGAAGAATCAACTTCTTTTTTAGGGATAACATCGGGTACGGATTCTAGTGTAGGAGATTTTTTGTAAACACCGATATCTGTTAGTTTTGTGGTTTTTCGATATGCCAAATCGCTAGGTGAAGTTTCTGGTTTTTGTGTAGTTGCAATATTCTCAAACAAGGCTTTAGCTTTCTTGACTGCTTCGCTACTTCTTAGAGTTGTAACAGGTCTAGTGTTTATGGGGGATTTTTCTGGAGCTGGTTGTACTTTCGATGTTTTAGGTGATTTTGGCTCTGGACTGGGCTGTTTAACACACTTATGATCCACAGAAGATTTTCTTGCTTGAGAAGCGACAGTGTCTTTCTGAACACTCAATGACAGATCGCAAGTATTCTCGAATTGTTCAAACTTATTTTTAACATCTGTAATCATTTTTGATGCTTTGGATACGAGACCCGGTGATTTCTCCGACGTGACTATTTTTTCCGCTGTATTAATGAATTTGTTAACTTTATCGGTCACACTTAAAAGGCAATCATCAGATTTTAATTTCTCATCCACCATAGTCAGATCAGGACGTTCCCGTTTTGGCACTGATTCAGATAATTTAATGGGTTCTGTTATTTTTTCCGCCGCACTTATGAAATGGGAAACTTTATCATTGACAGTTCTTAAGCATTCATCATTTTCAAGGTTACTGTCAATTTCATGTCTGATAAAATCTTTCACTACAGTAGACTGTGTTTTCTCTTTGGAATCTGAGACTTTGCCAAACTTTGACACTTTATCAGAGACACTCAACAGACATTCATCAGACCTCAAATTCTCTTCAACGACATCTGATGCTGGTTTTATGAATCTCTTTGGTGAGTCAATCTTTTCTTTAGATTCTCTCTTTTCATTAGGTTTTAAAAATTTGGATACCTTTTCATTGACACTCAAAAGGCATTCATCTGAAGCGCTTACTTTGTCTATTTTACTTATACGGCTGTGATGCAATTCAATTTCATCATCAGATAGTTCAATAATTTTGCTGTTTGTAATATTAGTCAAAGGTTCAGTTTCATGAATAGTCTGATGGTGAGTTTTCTTTTTGTAAGTCTTGTCATCTGGTTCCGTTATTGAATCTGGTAATCTTGGTTTACCGGAATAGTCAATTCCTTTCACTGGCATTGGACAAATGCGATCTGGGGAACTTTCTCGGGATGATTTTGGATGTTGAACATCAATTATAACATCATCACTGTCTCGAATTTTATTGGTAGTTTTTTGTTTCACATTTACTGTTTTTTGATTTATTTGTGCTTTGGTAGAAGTAGTTTTGACATGTGTAGTACGAGTTGTTGTAACATTTGTATTTTTTTGTACAGTAGTTCCGTGGGTAGAAATATTTTTTGTTGTACTGACTTTCGAAATGTTTATTTCTGGTTTTGATCTCATCCTAGTAGGAGATGATTTTGTTTGCTTTGCTGCTATGTCACTGGTTGTTCTTGTGATGCTAGTAGATTTGTTATCTTTTGTATTGTTAATCAATATATCTGGTTTTGGAGACAGTTTTTTAACGTCACCATTTTTCTGTTTTGGCTGAGAATATTCAATCTCTTCTTCGGATGATTCAATTTCATTTTTCTTTTTATCTTTATCAAATTTACTGGCTAATGAAGTAATTTTGTCATTCAGAGTATTTCTAGTGATTGTAATCTTCTTAGTACCAGTAACTTTACTGGTTAAATCAGTTTTTTTAACATTTGCTTTATCATTTTTAAATATATCATATTTTTGAGTGGTTAGAATAGTCCTTGTTGGTTCATATTTTCGATCATTGATTTTGGGTGAGGTTTTTGTACTGGAATTCTTGGAATCATTGATTTCTGGTTTAGTCATTGATTTCTCAGGTGATTCTTTAGTAATTTTTGTGGATCTTGGACCAACTGGTGATGTTTCTGGAGATTTCTTTAGAGGTGACGTTGGTCTTGAATTTGATTTGGTAGGAGAAGAGTTTCGAACTTTCTCTATTGATATACGATCCTGTGATGTCTTTCTGCTGGTAGTTTTTTTCTCTAATACATCAGACGCCTCGTTTTCTTTATTTCTTCTATCACAAGAATCAATAACAACCGTTTCTTTTGTACTCCTTGTTATTTTAGAATCTTTTGAAGGAGAAGTTGATCTATCCCTATTATCAACCTTCTTTGATTCATCTTTGAATGATGACTTCCTTACAGGGCTTCTTTTATCAGCAACATTTGATACTGTCTCAGTTTTTTTATCTTTTTCGGATGGCTTATTTTTGGGTGAAGCATCTACAGGTTTATCCATACTTGTTTTTTTAGGGGAAGAAACATCTTTTGGAGGAGATAATTTTCTGGTTGGAGAAGTATCGTTCACTTTCTTTGGAGACGAAGATCGTCGATTTTCCCTTTCAAAATTTGTTTCATTTTCAATAAAATTAATTGAATCTTCCTTTTTATTATTTGTATTTTTTGCCAAATTGAACATAATTGAGTCATTTTCTTTTCCGGTTTTGTCAGCTGACGATACAACGCCTTTCTCATCTACTTTGATATACTCTGCATCTACTAAATTTATGTACTGCGAATCTGTATTTTTTTTCAATGAAGACTTTCTAGGTGCACGCATATCTCCATTTTCAAGTTTACCCAACACTTCAGCTGATTTAACATTGGTTGTTAACTCTCTGGTTGGGCTCGAATATGGAGAACCTCTAGGTGTTGTTCTCAAAGGTGCATTGTCATTTGGTAAACTTCCAAGAATCTCGGTCAAGTTTTTCTCAGCATCTTCAACTAAAGTTTTTTTATCTGGCATACCTAATATTTTGCGACAGCGTTCTTCGTAAGTTTCGGTTCTAACAAATGGTGGTTTTACCCTCGGTTTATTTTCATCTTCTGGTTTGATTTCAACTGTATCATCGATCTTTGAAGAAAGAATATTTGTCAGTGAAATGTCATCTTGAGATGATTTTTTAAGAATTGAAAGTGTTTCCTTTTTGTCAATGTCAGTATTTTTCTTATGTGTTCCTTTAGAGTAAGTGTCAAAGCGATGTTCATATTCTTCATCGTCTTTGGTATATTTTTTGAACGAAGCATCATCTACATCATCAACATTTGATGTATTCTTTTTGGATGTAATGTATTCAATTTCACTAACTGAAGTTGTTGGTGAACTGTCACGACTGCGATGTATCTTATACGAATCGTCTTTAATTTTGTCTGTTGTACGAATCGTTTGAGATGTTTCCCCACTAGTGGTATCCTCTGTACAACTTGGAGGAGAATATATTAACTTTCGTGTAGGACTCGAATCAGTTTGCGAGGGTAAATATTCACGAACAGGACTTCTGTTCTTTGGTGTTCTTGATGGACTGTCTGTAGGCGAGCCGAAGGAAGTTGGTTTTCTTGTAGGACTTGGAGATTTGTCAGTACGAGAGGGTAAATATTCACGAACAGGACTTCTGTTCTTTGGTGTTCTCGATGGACTGCCTGTTGGGGAGTCAAAGGAAGTCTTTGAAATTTGTTTTCTTGTAGGGCTTAAAGATTTATCAGTGTTCAAAGGTGAATATTCACGAACAGGACTTCTATTTTGTGGTGTTCTTGTAGGTGAGTCAGAAGATTTTTTTAGAGGTTGTTTTCTTGTAGGACTTAGAGATGCATCTCTATTCAAAGCGGGTGAATAATGTCTTACAGGACTTCTATTTTTAGGTGTTATTGATGGACTAACTGCTGGAGACACTTTTGGAGATGATTGTTTTCTTGAAGGACTTGTGCTAGGAGAAGCATGCGGTCGTGAAGGACTGGTATACGATCTAGATTCAGATGGCTTTTTTCTCGTCGGACTCAAAGAAGGCGATGTATTAACTGTGGTAATTTTTCTTGTCGGACTTAATGAAGGAGACTTAGTAGGACTACGCAAAGTAGTTGTCTTGTTAAAAATAGAAGTCTTCTTTTCTGTTATATCTTTATGACAGGTTATATTTTTATTCGGGGACACATTCCTTTTGGAAGAATCGTCAGACTTCAATGGATGCCTAGTGGGTGAAATACTGCTATAAGGTTTATATTCTTTCATTCTATCTGGACTCTTCTCGAGGGATCTGAGCTTGGTCGGCGAAGTCCGATTCACTCTATCGGGACTTACGTCGGGGGAATATTTTCTCATGTCATTTGGTTCAGCATATCGATTTGGGGAGTGATCATAAAATTTACGACGATCTGGACTTGATGCAGGAGAATGTTTGTCTTTCGATTTAGTAATATCTGTATTTTTTGTATGTGTTGTTTTAAATCTATCGGGACTCTTATTTGGAGAGGTATCTCTTCCGAAGATCTCTGTATGCTTGTTTGTTTCATTTCTATTCTGATGTGTTTCATTTTTATACTTAGTGGTGGTAGTTTTCGACGGTGAAGCCCGTGTTGGTGATGTTGGGTGAATAGGACTCTGTGCCCGAGTTATTTTTTCGGGGCTACAACTACTACGGAGTGATGACGTACTAGTTTTGAGACTTCTGTTGCTACTGCGTGTAGGAGAGCCTCCTCTTAAAGGGTTTTCAGGACTGGCTCTTAATGACCTGGCCCACGCTTCGTGAGTCGGACTCGATTCCACGCTGATTCGTTTACTCGTATAGTCTGTTTGGTACGTCGTTATATATTCACCAGTCGTTTTTCTCGTGACAGTATCCTCTGTTACTTTTTCAATCACGGGTTGAGGGAATTCGGAATCTAAAATCTTTTTATCCACTACAAAGATTTCTTCATTCTTCACTTTATTAACAATCTGATCATCTGAAGAAACGTTTCGATCATCGAGTGTAGATGTTGTGTTTTTGATATTTGTTTCAACATCTTCAACGGTCGTTCTATCGCGCAGCTGTTTGGATCTCACAGTAGAAGTACTCTTCACATTTTCGTCGACCACTGAGCGACTATCAAAAGTATTGTCGACAATATCCAATTTCGTTTTTACTACTTCATCAACAGAACCAGTTTTGATTTCTGAATTGATGTTAACATTTTCTGTGTCCACTTGTTTATTTGAGCTTCGATTTGTATTGATAGTTTTTTCGTTGATATCTCTGGAGGAATTTAATACTTTGTTTGTATTTGAGTGAGTTTGTTTTCCCGATTTGGAAATGAAAGATCCTTTTGTTTCACGGCTGGTACTAGTGACAGTTGTACCATCTGGGAGCGTTCTGGTTTCAATTATAACAGTCGTGAACTCGTCTGGGTGTTGCACCTTTCTCGATACGAGTTCTCCTTCTGCCATTATTTCAGCAGCTTTTTCGGAGGTGATATGTCTGGTTTCACTAGAGACTGTCGTTTGGTGCTTTGCATTTTTGTTACTAGTCACAGATGAGGCGTCATCTTGGTCAGCCAATGACAAATCTGAGCTTCTCCTGAAGTCTTCATTAGTGTCATACTTTTGAGAGAAAGAAGACTGATTGTACGATGAACCGACCGTACTGGTCGTAGAAGATATCATTTCTCCGTCGTCTGTTTTTGCTGTAAAGTGTTCCTTGGCAACGGACTTTGCTTTGCTCTCTGCGCTGATGAACTTAGTGTTTTCGTCTTCGTGTTGTGTGACTGAGGAGGCATTCTCTTTGAGTGCTGCGAAAGTAGCGTTACCTCCTTCCACTTCTTGTGTTCCAGATTTGTGTGCAACGGACATTTCAGAATGTGTCTTTCCGTCATCGCTCACTTCACTTTTCGATACAACTGTCCAGCCTAAATGACCGCTATCGGATTCTGTAACAAAACATGTTTAATATTAATGAATTGGTGACTTTTACGTCATCAAACAGTAAGAATACACAAAAATACTTAACAATAGTAATATAATAGTAAAGAAAATTCAGCTGATAGCTTCAAAATAGGCTTCACTTGGATCTCGAGTTCTCATAAACGAGTGTACTTACCAGCAATTTAAAAAAAGATTGATAAGGAGATCGAAAGAAGAGTTATCGCAGGAAACAGAGTGAATGGAGCACTGAAACCAGTTATGAATGACCGAAACATATCTAAGGATGCTAAAGTTGCCATTCATAATGCTATCTTAGTGCCAACCTTGACGTACGCAAGTGAAACCTGGAGATGGCAGAAGTCGCACGAAAGTAGAATAAATGCAGTTGAAATGAGATCGCTAAGAAGAATCTGTAATAGAACGATGTATGACAGGGTCAGAAATGAGGACATAAGGAAAGAATGTAGGATAAAGAAAGATGTTATTAATAGAATGAAAGTGAATATATTGAGATGGTTTGGCCACATTGGGAGAATGAATGAGGAACACCTGACGAAGAAAATATACATTGCGAACAGGAATGGAATGAGAGGTCGGGGCCGCCCAAGGAAGGGATGGCACGTCCATGTGAACGGTATTTTGAAAGACGGAAATGTTAGAAGCGTGAACAACAGACGAACATGTATAAGACGATGTATGAATGTTGTCGAGGTGATGAATGTGTGTCAAGATAGAAGTGGCGTTCGGTTCTCTCTGCCTATCCCGTAAGGCACATGGCGTGATGGTATGTATGTATGTATGAAATATTAGGGGAAAATCCATTTGATACTGAGCACAGGGCTCTATCAAGAATGAATGCAGACAACCAGACAGACAATCTAAACTTCTTTTTCGTGTGCTGCTAAGCTCTACCACTCCAATAAGCAGCGACTGACATCGCGTTGTCATTTTTCATAATCAGATCCCCAGGACTACAGACCACTACCATCAGTGGGCACATCAGCAAGTCTAAACTCACCTAAGGAAAGAGACGGTTGTCTCTTTCCTTAGGTTAGGTGAGTGAGATAGTGAGTATAATTAAAGTGGAATAAACTAAAGAGTGCTTCTATGTAAGAGGTATATTCATTTTCTTAAAAAGGATATATCTGTCTTAATCTGTCACTGATGGAATAGGTGATTATTACCTTGCAGAGGGTAGGTGTAGTCCCTTGTAGGCGACTCCGAGTCCCTCGTCTCCTTGGACTTGAGGGACTGGAAGCACTGGTCGGCGAAGGAGTCCGAGTGCGCCGCCCTCCGCGCGCCCCCCTTCTCCTGCGAAGGCGGGGGAGGAGAGGGGGAAGGAGGGGGCACTCCGGCCCCCAGCTCCCCGCCGTCGGTTCCGTACAGGTTGCGCAACCGCTCCTCCCTCAGCCTGTACATGTGGGCGCGGATCTCCTTCTTGCGACCGAAATCGTCTGTCTGTTGCCACTGAAACAAGAAATCATACGTTTTTTTTAATAAATACATACATATTTTATGAACCTAAGAATAATACTAAATCAATATGAACTGGCGATTGGGGTGTTATTCGTGCTTGTCTTGAAGTCTTGAGAGCCCTGAAGACATCGTTTTAGAATTCTCGTCGGAATGATGACAAGGAGAAGTTAGTGCAAGAGAAAATACATCTCACATAGTTCAGCAATAATTTTCACCATCCATTATGAATGTTGTGCCTATTTATGGTGATTGATTGGTGTGTGTGTGGATACACAAATGTGTCGTGTTTTCTTTTATAAGGTTATGCATACCCGCACATCTGTCGCTGGTTAACGGAAACGTCGTGTAGAAGCATATTTCCGCGTATCCCTTCTTTGCCATTGTCCCCTCACCGATATGTTCGGGAATTGTCACTTTGAAAGATAAGTCGCAATAATTTTGGGTGACAATATGTGACAAGTGAAAAAAGTTTGGTACAAAGAGAGCACAACTGATAACCAAGATAAAAACCCAAATTTGTGTTCTGCGCACCCACATGATTGATATACCTAGATGTTTAACGATAACTAAACATTAAAATAATAATAATAATAATAAGTTTGTATTTCATTTCGTGAGCAGGGGGGTGTAATGCTACACAAACCATATTATATATACTTAAATAAAATTATGTATAATAAGATACTTTGTTATAAGAAGTATAACTGATGCGTGGAGACCTGAATTATTCGCGAATTTTGCACTTGTTCCGCGAATAACGCGAATTTTTACGTTTTATTAAAATAATACCGAAATTCGTCTCTTTTAGGACATTTTCGTAAAAAGTACATAGCAATTAGAAAAAGAAAAATTAAACAATAATTATTAGGTATAACTAAAAAAATTTGCAGGTGAAATCTACAAAGTCTATGCATAAATATATTTAAATTATAATATTATGACAACATGACTTTGTTGACAAATAAATAAAGCTATATAACATGGATGCCTTAGAGATACGTTAAGGTCGATTCATATAATATATGAATATATGAACGTCGCCCTTGAGGTGATTTTCCACGAAAACAGCGCTATACAAGTTATCCAAATATAATAATATTATGTAGGTTTCTATCCTCCTATAATACTGTTTTGGCAGACAGAAGAACAAACCTTAAACAGGTACCTAAACATCTTGGCTAAAATGGCGATTTTTAAATTTTGAATCTAATCAAAAGATAATGAAATAAATTGTTGTTTTTTTATATATAAATATGAATAATTTTGATTTAAATAGAAAATGCCATTTAAATAGTGTTTTTTTTTTAAACTAGTAAAGCTTTTTCGTTTATAGTAGAAAAAGAACTAGCGAAATTATGTGCTGATTTCTCTTACTTTACATTTCTTTGTAGAAAATAGCATTGATTGCTAAAAATTTCAGCCTTTTACTGAAAAATAACACCGTTTTTCATAGAAAACAACGTCAATTTTATAAAAATAATAATACTTTCGCTTTTGTACAAAAATATCACCCCTTTTCCAAAGAAAATAACGCAATTGATAAAAACGCTTTTCTACAAAAATAACATCCCTTTTCATAAAAAAATAACGCGAATAATAGCACTGCTTTTCTACAAAAATAACACCCATTTTCCTAAAAAAAAAATAACGCGAATAATAAAAACGGTTTACTACATATATAAATAGCACCCTTTTCCTTAAAAATAATGCTAATAATAACGCCCCTTTTCTACAAAAATAACAACCCTTTCAACAAATAAAAAAAAAATAACACGAATAATTAAACCGCTTTTCTACAAAAATAACACTCTTTTTTCTAAAAATTACGCGAATACTTCAGGTCTACACTGATTATTTTTTTTTATTTTATATTACTTCTCAGGCAACTAACAGGTACTATGTCAAATATTAATTTAACACACACCCAATAACAAGTTGCCACATTCTGGAGACTTACGATATTAATCGTCTCACAGATCCAGACTGAAAACACAATTAAAAACTGTGTCTCCACCGGGAATCGAACCCAGGACCTTCGGATCAGAAGACCTTATCAACTGAGCCACAAAGGTCGACGTGATTAGTAATAAAATGATAAAAAAAAATGTTACCATCCGTCGTAAGACATCTTCATCTTGGATGAGCGACACATCGCCCTCCGACATGGCGGAGGTCTGAAAATAAAAAAAACAACACAATTATTTCAATGTTTCAATTTTTAATACAAGAAAAGTCATTAATTTTATTCAAATTGTGGGTTACATTTATGGTTTTGCATGGGATACCAAATTGACAATGTCGACCGGGAAGACCTCGAAAACAATTATGAGAAAGCTGTAGTTCAGCCTCTTCAAGGGACTCCATCCTCAGCGTCACAACCCTCGATGGTTCCTACCTCTATCGTTGGCTGCCACCTTCCAGTTCTGCTGCCCCATAGCCCGACAATCCGCGACAAAGCCGTCAAACTATCGTTGTGTAGGTCTCCCTACGCTTCTTCTACCGGTTGGGTCATTAGACAACACCCTTTTTGGGAGCTCCAGATCATCCAAACAGTGTAAATTTCCCAACCAGCGTAGTCTGTTAATCTTGATGAATATGTCCTTGTTAAACAAGTACATATACATCTTCCTACGTTTCCTAAAATAAGCAAATAAATGCTTGTGCTATGGGTAAAGGAAATCGGTCAAGGCAGGATTCGAACTCGCGACCACTGGATTACTAGCCCAACGCGCTAACCGCTCTGCCATCGACCCATCTAAATGATCATAGACTTGATCATAGAGTTCGATGTTATATCTTGTACGCCATGTATGGCCGTCGTTAATAGGTCCATATATTCTGCGTAAGGTTTTTCTTTCAAAGGCGCGTCCAGTCTGTTTTCATAGTGCTTGGTCAATGACCAGGTATCCGAGGCATATGTTAAGACTGGTCTAATTAGTGTAGCTTTGGTTTTTCTGGACAATAGGCGTGACTTCAATTGTCCAATGAGACCAAACTCCGGTAGTGTCAATTCCCAGTGTAGTGACGAAACTATGACACTTAGTGCCTTGTTATTTTCTCCGAAAGTTTCTGGGAGATTGAGCTTATACACACGCTATTTATTTTCTTGAATTATTTAAGAAAATCTCGTTATTTTTATTCAATAAAACAAAAATAATCATTGTTATATCAATTGCAACTATTCTCTATTCAGGCGTTTGTTTACCCGGTTAGGTAAACAAAATAGTGATTGCTGGATTACAGATAAAATAGTGCAAACCTGCTATCATAAATCATAATACATGTTTAACGGGCTTAATAAATATTAAATCATTGAATAAACAATACAATTTCACTGCGTATTATAAGTGTGGTGTGGGACATGTCAAAGTTGTAACAATAAAATTATCTTTATCAATTATAGGTAGTAATAAAACATGTAATACAACATACACTGCACGTTACATATATTTATATTATATATTATCCAAGACAAATCAACAATAATACCATTATATGTAACTATTTATAAATATATAGAGTACCTTCATAATGGATACACGTCACCATAAAAGATTCAGAGAAACAATAGCGTGATAAAAAACTAAGTTTATATTCTTAACTTATTTGATCGTATCAATATGAAGTCGATTGAACTTATAGTTTGGACAGAATATGCGATATTATAACGGTCAAACGATTGGTTACTTATGAACCCCGAGTTGTGATGGCTTTGGCAGATAACAGCTGGCAAAGGTATGGAAATGTCTAAGATCCAAACACGTCAGTTATACTCGTAGTGTAAAGCGTGATTATAAATCAAGTATTCTATTTACAGGTATCACATTTTTTGTGACATGTCATATCACAATTTGCTCATATTACAACTAATCCTATAACAAGTTATAGGGTATCACATTTTTTTGTGACATGTCATATCACAATTTACTCATATTACAACTAATCCTATAACAAGTTATAAGGTATCACATTTTTTTGTGATATGTCATATCACAATTTGCTCATATTACAACTAATCCTATAACAAGTTATAGGGTATCACATTTTTTTGTGACATGTCATATCACAATTTACTCATATTACAACTAATCCTATAACAAGTTATAGGGTATCACATTTTTTGTGACATGTCATATCACAATTTACTCATATTACAACTAATCCTATAACAAGTTATAGGGTATCACATTTTTTTGTGACATGTCATATCACAATTTGCTCATATTAGACCCCCAAGACATTTTATCGCTGTGGAAAGTATGAAACATAGATTTTTATTATTGATAAGTGATTTATGAGTATGATTTCCAGCGCCAGGAGCATGAAGTGATGGTTTACAATAATAACTAACGAAAATTTTGCCTGACATGTATGAAAGGAAGGAGACATACCTACAGACACAGACAGTGATATCTTGTTCGGTTAATTTACGTGATAACAGGAAGATTACATACATACAAACATTCCAACAATATTAAAATAAAAACGAGTAGGTTGTGGCCAACGCTAAACTCCTCACAAACAAGTCACCCACAAAGTATACAAAATTTGTATGGAAAATTTACCGCATCTTAAATGACTTTTTATTTAAATATTTATAATGAAAAATTGATAATTCTTTAAGGCCATATTATGAAAGTGATGTGCCTTTTTACCAATTTGAAAATAAAAAAAACGAATTTCGAGTTTCCTGAGCTTGGCGTCACTTTGAAATATTTGTCAGTTTATAAGATTGAGAAGCACTGATCAGGGGGGGGCAAGTCTGGTCAACCGGCGAAATCAAAACCATCCATGTTTACCCATATCATAAATATAATTATCAAATGGAGCTCTACAATATCTTGAGATTTAATCTTAAGATACTATAGAACTCCATAAGATGATTACATCCATGAAATCATGATATGGTTAAACATGTATGGTTTTGAGTCCGCCGTCTAACGGGACTTGCCCTCTAGATATCTTTCAAAATCTAATGGGATCTAAGCGAGTATCATATGTACAAATTCGCCAAATTTGTAAATAATCGAATGAGTAATTTAGCCAATAATCGATAAAGTAGGTATAATAAATACGACGTACAAAAAAAGCACATAGTACACAGCACACACACAGATTTATTGCGATGAAACCTTCAGAATACAATCTCAGTATGACACTAGGTACCTACTTGATAATCTGAGATAAAAAGCACATAGTACACAGCACACACACAGATTTATTGCGATGAAACCTTCAGAATACAATCTCAGTATGACACTAGGTACCTACTTGATAATCTGAGATAAAAAGCACATAGTACACAGCACACACACAGATTTATTGCGATGAAACCTTCAGAATACAATCTCAGTATGACACTAGGTACCTACTTGATAATCTGAGATAAAAAGCACATAGTACACAGCACACACACAGATTTATTGCGATGAAACCTTCAGAATACAATCTCAGTATGACACTAGGTACCTACTTGATAATCTGCGATAAAAAATACCTTAAATTTGCGAATTCGTAACTCTCCACTATATCCCCTTGGGGTAGTGAGGAGTAAAAAACAACAACAATAACACTTAATAGTTGGTAGTACCTACCTATGTATGTATGTATGTATGTAGGTACATCTTCTTCTAAAGCACTTAATGGCATTATTGGAGCGTGTACATCGGATCACTGATGATGGTAACTACATGATGGTAACACTTACACTACATAGTCACTACAGACCACACCACTAATTCCTGGACCACACCACTAATTTATCTCTTATCAACCATGTTCGATCCACTGCTGGATAAAAGCTTTTTCTAAACTTTCCCATTCAGTTCTGTCTTGAGCTGCTTACCATTCACGACTCGCATTTCATCGTGTCTTACGTTTGGCAAAATTTTATAATCGCATTATTTTTAATTAAAAAGTAAGTAATTACAAAACTACTTACTATCGATATTATACATACTGTAAATGAGTGTTTTTTGTCATATTTTATTGTAATTACTGAATTTTAACTAAAATAAATATTTTTTTTGTAACAGTTGCAAAACCTACAAGATTTGCAAGACCATTACCAAGACCAAGGCGGGTTATGCAAGACCAAGACCAAAACTGATTGTGCCAGACCAAGACCAAGACTGGTTATGCAAGACCAAGGCGGGTTATGCAAGACCAAGACCAAAACTGATTGTGCCAGACCAAGACCAAGACTGGTTATGCAAGATCAAGACTGGTTATGCAAGACCAAGACTGATTATGCAAGAACAAGACCATGACTGAAACAAAACTGGTTATGCAAGACCATGACCAAGACTGGTTATGCAAGACCAAGACTGATTATGCAAGAACAAGAGCATGACTGAAACAAAACTGGTTATGCAAGACCATGACCAAGACTGATTATGCAAGAACAAGAGCATGACTGAAACAAAACTGGTTATGCAAGACCATGACCAAGACAAAGGCGGGTTATGCAAGACCAAGACCAAAACGGATTGTGCCAGACCAAGACTGGTTATGCAAGACCAAGACTGAGTATGCAAGAACAAGACCAAGACTGGTTATGCAAAGCCAAGACCAAGACTGATTATGTAAGATCAAGACTGGTTGTGCAAGACCAAGACTGATTATGAAGAACAAGAGCATGACTGAAACAAAACTGGTTATGCAAGACCATGACCAAGACTGGTTATGCAAGACCAAGACTGATTATGCAAGAACAAGACCATGACTGAAACAAAACTGGTTATGCAAGACCATGACCAAGATTGGTTATGCAAGACCAAGACTGATTATGCAAGAACAAGACCATGACTGAAACAAAACTGGTTATGCAAGACCATGACCAAGACTGGTTATGCAAGACCAAGACTGATTATGCAAGAACAAGACCATGACTGAAACTGGTTATGCAAGACCATGACCAAGATTGGTTATGCAAGACCAAGACTGATTATGCAAGAACAAGACCATGACTGATTATGCAAGACCAAGACTGCTAATGCAAGACCAAGACCAAGGCTGATTATGCAAGACCAAGACCAAGGCTGATTATGCAAGACCAAGACCAAGACTGGTTATGCAAGACCATGATCAAGATTGGTTAAGCAAGAACAAGACCAAGACTGATCCGATCCGTCCGCTGCACCTTTATGGACGCTAAGCGTAACATTCAATGAATGTCGTGTTAGCTTTTAGCTAAACTTTTTGAGTCGTTTTTTTTACTTATTCTTCTGTTCCTAATGTATGTACTTTCATGTCTAATTAACCTTCCTTATGTGTTTTTATTTTTTATATTATCTGCTAACGTTGATATGTTAAGATATTATGAATGTTTATAAATTGTGATTCTTTGGTTAAGTTTATGCTGTGTCATCTAATATTTTGTATTGTAAAGGGCTTTAATAATTTAGAATTTTATTAACGTAATAAAATTAATACAAAATATTTATTAAATTCAATGGTTTATTAGGATATAATAATAATTATATATATTGAAAATGAAAATTCAATTACACTTTCACGCTCAAATAGTGGTGTGTTATAATTTACTTAAAAATTTAATTTCTGTGTATTTTTAAAAGTGAATTTTTCCGACATTTTAATAGTTATTCTGCTATTCTGTATTATTTTCTTTTTGTGAAAATTTACCGATATTTTATTATTTACTCTCCTATTCTGTTGTTTTTTTATTGTGAAAATTTACCGATATTTTATTATTTACTCTCCTATTCTGTTGTTTTTTTATTGTGAAAATTTACCGATATTTTATTATTTACTCTCCTATTCTGTTGTTTTTTTATTGTGAAAATTTACCGATATTTTATTATTTACTCTCCTATTCTGTTGTTTTTTTATTGTGAAAATTTACCGATATTTTATTATTTACTCTCCTATTCTGTTGTTTTTTTATTGTGAAAATTTACCGATATTTTATTATTTACTCTCCTATTCTGTTGTTTTTTTATTGTGAAAATTTACCGATATTTTATTATTTACTCTCCTATTCTGTTGTTTTTTTATTGTGAAAATTTACCGATATTTTATTATTTACTCTCCTATTCTGTTGTTTTTTTATTGTGAAAATTTACCGATATTTTATTATTTACTCTCCTATTCTGTTGTTTTTTTATTGTGAAAATTTACCGATATTTTATTATTTACTCTCCTATTCTGTTGTTTTTTTATTGTGAAAATTTACCGATATTTTATTATTTACTCTCCTATTCTGTTGTTTTTTTATTGTGAAATTTTTCCGATATTGTTTTTGTGCGTTACATTTTCCGATATTTCAATAGTTATTCTGCTATTCGGGGTGGAGACGAATCCATCATATAAGAGATCATTCTAATTGGTCCAGCCGTTGTGAGTTATAATTGGTGAACTAACCCGACTCTGTTTTATCTATATAGAGTTGTCTCTAATACAAAAAACTTCAATATTATTTTTATATGCGTTTAAAGAATCTCTTGATACGGGACAGAATTGGTATAAATTTCCTATTAATAATATTCATAATTACATATGTTTGATACAAGGTGTAATTTCTTCTGAATCATACTATGTTTAGTCAGCCTTTGGTGTATTGACGTCTTAACTAATGGACAGGTGTTGTGTAGCGGCGCCTTTACTAATGGGCGGGTTTTTAAGTACCTACAGGTAAGTACATGATCCATATCTCACATGATCAGTATAACCGAACAGTGAACAGTGAGCAGTTAGTAGTGATCATCAATCTTTAAATAAATACACACATACACAATAGAAAGTAACCGATGCGATGGTTACTACTTGAGGTACAACAAAATTACTTTATTAAAGACACCAGCACTTATATTTTCTCGACTATACACTGATTTGTTAATCAATGGCGCATCTCAAATAATTGTGGTATCTACATCAATTAAACGAGTGGGTACTAACAAGTCACTACACAAAGTATTATAACTTTGTATAGAAAATATTCAGCATATTCATGAAATGATTTTGTTAAATTATTTTTGATTTTAATATTTTACTATGAAAAATTGATAATTCTTCAATGCCATTTTATGAAAATGATGTGCTATTTTAGCAATTTGAATATAAAAATAT
The DNA here is from genome assembly GCA_963576475.1 of Molanna angustata. Taxonomy (NCBI): domain Eukaryota; kingdom Metazoa; phylum Arthropoda; class Insecta; order Trichoptera; family Molannidae; genus Molanna; species Molanna angustata. The sequence goes on along the minus strand of OY754975.1, from coordinate 35,160,910 downwards.
AAAATTTTAAGTTTCACTTTGAAATATTTGAAAGTTAAAAAATAACTGGGAAAAAAATTGAGAAGCACTATTCAGATTTCCCGAGTATTAAATATATAAATTTGCAAAATTTGAAAAGAATCGAATGAGTTATTTAGTCTATGATCGATAAAGTAGAATAAAAACTGAGCCGTTTTACATAGCACACAGCATGTAGCTACACAGCACACACATACATACACTGTGTTAAAACTTTGTGTTAAACCATGATACTAGTTGATAATATGCAATAAAAAAATATCCTTAAAAAATGCGAATTCATAACTCCCCACCTTGGGTTAGTGATGAGTAAAAATGTTACTGTCCTTTGTACTAGGGCGTAAGTCTGATGGTCACGGGTTCCTGGACTACCACTCGTTTTGATAAAAATTGAAAAGACCGTTGCATTTTGTCATTGGAAATTATTATTATTGGCATGCCAAGCATCAGAGATGAAGGTTTTAAGGGCTATCACAGGGAATACGCTTGGGGACAGAATTCGCAATGACGACATTAGGTGGACCTGTGAGACCGAGGATATCATACGATGGAGTAGAGCCAGGAGAAGATTCTGGAGGGACTAAGTCAACGGGATGGACGCAACTCGAATCCCATCCATAGCGGCAAACGAAATCCCACCAGGGCATCGCCTCCCCAGAAGACCACCAGTGGAGGGATAGCTGGACCTCAGCTTCACATGAATATCATCATCAGTGGCTCCACAGAGGATGGGCCTTGGCCTCCTCAAGGAATCGTCTCCATTGCACCCTATTCATGGCCTTTTCTCTCCAATTCCGCACACCGGCTATTTGAAGGTCCCTCTCAACTCCATCCATCCATCGTAGTTTCGGCCTTCCCACACCCCTTCTATACCCTCCGGACGCGTTGTGAGGATTCTTTTTGGTGTCAGGTCATCTTCCATGCGATGCACATGTCCTAACCAGCGGAGCCTCCCTATTTTTATCGTTTGAACGATATTTGTTTCCTTGAATAGGCTCTGTAGTTCGTGGTTGTTCACATAAATTGCTTTCTCGAAAAACAGATCTACGATCTAATATAATAATAATAAGAAGAAGGCATGCCAAGCAGGCAGCACAAATATGATATGCCTGAATGAGCCAGTCCGTCTAGTTCGTTCTTACTCTCAGCAAAAACCAGGCAGCCTGAACCAGGGGCAGCCTGTTCCAAGCATCCACCACTCTGTTACTCAGGAAGTGTTTATGTGGATTCTGACCAAACACCAAACACACTCCTATTCAACTTCAGGCTATGGCCACGCAAGTGTTAATTTTGATTGTGAGTGTGTATCTGCAGTTCAGGACAGTCGTAATGATTGTTCATCACTTTAAATGTCTCAATGAGGTCACCCCTCATTCTTCTTTCTTTAAGCGTTGTCAGTCCCAAGGCTTGGAGCCGCTCCTCATATGTCCAATACTTAAGCCCCGCTCCCAGTTTGGTGAACCTTCACTGCACTCTCTCCAGCAGTGCAATGTCTTACTCAAAATATGGCGAACAAATTTGGAAACCATATTCTAATAGCGGCCGGACAAAAGTCTTGTACATTTTCACCAGTAATTCCGGGCTAATATTATTGAAGAATATTTATATTTATTGTTAAATAATTCAAACAAAATGTTATAATTTATGCAACCATACGGAAACATACACGTGTAATTAATAATTCGTCATAATAGAAAATAACCTAATTTGCATGTAAAATATGTTAAAATGGCGAATTTACACATTGCAAAATAAAACTGTTATCAATCACTAATTGTTGTGAATCCTTTTCATTGTATACTATATACTTTCCATAATGTCGTGTCTCTAGTAGACCAAGATCCAGCTGATTCTGTAAAAAGATACCACAGCAGGAAACAATTGGACAATATGAACTCATAATACTGGTTGTTTTCGGAGATAATAACGTGTTGAAAATTGCTAATTTAACCCGTCAGTTTGTATTAAGAGTTACAGTATAAATTTATTTATTTATTATAAAGGACCACTTACAGCTAACAAGTTATTATACATCATAGTTCCATTAAATAAAGACAAGCTATTACAAAACTGACAGCCAAGTGACCACCTCCTGCATTAAAAGTTGGCGTACCTAATAATAATAATAATCAACACTTCCTTGCACCCTGCGCAAGTCGCGAGTTTATTGCCGTATGGCAATTGCTTCCAACTAACCAGTTTTTCCAGCCCAGAGAAGCAACATTTGCATGAGAAATGAATTTAAATAAATTTCTCCTCTGTTGGGAATCGAACCCAAAACGCCCGCACAGAAACCGAACGGCTTACCAACTGTGCCACGGCGGTCGGCAAATTTCGTGGCGTACAAATTTATAAGAGAATGAAAATACCTAAAAAAAGAATCTATATAAAAAAGAAAAGATACAATAGAAACTAAGATCACAACAAAGAAAAATAATGAAAGATATTAACAAAAAGGAAAGTAATACAATAAAAAATGTAACTAAGCACAAACAGATAGAAATAAAGCATGATTTGCTAATATTTACTAGGGAAGACTATTAGATATCACGCCTTCCATTTACAGACACTTTGGTTGGTGGAAACCCCCCAACAGACACCTTTAACAGAGACAATTCATGGTGTCAAAATTTGAGTGACTTTTAAAAACACAAATCGTTCAGAATTTGGACAAGTTCACCTATTTTATATCAAACTTGAGTGTCTTATGAACACAAATCGTTCTGAATTTGGACAAGTTCACCTATTTTATATCAAATTTGAGTGAATAATATTCATAATTTGGATGAGATAATAATTTAAGAACTGCTGATGTATGTTACAATGTTACACACAAACAGACAAACAGAAAGTCAGTTAGTTTTCTGAGAACATTATCAATCATAACAGACGAATATTATCATTAATTACACATAATGACTAATGATAGAAGATGAACATTAGGTACACATAGGTAGACAGAGACATACAAATTAATATAATATATCTAGGTAGGCAGACCACATGGTCACACGATAACAACACCTATACCTAATGATAATGACGCTAAATACAAATAAACATCCGATGCAGAATATACAGTCAGTGTTTTGAAAATTTGGTAGCGTTAAACCAAGGTTTCATCAATTTAATTACGATTATATTCAAACATAGACCGGATTGATGTTGCATTGGAGCAGGTAATGGAGTTGGCAATATCATAATTTTCACTAAGAACCTAACTTTGTAATCCAACTGTCGATTCGTTCAAGAGAATTTAATTATCCTAATGAATAGACAGAATTGAGCCAAGACGCGTTTATGAAGGAACATTTTGTATGGTGCAGTGGACTTCTATCATGCCAAAAACACCAACTTAGAGGCTTCGTAGGATATATTTAATATGTTATATAGGTATATATGGATGAATTCAGAATTTGAAGTAGAACATTGTGTGTGTCTGTGTGTTTGTTTGTGTGTGTATGTATAAGTGTGTGTCCCCTTATAATTTTTGATCTAATCAATTCACAAAACCCAAAATTTCAGAATATATAGATAATTATAATTTACAGTTATAATTTTAAATTTTTGTTTCAGTCGGGGGTAATCAAGTTTTGAACAGCGAATACTAAAAAGAGCCTTGTGCGGACATCCAGTTGGAAAAAGGAAAGGTTGGAAGACCGTGGCTGCGATGGGAGGGATACTTTCCAACTATTGCCAGTGCCGAACAGTTGGAGAATTGCTGAAGAAGATTGAAAGTTGAAGGAGACCAAGGCGCGACGTGAGCTTTAGCGCCATTGAAGAAGATGAACATGAACCATTTTTGAAATATAAATTAGCTATAAACCACTTGTAAATAAAACTTATAAATAACCATACCTTTCATGACACTTCTCCAATACTTAATATATTCCCCATCAAAAACAAAAACACTTCACAATACCCCCCTCCCCCCACTAACCCAACCAACCCTCAACCGCCACCCCCCTCGCTTCACAGACAGACACACACAAATTCAACATGTTAGTCTCGACACGCCGGTCGATGGAAGGACAGCGCTTCCGAAACATGTCGCGAAGTGACTCAAAAAACAAGTGGTTTATAGCTAATTTATATTTCAAAAATGGTTTATATTAACTACCACAAAATATCCGCCGAATCATTAAATGATATTAAGAAGAACATGGTTTTTCAGAATCGTAGAATGACTTTTCAACGGTATGCAATAAATAAAAAAATACATCACATCAAATTAAATTGAGAGCATTGGCAGTTTTGAAAAAAATTGTGAACGAAGGTGAAATTTTAACACGCCCATATAATTTGTTATAGATAACCGATACAGGCCAAGGTGTACCATCAATTCATACATACATACATGTGTCAATCAATCAATAGTGTTGAATAGATAAACAATAATATATGCTGTCGCATTGACAGATATATCTGAAATACCTACCAAATTAACTGTAAGTAATGTCCTTAAGGGGGGGACTGCTGCCAACGTACCTATTTTTCAATTTGATATACCATCAATATTTCTTATCAAATCGTTTTGAAAAAAAAATAATTTAGATAGTTTGGGTATTAATAAAGAAAAAGAAATCTTTACTTTTTGATAATGTTCTGTATAAATTCTGGTAGAAAAATAATGGTATACCCCGAATTTCAACGTTTATCTTATATTTTTAATAAAATTATATGGCGAGGTTCAACATATTTTTTTTAATTAAAGAAGACAAAAATATCTAGAAAAATATGATGTGACGTTGCATTAATGCTTCAAGGTTAGTAAATAAACCTAAAAAAAACATATATTTTCCATTCAGCGCCATTGCGAAATAAAAGTTTTTTTGGTTTATTAACTTAACCTGATGCATTAATGCAACGTTACATCGTATTTTTCCATATATTTTGATCTTCTTTAATTTATAAAAAAAAATATAATGCTCTATACCTTATAGTTTTTTTAGAAATGTAAGATAAATATCAAAAATCGGGTTATGCTTATTATTTTCCTACAAGAATATATACAGAACATAATTAAAAAAGTTAAGGTATATTTTTCTTTATTAATATCCAAACTAGCTAACTAGGTTATTTTTTTCAAAATGATTCGTTTTGTAGGAATGATGCAAATTCAAATAGGTACGTTGGCAGCAGTCACCCTCTTAATAATATGTTCTTACATACGATTTAAAATAATATACTGCATAAATGTTATCCTGGCGAAGGCTCCACACACCTCCTTTGAGATAAACCGCAATATCACTTTAAGTATATATGACCCCAGATGGCACATCGTTATATTTCCTTTTATCTTACACATAACAGATATATCGATCCAGGATCATCATACGATCGAACATGATCGAGGTTTCCGAGAGGTTCCTTTTTCTTATCCTTTTCCCATTTGTTTTGAGGTAGGTTCTTGATTATTTTTATCTTCCATGACTATGGATCGTATTACGGGTATTACTTAGGAAAAGTTGAGGTTCCATAAGCAGTATTCTCGCAGTAAGTGATGAGGCATTTCTAATGTCCAATATTAAATTGTTCCATAACCGGGCAGCATGAATGGTAAAGGAAGATGAATAATATTCAGTGCAGTGAGGTGGGATGGCGAGGGTACTTCATTCTACCATTACCAGGGAGTCCATGAGAGGCAAATGGTTGGAATCTTTCTCTCAGACGTGAGGAGGCATTCCGATTGTTTAAAACATTAACCATCAGACAGAGGGCGTGCTGATTTCGGCGTAGATGGATGGGAATCCATTTCAGTTGCTTGCGATCTGTATTTGTATATTATTGTAATAGATTTTTGTAATAACATAAATAAATTTAATGATTGTGTACTCGTTTTGAGATATTTGAAGCGTAAAAATGTAAATGAGAGAATGAAAGAAAAAATAATTAAAGAAATCAGATAATCGTAGTACATATTAATATGTTATTCTGTTTCGCTTAGGTACCTCTACCGACCATATAAACCAAACAGCTATATTAAGTTACTTTCATTATTTAAATTACCATATCAAACTTACTTATTTTGTGCTAAAGAAGAATACACAGATATTTTTTTATCACAATACATTTTATAATGATAACAACAGATTACTGCTGCCCCACAAGGAAACCCTGCTTTAGGGCTAGCAATTTACAATTTTGATAGTGACAGGGGGTCAAGTTTGGTCAACCGGCGAAATCAAAACCATCCATGTATACCCATATCATGGATGTAATTCCCCGTCACTTTCCTATCCCTCTATCCTTTACCATATGTTATCCTAATCATTATTCCTTTGCATTCTTTCTCTTCTGTTGTGTTGAATATAACTAACAGTGGATATACACAATTGGATGGCAGGCCTAACTATACATTGTACCACTTTTGTATATACACGGTGTATCACGAGGAGTGGATCAACCGAAGCAGGGATGTAGGGGACCTCAATACCTATCGATTTAACCCCCATGTATGTTCAACGATATTGGGTGGTTGAAAAGTTGTACATTTTTGTGAAATTTTAATAAAAATCGGATTTCAGACTAAACTACATCACTGTAGCTAAACTATTAGGTCTACTATCATGATTTTTTTCTGGAAATAGTTCCATAATAATGTTTATGGAAAACAATACTGTTGTGAGTCAGTTCCTAATTTTTTTCAATACTGTTGTGAGTCAGTAGGTACCTAATAACTTTAAAAAAATCTTAAAAAATTATGCAAGCCTCAATTTTCCACTAACTTTATAAGGGCTCTTGGAACAATAATTTCACATAACTTTTTTTCCACAAGTTATCTTAAAAACTACTACCATTCATAGAGAGCTAGCCCTGCAAATTTCATTCGCCCTGTATTAGAGGATCATGTTGAAAAGTTCACTTGAATTGTACGAGTACCAAAAATCGATATTTTTTCCTTGAGACAAATACATGAAAGACTACTTAAAAAGTAATTTTGTTAAGCGATTACGTAGAATAAAAAGTTTACTAAATAAAACGGGCCATAATGCAAATCAAAGTTTTTGATTTTTTTTTAAGATATTTGGAGTTTTTACAAAACAATTTATTTGCAAAGCTGGAGGACGTCAAATTGGCAGTTCGCAATCGAATTTATTCCCAATGTGACGGGGCACCCTGGAGGAAAGCAGCAGCTCTTTGCTTACATAATATCTTACTTTGCTCTATCGTGGATTGCCCAGAATTTCTTGAACGAATAGCTCTTCTGGGCTGTGTTCAGATTCAACGCCAGACATCGGGCGTCGAATATATGTACCTGAAGTTGCAGATTATTACGTTTTTCACACCAATCTCGCTGAACGCTTTCGAGCGGCGGCGTTTCAATCTGAACGTTGCATCGGGTGTTTTAAACGTCAAATGTCATTTATCATACATGTCTCTTTTTAGGTTATATTTTCATTGAAAGACAACAATGAAACAGTGCTGTAAATAATAATCTTTGGCCTTTTATTGGAAATTGTTGAATACTATTTTTTATAAATTAACCTCTTTGTGAATGCATATTTTCATCATAAATGTCAACTGACATAATAGATACCACAGATTTTGGACTATCGTGGTAAATTATATTTCTCCAACTATCGGAAATCTGCAAAACACCATAATATTTATAATCTTGAAAACAGACGAACAATTATAGACATGATGTACCTTCACAAAATTATGCATAACCGTGTAGACTCGCCTTACTTACTTTCTAAATTAAATTTTTACTGTCCATCACGCAATTTCAGATCTCAGTTTTTGTTCTATGTCGACCGACGTAACACTAACTACTCACAAAATAATTACATTAGACGAAGTTGCTCCAACTACAATTCATATTTTAAACATTTCGATATAGTACATAAATCACAGGCGGATTTCAGAACATACATATTACAACAATTCGATAAATAGTCACATTCATTCACAATCTATCTCGCATACATAAATATATACACAATATTGTTATAATATATAATACATATGTATACATCAAATATAACACATATCCACTTACTTAATACACACACTACATACAAGTATTATATTAATTACTTTTAAACTTACTAAATAAGTCAAAAACAAGTTCACCCTATATCTTATGTGAAAACATATTATTGGGGTACAATTAACTTTCCTTACTGTTAAGTCTTCATATTGTATTTATCCTTATAACATTGTATCCTGTTTGTTTTCTAAATAATAAATAAATAAAAAAAAAAAAATAAAAATAAAAAAAAGATATAAATAGAAGTCATCATTTCACGGATTAAATAGAATTCAGAGCGTTTTTCACCTAACAATTTTACTGAGCGTTTGGTGCGTACACTCGACGTTCAATCTGAACGCCACAGAGTGTCTTTTGAGTGTCTGTTTCCGGTCATTATGAACAGCTTAGAGCGTCACTAAGTGCACTCGGCGTTCATTTTGAACGTAGCCCTGGTTCCTACTCGAGCAACCCCTTTCCACCATTCTTTAAACCTGCCACACAATAAATACTCATATCACAGTATCATACCAACACTTATCCTTCTCCATCTGTTTGATGTCTGTTACTTTTAACAACATATATTGTTAAATAAACACACGCGTTGACTATTATACACAGTTTATTAATTCATTCATTCATTCATACCATCACGGCATATCCCACAATGTGGGGTAACCAGCGAAAGGTGTTCGGGTGTGCATTGTCTTATAAAAGGGAGAACAACACATCTATGTATACCCACACACCAGTCTCGTTTCACCAAAAAAGGCACTACATTCAAAATGGGTGGTGAACCTCATTGCTGAACAATGTGAGATGTTATTGTTGCCTGTTGTATTTTCGATTGCCCGGCTCTTACGGGATACTCGAAAACAATGATTTAAAAGAATGGAAGCACTATTTTAAGGCGATGCCTCACAGCTATTAATAAATATAGTAATTAGATATTATAAGAGTGAAGTACAATATTAGTATATAAACGAACCACAACGTGAGAGCACTATATCATTGATCAATACCCGATCAATCTACCCCCGGCCTTACCCCAGACATTCCTTTACATATATCAACCTCCCTACTCCCGAAGAATGCCGATCTACCTTTCGTGCAAACTCGTAAAATGCTATAAAGGCGCTACATCAATATATTACAATCTGCATTATCTCTTTTCTTTCTATTTCCTACTCTCTTCTACGTCATCTTGTATACATTTCTTCTTTTACTCACTTCATTGTTGCTTTTTGCTCTACTTATTGTGGAAACGAATTAATGGCATAGTTGTTATAATTTTTCAGACCAATAATCTGTCGAAGAATTGATTATATATTTCGACATACCTACCTATGTAACATGTCGCTGCATTTTTTTGTTTAGGTATATCAATTTTAGCAACACCGGCAGAATTCGCAAATGTCACGCATTTGTTTGTTTGTTTTTTTTTACGATTGTGCAATTCTCCTAAGGTCAACCGTGTTGCGCAACATGTCGAAAGCGAAGCGGTGCGGTGCAGTGGCGGCGACGGCGATTAATCACGGCAACTCATAATGGGATCTTGCGCCGGACCAGACCTTAAACACACTTTACAACACACACTCGATATTATATCGGTCAGGGCCGCCACGCCGCCCGTCTTACCCATATAGGGACATAATATCGCCACATTCGTACAGAGCCGCTCCTTTCGAACCTTCGATCTCGATACACTTTTGTTTTCTTTTGCCAAACAAGGCATTGCCTACAGGTAGGCGCAGGTATAAATAAAATGTTTTCATTGACGGTTTCATGGTGTAAAATTCCATTTTACCGGGTTTTTTTAATCAAAGTAAATTAATTGTTTTCTACACATTATTATATGCCACAAAATATACCGAATTTTAGTATAGTTAAAAGAAAAAAAAAACAAATTCTATGTATACCAGTGATAAGGGCCTAGTCAGCCGAAACAGTCGTAAGTATGTGGACTTACCGTGTCAGGTGTCTTCTCTCTTCTATATTCTTCACTTTAATTGTCTGTGCTAAACGTGCGTATGGCGCGAATGTTTTTTTAACTTTTTTAAGAGTATGTGCATGGCGCGAGTTGACTTTTTATAGATTTTGTTTATGTGTACAGCACCAAGTGAGTATTGAGACTGAAGGTGGCCCATTCTCGCGTGGTAGAGGGTGTTGTTGCCACGTTCAAGGTATAGATGTAGGTAGGAATTAAGGTTTGGTATGTCAGGAAAATGAGGATAGGTAAAGGTAAATAGGTAAATATCAATGGGAAATATATTTCATCTGCGCCCACAAATATTCTTTTTAGTCGGTTTTTTATGACACTTTTAGTTAATGAAAGATTACCTGCACAAACGTTACTTGGCAATTGATAAAACATCCACATTAGATGAAATATTTCATTGATTTGATACCCAGAGACCACGCCGAACTCATAGACGAAGACTGCCCTGAAGAGATAGAAGAAAAGTTGGACCTCCTCCTTCTAGGATATTCCACCTTCACAAACAGGTCAAATGACAAACACCCAATAATAATAATAATAAATTTGGATTATTTTTATAGCGCCGTTTTTGTGATAACCTCACCTCAAGGGCGCCAAATACGAGAAAGCCTAGGGGTGCGCGATGTATCCGAGAAGCTCCAAGAAAACAGACTGAGATGGTACAGATATGTTTGTATAAGACCACTGAAATATATAGGGGAGGTAGCTCAGAATGTGCCGGGAAAAAGATCCAGAGGGAGACCAAAGCGCAGATGTAAAGAAGTGGTGAGGCAGGATATGCTAAGAAACGGGGCCAACCTGGAGGATGCGTAGAACCGAAGACAGTGGAAACGTAAGACACAGAAAATAGACCACACCATCATGTGGGACAGTTGCTGAGAATAAGAAGAAGGTTTGACACTCAATAATAATTGGAAAACAATACGGTATATTTGTCAAATATATTCTTCTGAGATAACTGAAGTATTCCTTCTCACCTTCAAAGTCATCTCTCACCGTTCTCAGGTCATGGATCCTAGGTTCGATTACCAGTGGAGATTCTCTATTTCTCTCTTCACTCTTCCCGCTCATGTGCGACTCCCATCCACTGTGGTCCAACAAATATTTTAATGTCATCCATCCATCTGTTAGGTGGTCTCTTGTCACCCCACCAGTCTTTTCGTACATCTATTGTCGGTCACTCTTGATATGTGTCCTGCCCATCTCCACTTCTGCATGGCTATTCTCTCTATTCTATTATATTTTATGTTAATTAATATTTATTTATATTTATTTATATTTATTTATATTTATTTATATTTATTTATATTTATTTATATGTATTTATATTTATTTATATTTATTTATATTTATTTATATTTATTTATATTTATTTATTTGTTTATATTTATTTATATTTTTTAATATATGTCTCCGAAGAGTGATAAATTGTTATTAGATGAACTAAGATAGCTATCAATGTAAGAACATAATGGAAGTGGCTATGTACTTAATGACATAATGTTAACAGTAGTTGAACGTGTTTTGTCATATTAAGACATTTATTAAATATAATAAAGGTAATTAATGTACATATCAAAAATACAATGTAAGTTTATAGACAACTAAAAACCAGAATTTTAAAACTAAAATAGGCGCCATATTAAAATGATCATCATCATTAAAGGTAGATGTATATTAAACGTCAAAGAATGCTATAAGAATATTCAGTTAACTTTTTCTACATACAAATTGTAATGGCGGGCATATTGCCAATCGACAATTTCTTCCAACCAACCAGTAAAATAATATTATTCGACTTGACATTGTAGCAGATCGGTTAGTACGCTGATTTGGTAATATTTACTTATTTATTTTATTTTACAAAAGACAGCACACAGTACATGCATACAATTATTAAAAGTAAATAAGTAAAAATACAAGTAAGACATGTACATACCTCTTACGTACTATACCTAATATCAAAATAAGACAGTAAAAAGTGTGAATTAGTGTGGGTGCGCGCTTGAGAGAAGAGTAACAATATGTATGTGTGTGTGAAAGAGATATCTATAAAGAGTGTGTGGGTGTGTATGTGTGTGTGAGAGTAGTTGTGCATGTGTGTATATGTATACACGATAGACGAACATATATTGACAGATTCATAAGTTGAGAAAAAAAAGAAAATATATTGCTGAGGGTGGTTGGGAAAAATAAAATTAATCAGTACCTAGTTGTTTATTGTTATAATGTCACGATGTTAGATATAAGTTTGTTTTTGAATGTCATATGTGAATCAAAAAATATCTCTAAGTCGGCATTTTTTTCATAAGAGTTAAATAAGTTTTTCATTCTGTTAATCGGAGCGTTTTTGGAAGCATTTGTTTTACAGATATTGGAGATAGTAATAATATTATTATCTCCAATATATATTTAATATAATTATATTTTTATTTAAAACCAAACAAATATTCATCAGAGCCTCTAAGAAGCCAGCCTCAAGGTAGGTTTATTTAAGTTATTAAAAAATATTACAAAATATATAAAATAGAATGACAAAAATAAGAGTAGGTAAGTACCTACCTTAAATTGATGAGTGAACTCTGATTGGTTGGAAGATCTTGGTAATAAGCCCGCCAGTGTACTTAATATTATGTGCATTGAGAAAGTTGTAAATAAATAAACAATTTCATTCTTTAAAAAACTAGATTCTATAAATCAAAATTATAATGAGTTGATATTTACCAATCTGGTTAAAACAAATATCGAAAAATTATGCGAATTAAACTAGTGCCGGTTGATTGAATGGTAGCCTTATGCGGCAGACACCTTCATGACCTTCATTTACCTCTTTGTCCTTCCTACTATTTCATCTCCAATCTTTTTTGAGACCAAAAGACAGACTACTAATAACACACGACAGACAAACTAGATCAGTGACCAACAAACTTTTACGTACAAACAAATTCAACAATGACTATGGACGTAGGACCGAAGATGTGCTGCTGCCCAAGGTCTGGAACCCCATGCCTGCCAGCTTGAAGCAGTGTGGATCCATCGAGGAATTCAAAAAGAAAGCCAAAGGATATATATTACACAAAAATCCTCGATGGTTGATCTAAGGGGTGAGCGCGGGTTGTTCCGGACTTTGTAGGAAAAATGTAGTATATAAATACATGTACAATATTAGTTTTTAATTGAAGTTTATATGTATATATGTGTATATATACGTATATACATATTTTTATATTTTTTGCATATTATAAAATTGTTACAATTAAGATCACAGCCAAAAATCCCCTTAAGGGATTAGGCAAAATAACATGATAATTGTAATTATATTCTTTATCAATAAAATAAATAATAAAAAAAAAACCCTCTACTTTTTTTTATTTTTGAAAACCAAAGTTATTACAATCCAAACAATAAATATTAAAAAAATACAATTCAAAACAATTTAAAATATTTTGTTTTTCGGATAAACCACCTAAATAGGCTGAGCCTTTTTTGAGGAGGCAGAAAATTACGTGCATTATACACATACATACATACCATCACGCCATGTCCCTTGCGGGGTAGGCAGAGAGAACCAAACGCCACATTTTTCTATCCTGGCACGCATTTCTCGCCTCGTCCACATTCATGCATCGTCTCATACATGTTCGTCTGTTGCTCACACTTCTAACATTTCCGTCTTTCATTATATCGTTCACATGGTCGTTCCATCCCTTTCTTGGGCGACCCCGACCTCTCATTCCATTCCTTTCCGCTCTGTATATTTTCTTCGTCAGGCGCTCCTCATGCATTCTCCCCATGTGACCAAACCATCTCAATGTGTTCACTTTCATTCTAGTAATGACATCTTTCTTCCACTTACATTCTTTCCTTATGTCCTCATTTCTTACCCTGTCATACATCGTTCTATTGCAAATTCTTCTTAAAGATCTCATTTCAACTGCATTTATTCTGCTTTCATGCGTCTTCTGCCATTTCCAGGTTTCACTTGCATACGTCAAGGTTGGCACTACGATGGCGTTATGAATGGCAACTTTGGCATCCTTTGATATGTTGCGGTCATTCATAATTGGTCTAAGTGCTCCATTCACTCTGTTTCCTGCCATAACTCTTCTTTCGATCTCTTTATCAAGCCGTCCATTCCGTTGAAATATGCTTCCCAAGTATACATATTCGTCGACTTGCTCGAGCCATTCGTTCTCTACCCTTATTTTACACGCTGTTCTGCTTTCACTCTTTTCAAAGACCATTGTCTATGATTTGCTGGCATTCATCTTAAGTTCGTTATCTATGCATCCTTCATATACCATACTTACAAGATACTGTAACTCTTCCATACTTTCTGCTAATAGAACTTTATCGTCTGCATACATCAAATCTCGCACCATTACAGTACTCAATTTCAGACCCTTGCTTTCATCCTTAAGGGCTCTTATGCAGAAATCAATATACAGGTTAAAGTGCCACGTGCATTATATATCACATAAAAATCACTTTGGGCTTGTTTATTTATTTTTAAATATTATGCTTATTATAAAATAAAAATTTAAACAATTGAGACATGATGATGTTTCCACAGTTTTATTAAGTTCAAAATGTTTCATGAACCGTATGTCCTTTATTTCTTTTTTTATCATATAAAAAAATGTAGCTATACAGCAGTAATGTCTTTGTCCGAATGTCGTGTTTGTCTTTAGATTCATTTTTTATTTTATTTCATTTTCGGGAAATTTACAGTATAATAACATTTATTATATAGATGCATTAGTATAATACTAAAACCAATAACAAATTTCCACATTATTAACAATAAATTTTGACTGCTGTGCTTACATACTTAAAGCTACATATGAAAAATATTTAAATCTGAATGCTAGTGCATGAATGTATGTATGTGTGTACGTATGAGTGTAAGGATGTGTATATGTGTGTGAATGTGTCTATATAAGTGAAAGAGAGAATATATAGGTACCCGCAAGCTCACATAGTTTACTCCGTTCAATCTTGATTTTTCAATCATCCAGTGAAATTCAATCATTATAACTTGAACTGATGGCAGCAGAAAATGAATTAGGTCCTAAAAGAAAAATATCGACATCCAGATGTTCGTGATTATAAATGTTCATCATACGTATGAGGGGTGCGTTTTTCGTGTAAGTATTATTACGGTGCGGTATGTGAAACAAAAGTGGGCTTCGCGTACGACGCGATGGGACGTGTGTTGAAGGAGAGAAGTTCCGTAATTTCAGGACAGTCAATTGCATTGTGTATGATGTTATACAATGTTTTCATATCAACCAAGGATCGTCTCTGTTCCAACGTAAGGATTTTGTGATACAATGTTGCATCCCTATAAGTGGAAAATTCTGTGTGTTCTCTGTAATTCAAGTGTTTTATAAATATATGTTGGATTCTCTCTATGCGTGCTTTGTGTACTTGAAACACGGGTGACCAGATGGGAGATGCAAATTCCAAGATACTACGCACATATGTAAAATAAAGAATTTTTAAGATTTTAGTGTTGAATGGTTTTGAGATGCGGAGAATAAAACCGAGGGTTTTATAGGCTTTGTCAATTACTGTGTCAATATGTTTTTCGAGAGTGAACATGCTGTCCAAAACAACTCCGAGGTCTCGAACCGATGATACAGTCTCAAGAATACTGTTGTGTATGGTATAAGGGAAATTGATGATATGTTTTTTGTTTCTAGAGAATGTGATTTTGTGGCATTTTTTAATATTTAGAGATAATTTGTTGTCATTGCAATATTTATATAGCCTTCCTAAGTCTTCCTGAAGTCTGAGTCTGATTCATGAAAAGATGCAGTTGTGTGTCGTCATGTAATTGTGTTGCGGTGTAATATGTAACATTACTATATTGTTTATGCCTTTTATGTTTTTTTTATGTTCTATTTTTTTTAATAGCGTTTTTCTTTTTTGTTAGTTAATTATCTTGTTATAGTTTGTGGATGGTAGTTTTGACACATGCATAATATTATTGTTTTGCATATAATTTTGCTGTCGCTGTTTTCTGTCCCGAACAAATAAATAAATAAAAATATGTATTGTACCTTTATTAGCGAATTTCTAAATACTGTAATATGTTCAAAATTCTATCGAAAATTAGATTCGTGGGACTATTAAAATAACGTAGGTACGAGTATGCAATAAAAAATATTACAAAAGAAAAATTTAATACATCGAATCTATAAAATCCTTCTTCCAGTGGATTATAATAAGCGTAGCGCATTAATCGTCCATCGACCAATCCATCAAAATAATTATGTTCATAATGAATCATTTGACTACGGTATTATGTAGAATAGTATAATGAATCATAATATATCTCAAACAGAAGGCGCCAATATCTATTTTGAATTTAGTTTTCAAACAAAGATACCGATACGTTATTAATAATTAACTACATATAATAAGGACCCAACCCAAGGTAAGCAGGTGCCTTAAGACGCCTCTGATATTACTGTACTATATGGATGAGAATACACTACAACCACGTTTTACGCAACTCATCTAATTTAAATTACTAAGTATAATTCGAATATGTTTAGATTCTAGAATATTTGACTTATTTCAAAGATAGCTATTTCGTAATATCTCAAATAATAAGTCTTGATATTAGATCATAATAACTATATTATTTGAGTATTGCTGTAGAGTTTTCACGTCAGAATTTTGACATAGAAAAATTAATAATAAAATGAAAAATGGCTATTTCTCTTCACTTACAACCGAACTTACAACCGAAAAAGAAAAAAATCACTGAACTTACATTAAGCAAGTCATTTTCTTTATAACTATTTGAACAGATTTTTACTCCTTACTAACACAAGGTGATATAGTGGGGAGTTATGATTTCGCAATTTTTAAGGCTATTTTTTTTTGCAGATTATCAACTAGTATCATGCTGAGATTGTATTCTGAAAGTTTCATCACAATGTATCTGTGTGTGTGTGCTATGTGCTATGTGCTGTGCTATGTACGGCGTGTTCATTTTACTTTATCGATTATAGACTAAATTACTCATTCGATTCTATTCAAATTATCTAATACTCACTTAGACCCCATTAGATTTTGACGGATATATGAATAGTGCTTCTCATTTTTTTTAACTGTCAAATATTTAAAAGTGACCCCAAGCTCAGGAAAATTAAAATTTGAAATTTTCATTTTCAAATAGGTAAAAAGGCTCATCACTTTCATAAAATGGCATTAAAGAAATATCAACTTTTCATAATAAAATATTTAAATAAAAAAATAATTATACAAACTCATTTCATAAAATTGCTGAAAATTTTCCATACAAAATTTGAATACTTTATAAAATGACTTGTTAGTGAGGAGTTTAGCGTTGGCCACAACCCACTCGTTTTTTTTAATACAACGAGGAAATTACAAATACAATTACATACTAGAGCTATAAGTTAAATGAGTGTGTACATATGTGTGTGTATGTGTATTATTTAATGATAAGTATTGTTAGGATACGATAAACACCTCACTAGGAAGTCCTGTGCCGAGGTGTTCTTTCCAACAGTTGTGTGACATAGATAATGAATTCTGTTTCATTATTCATTGTTGATCATTGTTTTTTTCTGTGTAATGGAGAACCACTTTCAATAATATATTTTTACCGTAGGAGTGAGGAAATTAGGTATTTACATGGCTTACGTCCTGTCATTAACTGATTTACAACAAACAAAACTTATCAATACGTTTGTTATATCGTTTATCTGCACCATAAATAAGTTTTCGTCATCTTTGACTAGGGTGTCTCAGTTCTCGGATATTTTGATCCCGGGACCCGGGAATAAAATCAAAAAAAAAATCCCAGGTTTTCCCCAGAATGTACGAAAAATGCATGAATACCTTTAAAAGAGGCGCCGGGGACAACCAATGTTCGAACGTGACAAAATAAAAAAAACAAACGTTTTCATAAAAAAAATTAGTTGGTTTCACAGTAGTAAAAGTTAAATTTTCGAGGTCTCAAATAATAATTATTAGATTATTTAAAATCATTGATAATTTTAACAAATGTTGAAGCATCAAAATCGAGTTTTTATACCTTATTTTTTCCCGGAGGTCGCGGGAATTCTCGCCTAAAATTTCCCGGGATTTGGATCGACAGATTTCCCGAGTATTCCCGGGTTCCCGAACCCGGAAAAGAAACCCTATCTTAGACCTATTTCATACTTGGGGTACACTGAGAAGAGGGGTTTTTTTTTCATATTTTTGGAGTAACCTATTGTCGATATCCAGAGGACGACTGTATTAGCAGTATGAGCAACATTACATATATCATTTTAGTTTAATAACAATGAATTGATCAGATCAAGTCAGCCAGCCATATGGTAGACAGTTGGTGCTATGTCCGTATAAGGTAAACGCAAGGCGGTCTGACGATCTCATGGCCCCAATTCTGAGACAGAAAATAACAAATATTCAGACGAAAAAAAAACAAACCATTTAAATGTGCACTTAATCAAAACGTGTTTTTATTTTGGACAAGGGTCATTTTGTATGTTCAGTCGTGACTAAGGTCAAATGCGAAAAATGCAACATTGCGTAAAGTGATCAATAATGTATTTATTTAAGACACAAACAGAATATTGAAATATACACACACAAGTTAACACATGATACAAACACATAAGGTCTCCAATGCTCCAATGACAGACGTCTGTCGCATAGTTAGTACTAAATATTAATTTATGTAAAAACAATCATCGCTTAAAACGTGCTAAGTATTTGCAGTAAGAGTTATTGATTACAAAAATAAAAATAAAAGAACAGTGCAAAATAATAATGTTGGCATCACTGCACAGAACGAGCGCACTCAGATATTTAATGTATGTACATGACAACATAGCACTGGTAATCATAAAACCTCGCAGACAATGTTCCGAATTCGGCATGTTTCCATTTATATATTTATCACTTATGTATATTATGTAATTCATGTACCTACTTATAATATAAATACAGCCATCTAAATTAAAAGTTTTTTTGATCGAAAAGGAATCGAAGTATTCTGATGATGCTTGTTAAAGGGCGATACCGGTGAATGTGAGTCACGTATCACGTTAGCGATAGTAAATAAGACGCAAGTCGCAGTGACGACACGACACTACAAAAAATAGAAAAAAAAACTATTGGTTTTTCAAATATGGAAACCAATGGTGACAAATCAAAGAATAAGGAGGTTTTCAAATGTTAATAATATTTTTTTAAGTATATAAACAGGTATGATCATAAGGCAATTACATATGTATACGGACGTATTACCGGTAACTAATATTAGGCAACGCAGTGCAGGCAACTTGAGAAGGATAAAATTTCAACATTAAAAAGGTTAAAAACTTAGATTTTGGTACTTAGATACCTATTCGTCATATTTGGGTATTTATATTTTATAGATACTCGTCATAGTTGGGTATTTATATTTTGGTAGATACTCGTCATAGTTGGCTATTTATAATTTGTAGATACTGGTCATAGTTGGGTATTTTTTTTATATTTTGTATGAACACTAAGCAAGGGGCAGCCCTTTGGGCTATTCCATAAAATACAAATCCAATAACCAATCCAATATGTTGTGTGAAGAAAATGTCTAGTTTTGCCGTTATACGTCGCCTAGATGTTGAATATATAAAAGATAAATTATTCTTTTTATGTATTGTGTTTGCTTCTCTTTCTTTGTTTTTTCTATGTTAGATATGTTTCTTGGTTTTGTAATTTTGTTTTTATATAGTAACTTTATACTATGTTAATTTGTTATTTTTAATAATATTTATACTAGATGTGAGAATTCGGAGGTACCTTCTTTTTTACACCGAAATCAAAATGTACATACAAACATAACAAAAATATTTTCAAAGTTGCTGATGATGGTCTTCTAAAGACCGATACCGATCAGTGCCTGTAATAAAATATAAGAGAAACAATAATTCTAAAAATAAATGACAACATATTTTAAATCTATTTGAAATTTAACAAATAAAATAAAAAAAAACAGTATTTTATACCTTGCTAACGCCGAGGCACTTCAACGAAAACGTTCTGTCTTAAATATCGAATCTGTGAAAAAATACCATTTTCTATTTAATTTGTTCATCTTGAAACAACAAAAATAGTGCTTTTATGTCAACGGAGAATAATTATTGTTTTTATTCTATAGAGAGCAAGAATTGTCCGTCAGCAAAATTATGAAATGTAAAATATTTTGACAACTGTCTAATAAGAGTCTCCACTAAAATACATACAACTTAAAATAGCGTAGAAACAATACAAGAAATATTGTAATCAAATATTACAATTGACAAGATAACACAACAAGCATTCACTGGAATCGCAAAAGAATGCAAGCAAATATGTTGCAAAGCCCATTATGTTGCAAACACAACGTCACTAGAAAGTATACACAATCGCAAAGAAAGAATTTGTCGATAGTAAAAACATTAAAAGCAATATAAAAAAACTTGAAAGCAGATGATATATGTAAGTGTACATAAACAAGAATATTATTATATACAAGATGATAGAGTTGATGTAACGCGGGCAAAGCCTCATCAAAGGGTCATTGCAAGAGATCAGATGAGACAGCAACAATACTCCACGCCGACACTGACAAACTGAAACAATGGCCCATTATGATAATGTCTACATGATTAACAATCAACATGGTCGTACGTGATTTTTTCTGCGAGTCTCAGCAGTTGATGGCGTCGAAGACACAACCCAATAATTCTTCGACGACATTGTAAATTGAAACAGCTGATTTTGAGGTATGAATCATAACTTTGACGAACCTAAGCAAAATCAAAATCAACATCTTCATTTATTTGACTATTCTACTTAATTTTGTATCTAAATATAAATATTTATTTATATAAATAAATAATACTTCTTCAGTTCCATTTATAGCTATTCCGATCGACCACATGTTGCCTTCTGTTTTATAGTCATCTTAGCTTGGTACTACCTTTACTACTGTTGCCTTCTGTTTTATAGTCATCTTAGCTTGGTACTACCTTTACTACTTTTGCCCTCTGGATTGATTTTAAGAATCTTTTGGGGGATACGATCATCATTAATCCGGCTGACATGTCCCAAACACTGCAGTCTACATACTTTTATGACTTGTACAATGTTGGGTTCGTGATATAATGCATGTAGTTCATGATTATTGTTGGCGCCAATATGTCATTGGGATAAT
This sequence comes from Molanna angustata, assembly GCA_963576475.1. Taxonomy (NCBI): domain Eukaryota; kingdom Metazoa; phylum Arthropoda; class Insecta; order Trichoptera; family Molannidae; genus Molanna; species Molanna angustata. The sequence goes on along the minus strand of OY754975.1, from coordinate 35,139,691 downwards.
TGTCACATTTTTATTTTTATTACCTATATAAAGTGACACAAAATTGTTGCAATCATTGCCCGCCCCACATCCATAATTCAGTATCCTTTCAAACCGCGTCTTATAAAGACTGTCCCGCATCTCTTCCACCTTTTTTACCGTTCCTCCAAACTCGCTACAAAATTGCCATCACCGCGCGCGTGTGAATAAAGTGCTATCATCCAACCAGGGAGAGGACTAAGGATCTGGTGAGTTTCCATATATATATCCTTCCTTTGCCTTGCGGTGGTTGCAACTAATCACCCACACCAAAAAATACAGTCCACTTTATCTTTAATTTCATATCCGCGTCAACAATTATATCGCATCCTCCAAAGTCATTGTCGTTTACTGGGCCAAAAATTTCAGGATTTTCCTAAATATCAAGAGGCTATTTTCGTCTTTTTTCGTTAAGACCCAGCATTCCAGCTCCATACACAACGACAGGTTTGAGAAGGGTTTTGAATATCATTAATAATTTATGTACAACAAATATAAGGTACTTGCTTATGTAAGCTGTGAGGCACCGGGTTAGAATAGTGCTTCCATTCTTTTCTATTACCATGATTTGATTGTAAATAATTAAAATCAAGATTGCTAATACGATTGTTTTCTTACGCTTATTCTCCCAAACAATCAAAAGACCGTAAAAGATTGGAGGCCTTCAAGATGTGGACATACCGACGAATACTTAGTATAGGTTGGAGCGACCATATTACAAATGATGAGGTTCTCAGCAAAATTGAAGAAACCAGGCACATGTTAAACACCGCATATAAAAAGCGTGCCAATTGGATAGGCCATGTGTTGCGATGAGGATCCCTTACACATCATCTTAAAGGGAATGGTTAATGGAACAACTGGCAGAGGAGCATATTAGATGGCTCCGTAATAAAAGACAGTGGACGGGGATAAGGATCCTGGAGGAGCTGTTTCGATCTGTTTTTCCTCCACCATCACCCATTCTGCTTATTGGGACTTATAACGGCCCCTTGCAAAACACTGAAAGAACACATAAAGAACATAAAAAGAAACCGGAAAACTCTAAAACCTTGCAGAAACTGAAACTGAAACGTGCCAAAGAGAGTTATGTATGAGGAAACAACTGACTCACCGTTCACTGAGAATGAAAATAAGATTGAACCGTATTTTTGACAGAAAACCTTGAAAGCCCTGAAGTTTCTCTTCGTAGCTACAATATCCATGTGTCCAATGGGTCCAAAGAAATTACATTGGACATCGTTGAAGATTTCTCATCGGGAAGTTGACTCGGAAAAGTTAGTGCATTTTAAGGATTTGCTTAGAAATCTACTCAGTGACACAAGGACGAATCGGATAAGTGAAAACGAAAAAGATAACTTTTGAAACTGCCGTGTCCAGTAAGGAATTGCGTGGTCCATTAATTGGGAATAATCCACAAAAAAAAATCCTCACATCGGGAAGAAATAAAAACTTTTCGAGCTGTTAAAGATAGGAAGATATGCACTCTCGAGTTGTATTCAACTGGGGGGCCTGACAAGATACTGAAAGAAGAAGCAGTATTTCCGTAAGTTATTTCTATGTTTAGACGTTTTTATAGCGAAATGAATAAGAAATGTACAAGTTCAAGAAACCCATTAATGGTATCAAAACCATCTGGAAAAGGGAAATGAAATGAGGTAATATTTATATATTTTTTATATAAGTCCCGCCATGAACGTATTACGTACAACGGTTCTATGATTAACATAATAATATAGGTACATGTATAGACAATAGAAAGATATTCAGTTGATAATGGAAGCCATGAGAACCAGACCTAGTACTGTATAGGTACATATATGTAGCAACAATATATTATAGACTATGAAACATCGCGGAATGAAAGTGATAATTGGATAGTTCGTGTAAAGAATATACACATGATGTGCTGGTAACATTGAGAAACCTTACCATCAATCAGTCTTCTGTAATGGATGGAACTCGAGCATGAATTGATAATTCTTATGAGTGGTGGCAGAGCGGGCAGTGCACTGGTTTTGTAATTCAGTGGTCGCTGCCACAACCCATTTCGTTCACCTATAGAACAAGCATTTATGCTTAGTTTAGGGAATGTTTGAGGATGTACATATATGTACGTGTTACAAGAACATGTTCATTAAAAAGAAATGCACATAAATTAATCTTATAATATACACAAAACAGCAAACCATTATAGACATAAACACGTAGAATAATATAAAGCGCCGTTTACTTATACAATATTGTATATTATATTTTTTGACAGTCATCAATGTTTTGTACAACCGGTTAGCTCCACAATACACGCAATACCACTGTGTCAGACAAGAGTTCTCTGAGATATGTATATATTATGTATGTTGCACCAAGGTTGCCAGGATCACAGAGTAACATCTAAAGGGAGTTATGGTTTACTATAATCAGTGCTTTGGCGTGAATGATCCTATAAATTAGGATTGATTTACAATTTCTTACTTTCGGTGTGAACTTATTCAGATTTATTTTTAAATTCTTGGGACATGAAGAAACTGGGTCTAAAAAGGAAGACACGCAGCAGAGAAACTATTGGCGATGCATGGTTAGGAAAGCCGACCCCGACATGGCGAGGATAAAGAAGAAGTAGATTTATGGTGAAAACTAATTTAATATCTCACTTTAGATGTGAACTAATTCGGATATAATTTTAATATAATATATTACTTTGGTGTGAACTAATTATGAAATAAATTTAATATATTACTTTGCGTGTGAACTTATTCGGATATAATTTTAATATCTATTACTTTGGAGTGAACTAATTATGAAATAAATTTAATATATTACTTTGGATGTGAACTAATTCGGAAATAATTTTAATTTCTTACTGAATAAAGTAGGTACAAGTTTAATAGTCATAAGTTAATAGTTTATTGATTGATAATACACATGAACTATTAACTTATGTCTATATTTTTGAACAATGATAAAAAAGACATAATATATTTTAATCGTGACATCCACCACCGGCTCTTTTATAAAAACAGTCACGAATATATTATATATTAGGTACGTAAATGTTGTATATTGAATTCAAACATTGTTTTTACATTCAATTGTTACATTTTACAATGGCGACGATTTTAATTTAATTCTAGCTGTGTCTTGAAAGTCTTCAATCTATTAATTTACTACTAGTTGCATGTTACACATGAGATCCAACTGTCGATGGCGATATTATGCATAATTGAAGAATACTTACGTACCAAACTATTAACACTTAAACACAAATTAATAAATATTTTAAGATATTTTGTTTTCTATATAAAACATGTAGGTATGTATGTCAGGAAAGGATATAATGGAGGTCAGTCTGTTTTTCCTACCCTGAATATGTAAACAGCATGATGTATGTTTGTAAATTAAGTAGGTATCAAACTATTGAGTGAGATATTGTGTAGTCTTTACTGCCTTACAAATTGTATGAAACAATGTCGTCACTAAATTCAATTTTTATAAAAAAAAATTAAAAAAGTTTGAGATGTACCTACCTACTACAACAATGTTTATATTTTTTATAGCAAATTAAATTATCTAGTTGAGGTGTTTCGGCTTTTTTCGATATTTTTAAAAACTCTGCTGAAAATGTAGGCAGAAACACATAAATTTATCATAAAAAAATGTTTTTCTTAATAAAAATGTTTCAGAATTTTTTTGAAAAAACAAATTTGATATTTTGCATTTGTCTATATTTATACCAATTTTCAGCGTTCTAGCTTTTATGGTTTCTGAGATAAATGGAAAAATAAAGTTAATATTCAAAAGTTGATGACCCCTGACTGAAACAAAACTTCAAAATTCTGAGTATAAAAGTTTTGTAGGCTTGTAACTATCTATATATTCTGAAATTTAGGGATCGGTGAATTGAGCGGATCAGAAGTTATAAGAGGGGAGGGAGACAGACACACACAGACACACATTAAATGTTCTACTCCGAATTCTGAGTAAATCCATACATATAGAACATAATATATGCTACGAAGCCTAAGTTGGTGTTTTTTGACAACGAAGTTGGAAAATCCGTGAAAAATATAGACCCTATATATAATCTGCAATAATTCATAACTCCCCACTATATCTCCTTGGGGTAGTGAGGAGCAAAAATATGTTCGGGATTTATCGTTTATATATTACAATAATTTATAATTCGCCGTTTAATGATACAAGATCATCCAAAGGGCGCTTATAGCTGAATTGTTGGCTCAACAAAACAAAAGAGTATTAAGTAGATGGGTGTATAGATGGGTGGTGGCAGAGCGTTTAGCACGCTGGGTTAGTAATCCAGTGGTCGCGTGTTCGAATCCTGCCACGACCGATTTCGTTGACCTATAGCACAAGCATTCATGCTTAATTTAGGGAATGTATGAGGATGTATATGTACTTGTTACAAGGACATATTCATTCTTTAAAAAAAAAAATATTGAAAATGTCAACACGTGTACCTATGTATTGTGTGTCCTCAAATACTGCGATGCCGGACATGGATAGCAGTCCAGTTTAGGCCACCTAAGAGACAAAATTAAATGTAATTTTACCGATAAATATGTAATTACTGATTACCATTACTAGATAAATTACCAATCTACTTGAGAGATAACGGATCGGCCTCAAGACCGGTCCAATTTTTGCAGTAAAAATATGTGGTAAACGTAATATCGTCAATATTATAGTTATAAAATATTCTGAGCCTACAAAACCTTTATGCTCAGATAGTGTGTTATGCATCTAGAGAATGTAAAATACATAAAATGAAGTCTATATAAAATACGATCTACATAGAAGGCGGTCTATGGCAAAACAATATATAAAATGCGATCTGTGGCAGAACGTCTGCCCGGGCCCACGATATATATTGGATATAAATTGTTAGATAATATTTGATATTTTACTTTTGTTTTTTTTTTCTTCTATGGTTTAGAGCACACACTTGCAATTTTTGATTCCGGACAACCTCTCCTGTGATTTTCCTTACTTGTGACAGTTGGTTTGACTAAAAAATGTGGTTATAGAACAGGAAATGTGATTAATTCGTGATTTACTTGGAGTGAGAACGTCTCTAAATAGGAACGTTCCCATTTCAGCGTTATAGAATATCAATTTGGATTAAGTGGAATAGAAACGCACCTATTTTAGCCGGAACATTCTTAAAATGTTATATAATCGGACGTATGTTGTTAATTTTTATCTGTGGTATTTCCATAGAAAAACGTCTCGAAATAATAATGCCACCATTTTACGAACCTTTACGAGAGAGTCGTAATAAAATGATACACGGACATAACAAATTATAACAATGAATCATCAGTAGAATATAGATATGTAGAACTCAACAAGGGAGAGAATGCAGGTAACAGTTTTATACAGCATGGTTTGCAAATGTATCGTTACAAAGATAACTATGAGGCACCGGCTTAAAACAGTGCTTCCACTCTTTTCAATTATCGTCGTTTTCGGGTGTCCCGTACATACACACCATCACGCCATGTTCTTCACGGGGTAGGCAGAGATAACCGAACGCCACTTATCTCTATCTTGACACACATTCATCGCCTCGTCGACATTCATATATCGTCTTACACATGCTCGTCTGTTGTGTACGCTTCTAACATTACCGTCTTTCAAAATACCGTTCACATGGACGTGCCATCCCATGCTTGGGCGGCCTTTACCTCTCATTCCATTCCTGTCGGCAATGTATATTTTTTCGTCCGGCGTTCCTCATTCATTCTCCACATGTGGCCAAACCGCCTCAATATGTTCACTTTCTTTCTATCAATGACATCTTTTTACATCTAACATTCTTTCCTTATGTCCTCATTCCTGGCCCTGTCATTCATTGTCCCGTAAAAGGCGGGTAATCGAAAATACAACAGGCAACAATAACATCTCACATAGTTCAGTAATAAGGTTCACCATCACACATTCTGTGAATATTGTCTTTTTTGGGAAAACGAGAATGGTGTGTTGTGATACACTCGTGTCGTGCTCTTTTTTTATTAGGTAATGCACACCCGCACACCTGTCGCTGCAGAACAAAAATATTTTTGTTTAAATATATATAATATGTTTGTTTAAATTTTCTGTTTGTTCAAATGTTTTTTTAGCCGTTAATAAATAAATAAAACAATTCCAACAGTTTTATGATTATAACATATAATACAAACAAAAGCAATAAAGAAAATAAAACATATAAAACAAAAGCAATAAAGAAAATAAAACATATAAAACAAAAGCAATAAAGAAAATAAAACATATAAAACAAAAGCAATAAAGAAAATAAAACATATAAAACAAAAGCAATAAAGAAAATAAAACATATAAAACAAAAGCAATAAAGAAAATAAAACATATAAAACAAAAGCAATAAAGAAAATAAAACATATAAATCAAAAGCAATAAAGAAAATAAAACATATAAAACAAAAGCAATAAAGAAAATAAAACATATAAAACAAAAGCAATAAAGAAAATAAAACATATAAAACAAAAGCAATAAAGAAAATAAAACATATAAAACAAAAGCAATAAAGAAAATAAAACATATAAAACAAAAGCAATAAAGAAAATAAAACATATAAAACAAAAGCAATAAAGAAAATAAAACATATAAAACAAAAGCAATAAAGAAAATAAAACATATAAAACAAAAACAATAAGGAAACGGAGGGGACAGGAGAGGGGGGGGGACAAGGATAGGATAAGGAGACAAATTTAGGTGTTAAGTATGTGTTAGGAAATGATTCCTATTCATTTTATGGAATTTAATTCTGAAGAATGAATGAAAAAAGGAAGTTTAATAAGATTAAAATTAAAAAAAGAACATCATTAGTATATTTTAAAATGAATATATTTTAAAGTGACAGTTCTGGTGAACACATTTTTGTTAAAAATGACTTTAACGTACATTAAAATTTTAATTCGTCTTCGAAATTGAACCCATTGTCATTACGTTCCACTTACATAGCTACGAAATGCCTAGTAATACGGTGATGTGCATAATTTAACGACGTGGAAGCAACATTTGTGAATTTAATGGTCCATTAAGTGAATTAACAAGAAAATCTTTTCTTTCCTAAGAAGTAACTAATTGTTATATAGAATTACCAACATACATACATACACACATATATATTTGAACAGCTGATAGTATATACCGATATATTATCATTATCGACACGCGTGAAATTAACGATATAAGACATTAATATTGTAGAGAAAATGCAAAAGCGGGGGTGCAAAACCATGCCCACCCTGGTCATGCATTCCCGGTCGCGTATTTACCTTTCCGTGTTGATTAGGAGGCAAGTACTGCCTCGAATTAAGCACTAGTTTGTTGCTCTAATGCACGTAAAAACTCGTGTTGAATTCAAGGCAATTAATTATTGAATATGGAACATATAATATATAGCCATGAAGTTCGTTTATTTCATTCGCATTTCGTCTATCACTGTCACATTTGTATTTTGTTCACAGCTTAGATTATTATAATATGGTAGTAATCAGTGATTTTGTTTAAGTTTATAAGTAGATATGGAATTGTTAAAGAACATACTTGATGGTATTTTGGACAATTTTAAAATTGTAAAATACGAAGGAGACAAGGATAATATTACCAATGTAAAATTCTATGCTCTATATCTTGCGAAGGTAATTACGACGCAAAGTGTGATTATTTCATTGAAAAATTCATGATTACCAATCTCATACAAAAAAGAAATTGTCTTAATGAATTTTTATGATATAATGTAGATTTATGTAGATTAATCTATTAAAACATAAACAATCATACACAAAAAATGCCTCTAACACAGCCTTGTAACGCTCAATCAATACGCATGCTGGTAAAATTTATAAACCTGTGTACGATTGAAAGACGCGTGCCTTGAATTGAACACGTATTAACAGGAAAAGTTTGCGTTGCTAAACCGTGTGCATTTAGAGGACACACGCCTTGATTTCAACACGAGTTTTTAAGTGCATTACCGCAACAAACTAGTGTCTAATTCGAGGCATTAATTGCCTCCTAATCAACACGGAAAGGTAAATACGCTTCCCGGTCATGGTCTCAATATTCGCAAATACCGTTGTGGCGAAACAGCGATTGTCCTGTCAAATGGATGCATACACACTAGAGCTTAGAAAATGCACAGGTCATTTTGTCAATGTCGGATGAGCTGTCAAAGTTGACATTAAACGCGATAATTTAAACATAAAAATAAGAAGTGGTTTTCAAAATCGTATAAGTAGATAAAAATATGTTGACATATATAAATTATTTGAAAAATGTGATAAAATGGCTTGACAAATACGAATACCTACATGATAAAATTAACTAAAAACCTGTACTTAAAATATATATTAAAAAAATGGCTTGTAAACATTGGACGTAAAAAATCTGAATTAAATTTAACGTATATATGTGTTTAAAATGTTCCATACACTATTCATATCTTGATATGTTTTCTGTGTTAAAAAGTGTTTTTCCATGTGATGTTGTTTGCAGTTATTTCCTGTATTTTTTTTCTATGTTTTCAAATATGTAGATACTATCTGACATAATTTACTAGATATTTGTGGCCAATATGTTTCTTGAGTAAAAGAATTTTCTTTTTCTTTTGTTTAAAATGTGCAGCATTTAGATCTATTGTTTATTTATATTTTCCTTATTCAGAACATATCTTTGTTTCGGAAGAAAACTATAAAATAAACAAAAAAATAAATTGGCTGCCTTAAAACAGGAATTATTCCTAGTAAGGCAGACAAAGGTAAATAATGGAACACAACCTATATACCTACCACAAAAATGGTTGAATTCATGTATCATATACTTATTTATAAATGTAAATATTATAATTTTTCTTCTTTGTATACATTAATACATTCAATATTGTTCGTATGTAATCTTTTTAAAAGTAAATAAACGATTAGGTATTATTAATTATTCCTAACCTCAAATGGCAAAGGGTTCAAATTTTACGAACACCCTCATTTATTTTTTTCATATGGTCACATTGGTTTCACAGATGTCAAAAAATAGAAAAATGCATGTAATTTTTGGATAGCTGACATCGAAAAATGAAAACAAACACCGCGTGGTGTCGTGTTGAGTCAAATTAAACACGATTGCGATGAAGAATAACAAGGAAAATCGTTATAAGTATTTATTTATTTTGTCAATCTCAAATATGCGTCGGAACATATGTGAAAGATTCGCCATTTTGAAAAATTTTGGTATGACGCGTTAGTCAGGCGTTAAACAACCATACGACATATCCTAACGACGTATATGAAATAAAGGCGCAGTAAAAATAGTCACGGTTTATAAGTAAACTTTTTCGTTAATCACGCTCTATTACCAGGTACTATATTTAGTTTACGTTAAAAAGTAAGAAGGTGGATCTCCTAAATATTTCCTCTTCTAAAAAATCCCATTCATATTTCTCTTAAGTACAATAACACCAATGAAATATGACAAACCAATGTATGTAGGTACCTATTAACCCAGAAAGTTTTTTATTTAATTCTCAAAATAAATATAAAGACACCTCTCTTATTTTTTTAAAGTATAAATATGACCAGTTGAAATATAAATATGAAAGTATAAATATCACCAGTATGAAAGTATAAATATCACCAGTTGAAAAGGCCTTCACCAGGCGAAACGGTCGTTCTGGAGAGTAAAAATAAATGTAGAAAGAAAAACAAGTGTTTAATTTATTTTAAAAATGGAATTCTACATAGTAAACGCTGTCAGTGTAAACAAAATTAAAAGTATAAATATGACCTTGAAACAAGTCAATATATATCCTCATACATTCCCTAAACAAAGCATAAATGCTGGTGACCGAAATCGGTCGTGGCAGGATTGGAACTCGCGACCGCTGGATTATTAACCCAGTGCGCTTACCGCTCTGCCACCACCCACCTAATTTGTATAATTATTTATATTATTTCGTAGGTAACTGATATTAAATGCAAAATAATACAGTCAACCTTACTAATTTACCATCAAATATGGCATTTTTTTTTAAATGTAGGTACCAATTGTTTTTTTTTAAATCTACATAAGTTGGACTAAAAAATGATAAAAAAAACTGGGAGGGGCAGGAAATGGTGACAAAAGTTTTTAAAAATATATCACAGTAAATTCTGAGAATATTAATAATATTGACATATTATAGTTTTTTTTTATATATTATACATGATAATATCACTGGACTAAATTCGATCCCCAGCAGAGGAGAAATTTATTTAAGAGGGTGACTGCTGCCAACGTACCTATTTTTTCAATTTGATATACCATCATTATTACTAAACGAATCATTTTGAAAAAAATAACCTAGTTAGTTTGGGTATTAATAAAGAGAAATATACCTTAACTTTTTGATTATGTTCTGTATAAATTCTTGTAGGAAAATAATAAGCATACCCCGATTTTAGACATTTATCTTAAATTTCTAAAAAAATATAAGGTATAGAGCAATATTTTTTTTATAAATTAAAGAAGAACAAAATACCTGGAAAAATACGATATGACGTTGCATTAACGCATCAGGTTAAGTAAATAAACCAAAAAAACTTTTATTTCGCAATGGCGCTGAATGGAAAATAAATGTTTTTTTAGGTTTATTTACTAAACCTGAAGCATTAATGCAACGCCACATCATATTTTTCTAGATATTTTTGTCTTCTTTAATTTAAATAAAATATATATTACTCTACGCCTTATAGTTTATTAAAAATATATGATGAACGTTGAAAACCGGGGTATGCCATTATTTTTCTACAAGAATTTATACAGAACATTATCAAAAAGTTAAGATATATTTTTGTTTATTAATATCCAAACTATCTAAATTATTTTTTTCAAAACGATTTGATAAGAAATAATGATGGTATATCAAATTGAAAAATAGGTACATTGGCAGCAGTCCCCCCCTTAAATTAATTTCTCACGCTAATATTGCTTCTCTGGGCTGGAAACACTGATTAGTTGGGTGGAAATTGCCATATGGCAATAAACTCGCCACTTACGCAGGGTGCAAGGAAATGTTTATTATTATTATTATCAATAGTCAACTGTTTACAAAACTAAAAATATACAGCGCATGTTACACTCGAGGATTTGAGTTCGGATTGGATAATTAGTTGATATTGAACCTGAGAATCTCTACCATATGTAGCTTGGTGCCATTCATTATTTCCATTATAATTTTATGAGTTCAAATAACTGAGATGTCACTGTATATTTTTCTTTTTATGTACATGTTACCTAATTGGAAAAGTACTGCCTCAGAACAGACTCGTCTAGTGAGGCAGTAAATTTCCAAATAAAAACAATTGTACATAGTATGTTTATTATAAGTCGTTTGTACTCTTCACTATCCCATAGGGATATCATGCTGAGATTGTATTCAGAAAGTTTCATCACAATATGTGCTATGAACGGCGTGTTTATTACATCGATTATATACTAAATTACACTTTATTTTCTTTTCAAATTTTGCAAATTTGTATATCTAATACTCGCCTAGATCCCATTAGATTTTGAAGGGTATCTGATCAGTACTTTTCATTTTTTTCAACTGTCAAATATTTCAATGTGATCCTAAGCTCAGGAAACATAAAATTTGATATTTTTAATTCTAATATTTAAAAAAGCACACCACTTTCATAAAATGGCATTGAAGAAATATAATAAAATTTTTAAATAAAAATAATTTTACAAACTCATTTCACTAAAATGTTAAAAATTTTCCATACAAAATTTGAATATTTTATGGAGTGACATGGTAGTGGGTAGTTGGCCACAACCCGCTCATTTTAATATATTTACACACTTTTTTGTTATTTTAATATGTAAAAATAATGAAAAATAAATAATTTCATTTTATATAAAAATATCAAATGACTGTTGCTCGTGAAGGATATCAAATTATAATGTCGTAAGGAGATATCTAATAATATGTCTTATATGTGTTAAATTAACACCAGCTGTCTCCGTATTATGGTCGAGTTACGCTTATCGATTGAGTATATCGGTAATTAATGTGATTGCATCAACATTCGTACAAGAGCGACTAAAACATTGGATAGCAATATTGGACATGAGGACACAATTATAATCGTAATATCTTCAGGATGTTCAATCATGAAAAGTTTCTCCGAAATTACCGTTTTACTGTCAACTCTTTAAATAAATACTTTGTTGAAAACCTACGCCAGGCCATTTTTTATAATCATTCATTCATTCATTCATTCATACCATCACGGCATATCCCACAATGTGGGGTAACCAGCGAAAGGTGTGCGGGTGTGCATTGCCTTATAAAAGGGAGAACAACACATATATGTATACCCACACACCAGTCTCGTTTCACCAAAAAAGGCACTACATTCAGAATGGGTGATGAACCTCATCGCTGAAATAAATCATTGTGAAATGAATATAATTTGCGCTTTTCTGTAATTGGACTTATTGTAGTATTATTTTTGTATTGTATTGTGTAGTGTAGTCTGTTGAAATGTCAAATAAATAAAAAAAAAAAAAAAAATGAATGAAGAACGCCTGACAAAATTATGATGTATCTAGCGGACAGCCCTCCTAGACAACGCCTCATTTAGCTCAAGAAAAGAAACAAAAAAAGACAACTCGATGTATGGAAGTGACAGTTTTCAGATGACTGGCAACTGTCACTTCCATACATTGAGTTATCTTTTCTTGTTTCTTTTCTTGAGCTAAATGACACGTTGTCGATGGGGGCTGGAATGGAATGAGAGGTCCGGGCGGTCCAAGAAAAGGATGGCTTGACATTCTTAGAGGGAAATGTAATAATAATAATAATAGGGGATTATATATAGCGGCATTTAATGATTCAAGACTATTCCAAGGGCGCTGATAGTTTAGTTATGTGCTGCTCTGCGAAACAAAGCTATTCTCAGTCCTTTAGTGAAGGTGCTCTTGCTTTGAACACTGCGAACATCTTGAGGCAGTGCATTCCGCTTCCGCCACTTAAGCCGCTTTGTTGACTCTGTCCTCAATTAGGGAGTTGTTCCTCTGTGATCCAGACGACGAGAGCTATTTTCTCTGACACAGCTCTTGAACGTACTGTGGTGCAAGATTGTTTAAAGCATTCAACACCGTCAAACAATTTTTGTAATCAACTCGCTCTGGACACTTAAAACAGTGTAATTCTTTTAGTAGTGGAGTTATGTGACATGGTTTTATCGCACCAAAAATAAGCCTAGCCGCCGCATTAAACACCAACTGTACTCGATGGTGATGATACTTCGGCAATCCATCATAAATGACAGATCAGGCCTAGAAACAACGAATGCATTTATAAGGACGAATCCGCTAATAACATGGATTAATTTCTTTAGAGAACTGACGTACCCTGGCCGACATGATATTCTTCTACAAGATTACAAATAATATTGCAGATTCGAGCCTTTTTTTGAGTAAATTAACCTTGCATGTACCAATAAGGGTTACAAGAACTGACCATACCTTCAGACCTCCCACCTGCGATACCAATTATGCTCAGAACTCCTTTATTTACATAGAGCATGTAATACATTTTTTTAATTTAGGACTTCAATTACAAACTCTTAGCTTCGAGGGTCATCGTAGTGCGTGCGCCGTGGGAGATTCATCAAACTCTTCAATTCAACGATAAGAACTCTTTGCAGCATTGTTCGATTTTAATTTTTTTTTTTAAATAGGAAGTATATGCTTCAGAAAAGATCAAACATATGAATTTCATCGGGTTCTGATGATGGAACTCACGAGATAAAAAATATTAAACTTTTCATTTTGCAAAGTCGTCTGCAATTGATGATAATTCTTTACCACAGCGTCCGAATTCGATGATTCCTTTATCGTTAGAAAGGGATGAATTCAGGGGTGGATCCATTTGAACTAAGCCAAGAGGTTTTACGATAGGAATCATGAGACATCAATTTGCGAAGGATTTGCGTATTATTGTAAGATAATATTACTAGATATATACATACCTACAATCATCCCATGTCTCTCATGGGGTAAGTAGAGAGAACCTAACACTACATTTTTCTATTTTGCAATACATTCATTTTGAAGTCTTTTTTATATAAAAGATTATAAATCATTTGTAAGAAAGAATTATTATAAAACATAGTTTAAAAAAGGAAGAAGGCTTATATGGTTGTAAACCTTAGAGGCATGTGAGGCCATCGCCCAATTTTGCCACGCAAAATACTCTAATTTTTATTGGGGTACAGACACCTCGGTGACAGGAAAATTGATCGAAAAACAATTATTCGAATGCACAATTTTACGAAAATCAATTTTACGAATGGCAATTATTCGAATCACATTTTTTCGAAAAACAATTTTCCGAACACACAATTATCAGAAATTACAATTGTTCGAATTTTCATGACGTCATGTTGGTAGTATTGTGAGAGGAATAAACCATAGATTTTTATTATAATATACTAGATGAGAATTTTGTATGAATCGAAATGAGGCATTTTTCCGGGGGATTTTTGACGTTTTAGTACATCGTTTTTCCATAGAGAATAACGACTAATGTGAATTGTTTTGGGATTTATTTGTCGTAAAAAACACTTTGTTTATTTAAATTTAGAGAAAAGTTATTTAGAATGTGTTGAAATGTAAGGAAAACTGAAATATGTTGTCAACAAAAACGTCAAACGCGCGATATTCCATGACTCACTTTTTGCACGGAGTACCTACTACATCTACATAGTATATAAAAATCTATGGAATAAACAACAACATGGCGACGCACCGCGCTGTCAATCATCAATTATTAAAAATGTACAAACATACGTACCTACCCAACAATAATACAACAAGTAATAATAGTCTTCATCGAATATATGTTACTGCCAACAAATATGTCAAAGGAGGCAACATAATGACACAAAAATATATTAAATTCAGTCAATTGGTTTTCCAACAAATTTAATGCTAGTTCGAATAATTTGTTTTCGGACAATTGTCATTATGATAACTGATTTTCAAAAAAATGTTATTCGTACAATTGCGCATTCGAACAATTGTGTTTCGAAGAATTTTCATGTAATCAGACACCTCTGCCTATCTCAATAGAGACACAACGAGATAGTTTGTGCAAATGAAATTAGCAAAATCGCCCTTGAAATGATCATAAACCATTAAAAAAGGTGGGCTATTTTTGTTAGTATAATAGTTTTGTCATTGAAATATGAATTATTGAGAGACCAGTGATGTTATATAATTGATGAAAATGATAAATAAATATTATAAATTGTAATTTCCTTTGAAAGAAGTGTGGGAAAAATGACTCCATTGTGTTATAATCTGCTCATTACACACTCAACACTGCTCAACTTGGCGCAACTAGTTATATATTATTAGGTATGTACTTATATAATGAATTTAATATTTTTATTCTGTCAATGTTGACAGCACTGATCACTGATATTTTACAACTCCAACATAGGATGAAATAAATTGAAATTACTGATGTAACTTCCAGAAAGATTCATTTGCTTTCAGTAAATATAGCTTAGATTAAATATATATTGAGGTCATGTTACGTATACCGATGTCAATTGTTAAAATCTCTATGTCTAAATATTCCGTCTTGGTGCTTATAATCCTTACGTCCGGTCGCACAAACATAGCACTTCCATATCTTCTGTGAGGTCTTTCAACTGCTAGACGCATTCCCTCAATTTCGGGTCGTTTATGTTCAATACCTCGATGTGTCTCCTGGACGCAAAGTATATCGCAGGCTGTTGCCAAACATATATATCTGATAGCATGGACTCTTTTTCTGGTGTCAGTCCTTCGATGTTTATAGACACCATTGTCAGCTGTGGCTCTGAGGAGTGCCGATTTTTCTGACCGTGTTTGTAGGATCGGAAGACAGATTAGTTGGAGTTGTAGCATTTTGGGAGCGAAGGGGGCTATAGTCTGACCGACACGAAAAGAAGAAGAAGATTAAATATTAGAATGATCTTTATCTTATTAGTTTGATTTGATTTTCGTTTGTGTCTCGAACACGAGATCTGATCTTAACTGAGGGAGTTATTTATTTATTTATTTATTTATTTTATTTATTTTATTTTGGGAAACAAAACAGCTGTTACATGTTTTACATTAATAAAAAAATAACAATCAGGAAAGTAAGCCAATTACATTGTTCCACAGAATAATATACATAATAAAAGACAATTCAGTACAAAGTCAAAGACAAAAGTGTGGTGTAAGTGTACAATTGTGATGTGTGTGTATGTGTGTGTGTGTGTATGTGTGTATTTTATGAAGTGAGGGTGGGACATGAAGAAAGGTAGGAGAGGAGGAAAGGGTGAGTTGTCATATTAATACAGTATTGGACATACCAAAAATTGTACAATTTGGTACATAAAGTATTCATTATAATATTGATGTTAGTTGTTTTTTTAATGAATGTAGGCTATTGTTAAAAATATCTGGCTTATGATTAAGGTTATTGTACATATTGCAGCTGCGGTTAATAAAAGTGTTGTTTGCATAGTTTGTTCTTGAGTATTTAGTGTAAAAGAGGAGATTCTGGCGGTTTTGTCTGGCGGGGCAGTTGAATGGGATTTGTCCTATGAGATACGGACTATCTATTTGGTTGTTAAGTAATTTATATAGGAAACATATATCAGTTATACCCCTTCTTTTGTTAAGTGGTAACATTTGGTGATGTTTTAAAGATTCCTCATAACTGATACCAAATCGCCTAGTTCTAAAATCGAGGTGTTTGATGAATTTTTTTTGGATTCTTTCTATGTTATTTATGTGCAACTTATAATGAGGATTCCATACAGTGGTTGCGAATTCCACGTGACTTCGAACATATGCGTTAAATAAAATTTTTAGACAGTCAATATTCTTAAATGGTTTGGTCACCCTTAGGACAAAGCCTAAACCCTTGTAGCTTCTACTAATAACATTATTAATGTGGGAAATAAAGTTAAGCTTATCGTCCACAATTACTCCCAGGTCTTTTGCCTCGGATTTACGGGAGAGACTGGAGTCATTGATTTTGTAAATGAATTCGATGGGAGTTTTTATTCTTTTAAATGTTACAATGAAACATTTTCCGGTGTTAAGGTAAAGATGGTTTTTTTTGCAGTATTCGGTGAGATTGTCAATGTCATTTTGTAGTTGTAGGCAGTCTTGAGTTGATCGAATAGTTTTAAATAATTTAGTGTCGTCAGCAAATAGAATTATTTCGGAATTTTTAATACAAGTGGATATGTCATTTATATATATAAGAAAGAGCAAAGGTCCAAGATGAGATCCTTGAGGAACTCCGGATGGTGTAGGTCTAAAGCATGATGTAAACCCTCTCACAGCAACTGCTTGAGATCGATTCTTAACATAAGATTCAAGCCATCTATATAGATTACCGCGTATGCCGAAGTTCCAAATTTTTAATAACAAAATGTCGTGGTTAATCTTGTCAAAGGCTTTAGCGAAATCCATGTAT
Organism: Molanna angustata; assembly: GCA_963576475.1. Classification (NCBI taxonomy): domain Eukaryota; kingdom Metazoa; phylum Arthropoda; class Insecta; order Trichoptera; family Molannidae; genus Molanna; species Molanna angustata. The sequence goes on along the minus strand of OY754975.1, from coordinate 35,122,125 downwards.
ATCGCGTCAAGTTGGTAATTCTCATGTAGAGCTGATATTGCGACCTGAGAGAATTCTAAAATATTTGTTTCAACTGATCTTTTACAAAGAAATCCATGTTGCTTTTCGGAGATTGCAGTCCTAATAATTGGGTTAATTTGGTCTACAACAATTTTTTCTAATATCTTACTGAATAATGTCAGCTTAGAAATCGGTCTATAGTTTTCAATATTATTAACATCGCCGTTTTTGTGGATAGGGGTAATGAGTGCTCTTTTCCATATATTTGGTAAGGAGCCCTCGCTAAAGGGATGAATATATCTCTATAATACCATAATTTAAGAATGTATATTATAAAATATTATTTTTATTATTTTTAACGAATATCAATTATATTTATTAAATGAAAAAAAATGTGTAAATGTAAAATATTTTAAGCCAGAGGCCAGATTTTTTTTATAGAAACTAGTTGCATGTAACACATGAGATCCAACTGTCGATAGCGATAGTATGTATAGTTGAAGAATAAGTACCAAACTATAAATCCATAAATACAAATTATTTAATATTTTAAGATATTTGGTTTTCTATACAACACATGTACCTAGGTATGTATGTCAAGATAGGATAGTATAGAGGTCAGTCCTTTGATCCTACCCAGAATGTGAAAACAGCATGATGGTATGTATATATGTTTGGAGATTAGTATCAAATTATTAAGTCTTCTTAGATATTGTGAGTAGGCTACTTCTATACAAATTGTATGAAACAATGTCGTCACTAAATTCAATTTTTATAAAAATTGTTAAAAAAAAATTAAGATGTGCTTATACAATGTTAATATTTTTTATATAAAATAAAATGATCTAGTTGGGGTGTTTCGGCTTTTTTCGATATTTTTTAAAAAAATGGAAATATAGGCAGTTAAACTCAAAAATTTATCATAAAAAAAGTATTTTTCTTAATAAAAAATGTTTAAGAAACCCTGGAATTTTTTTGAAAAAATAAATTTGAGATTTTGTATTTGTCTATGTATATACCAATTTTCAGCGTTCTAACTTTTATGGTTTTTGAGATATATGAAAAAATAAACCATAATTTCAAAAGTTTATAACCCCTGACTGAAACAAAAATTCACAATACTGAGTATAAAAGTTTTGTAGGCCTATAACTGTTTATATATTCTGAAAATTTGGGCTCTGTAAATTGAGCGGATCAAAAGTTATAAGGGACACACACACACACACCAAACACACACACACCACACACACACACACACACAGACACACAAAACTCACATAAAATGTTCTACTCCGAATTCTGAGTAAATCCATGTATGGGAACATATATGCTGCGAGGCCTCTAGTTGGTGTTATTAGCATGCAAAAAGTCCACTACACTATACAAAATGTTCCTTCGTACACGCATCTTGGCTTAATAATGTCGATTCATTAAGAGAATTGAATTCTCATGAACGAATCGACAGTTGGACAACATTTTCTCGCTGCTTTTCGATTTCGAGTTCTGGAAAACCTAGATGTGATCAATTTTTCTGAGAAAATAACAAAGAAAAAATAATGCGTTCTAAGAAGACATTTTATAATCGTTCTTTTAGCAGTTGATCGTTACTCCAGCTCGACTGTATGTATTTCTTGTGCTGTCTTGCCTTTTCTGATGGGCCACGATTAAATCGTGATGCTATACCAAAATACGACAGCAAATAACATAGGCTGGTTGGTTGTTGTGTCTTTATCCGCCCTGTTGGACATCAGAGGTGGGCGGATGACAGTTACCATAAACATTACACCACCCCACACACATACAACAAATGTTGCTAGATGATGTTTCTCAATCTGACAACATATCTATTATAATTAGTTAAGTAATGAACATTGGTTTATTTTATTTCAAAGATCTTCGTCATTTATATTTATTTAAATTATTATTTTTCACACCTTTATCACAAAGACTATGAATATTACTGCTGCCCAACTAGGTAACGCTGTTCTATGACTAGCAGTTTACAATTTTACCAAGCTTAATATTTGACATTACGGTTTTACATAGTTATTTTGTCTTTTCCAAAAAAAACATTAGAACGGACACCAGACATCACAACACAACAAATTACAATATAACATAGTTACTAATATCTTAACACAAAAGTATAAACCGATACAGTAAATTTTGACATGTTATTATTCTAATATTATTTCTACCATAATATGCACACCCGTTGTTGTCATTTTTTATCTTGTGATATTCCCACACAAGATAAAATTAGGAAAGGATAACCAGACAGCAGAAATACCCAGAAGGATCGGACTAGGTTGGGCAGCCTTTGGAAAACTTAAACATGTCCTAAAAAACAGAGATATTCCCACATGTCTGAAAATAAAAGTGTTTGAAACATGTATCCTGCCTGTGCTTACGTATGGTCTGGAAACTATCACGCTAACTGCGAGGACCATACGTAAGCTAAAATGCACTCAGAGATCCATGGAAAGGCAAATGATAGGCGTAAGTCTAAGAGACAAAATTAGAAATGAAGAAATCAGACGCCAGACAAAAGTTGTTGATGTCATGGATCGAGTTGCAAAACTTAAATGGCAATGGGCAGGTCATGTTGCCAGACAGGGTACGGACAGATGGGCACCCAGAATTCTAAATTGGAGACCATGGGATATGAAAAGGGGAATAGGCCGGCCCCAGAAAAGGTGGGCCGATGATGTTGTCCCTGTCGCTGGGAGCGGATGGGTTCGAAAAGCCCAGAAAAAAGACGAGTGGAAGCTATTAGAAGAGGCCTACATCCAGCAGTGGAGAGATGGCTGAGAAAGAAGAAGAAGAAGTTGTTGTCATTTATTTGACATTAAAATTTGTTCTATGGTCTTCCCAACGTATATATTTAGTATATATAACAATATTATTTGACTTGAGTCACAAATCAAATAAAATATAAAATTAAGTTTTCTTCTTTGAAATTAATCTAATAAAAAAGAGAAATGTTTTAAAGATTGTTTGTCTTATAATAAGATGCATTGTAAAGACAATCCTCGAACCACTTTGCGTATGAAGCCCTATATATTGTAGACAGTCCACGAGTGCGACTCTTGATTTGCACTTGTTGATTGTTCATTTGCACCATGGTGCCGAAATTGTTAATATATAGGGCTTCGTGACCTACTCTTCGTGCTATGCATTCATTTTTTTTGTTGCTTATTCTAGCGTTCTGCGAATGGGCCGTTTACATTTACGAATCAAATCTTTTTTTAGGATTCTTTTCTATAGTACCTATAAAACTAAACAAGTTTTTTTTTCAAGCATTGTTTCATTTTTTGCTATTAAAAGTGAATATGTAGTAACAGTTAACTGTAACTACTTATTATCAAAAGTAAAAATTCATGTTCACTCAAAAACTGTAACTATTCACCTTTAATCAAAATTAATAATTGATGTTTACTCAAAAATTAAATATAAATATTCACCTTTAATCAAAAGTCATTATTCATTGGATTTGAAATTGATATGACAGGTATTATGACGAACATTTAGGTGAGCGGGTGTGCATTACATTACATTACACCATGGCACAGTTGATTTCGCTTCTGTGCGGGCGTCCGGGGTTCGATCCCCAGCAGAGCATAAATTTATTTAAATTGTCGTATGGCAATAAACTCGCCACATACGCAGGGTGTTTATTATAATTATTTTTATTAATATATGCGTAGTTACAACTATAACTATTCACATTTAATGAATAATAACTATTCGTGTTTAATAAATGACTGTAAAAACACATACTTGTATATCGCATAATAATAGTGACTAGGTATTTTAAAAAAAAATATTTTACATTAAATGAATAACTATTCGTTTTATTATACTTTTATAAAAATCAAGTCATCGAAAATCATGTCAATTTGTAAAAAAATCATGAAAATTCTCTCGACATTAAATTTATAATGTGTTTCATAATATTTAAAATTTATTGCTGTATGTTTCCCGAACGAAACTAAATGACGATCGAGGTGTTTGGGGATTGGTTATCTCATTATAACACGGCGTGATGACAAGCATGTAAGATGATAATATTATTCCACGTCTCTATTGAGATGTATTAAAGTAACATTATTGTTATGGTTGTTGCATATTCAATGTTATGTGGACGCATTCAAAAGTAGAATGAATGTTTAAAACGTCGCATGGAGAATGATTTCTAAATAAATTTGCTTAATTGATCATTTCAGTAGATATAACATTATAATTATTATTATTATTATTATTGTTGTTGAAATATCATATATTATGGTGTAAACGACTTTCACTTAAGAGGATATATAAACCCCAATTTGAAATCAAATTTCTCAAACAGTGTGTCTCTAAAAAAATAACCGTATTTTTCAGCATTTCTCCATAGATTTTGACGTTTTGGTTGGTAACATATTTCAGTTTTCCTTACGTTTCAACACATCATAACAATTCACATTAGTCGTTATTCTCTATAGAAAAACGATATGGTCTGCCAACCAAAACGTCAAAAATCCCCCGGAAAAAAGCCTCACTTCGATTCGTACAAAATTTGCTAACTACGACATCTAGTACATTATAATACAAATCTATGTATTTCTCTGGTGAATGTTCGGCGCACAATTTAAAAATTCAGCATAAATTCCTTTAAAAAATGATTCCATAACTATGTATGTCGTAGAAAATAAGTATTTTTCATTCTTAGAGAGTGAATTTTTTTTCATTTCAATTCTGGTTTGTGTTCCTATAATGCAAAAAATCAACAAAATTTGGGTTTCTGATTATCTAATCACCCCCCTCCCCCCGTAGACAACGTGTCATTTATTTTTATTTTATGTAGTTTCTCGGGCAACTTACAGGTACCAATAACAAGTTGCCACATTCTGGAGACTTACGATATTAATCATCGTCTCACAGATCCAGACTGAAAACACAATTAAAAACTGTGTCTCCACCGGGAATCGAACCCGGGACCCTTGGATCAGCAGTCAGATACATAACCAACTGAGCCATGAAGGCCGACAAGAAAAGAATTTAGCTCAAGAAAAGATCAACTCAATGTATGGAAGCGACAGTTGCCAGTCACATGACAACTTTAACTTCCATGCATTTAGTTATCTTTTCTTGTTTCTTTTCTTGCGCTAAATGACACGTTGTCTAGGGGGGCTGGTATGAAATTTTTCCATGAGCACGCGATAGTTACCCTTACTAACACACTACTTCATAGTGTATTTTGCGGTATTAATATGTCTCGTCACAACATACTCAATTTCGACAAGTATTTGTTGTGCGAATTAATGTCACTGTTTAAAATCTGTGGGCGAAGGACCAACGCCCTTTTAAGGATAAAATTAAAATTTATTACATCCATGCAATTATAACATTTATAACATATTCAGAATGATGATTTCAAAATGAACTACTAAGAATAAATACATAGTAGGTAACAAATGACCCAAATGACATTTAAAAAACCACAGATGATGAATGCGTTAGTTTATTTGTTTATTTAAAACTTCCTCACACACTGTGCAAGTGTTGATTTTGTGTCAGATGGCAATTTCTTCCAACTATCTAACCAGTATTTTCAATCAATAATTCTAAATAGGTAATTCTTAAGTTTTTGTGTTGACAGAGTGGAAATTATCCAATTTAAAATTAACAAATTATATAGAAAATAATATTCTTCCACGAAATTCCACTTATGACCGAATGTTTTCGCAGACAGGACTATTTTGTTAAAAATTATAAATATACATATGTAAACAATGCGATAGTTATAAATCTATCGCAAAGTTAACTAAAAATAACCAAAAAGTAAGTAGGCACCCATTTGCTAAAAAATTTCGCCATTTTTAATACCTTTTCTAATTTGACTGGATATACTATTGATTTTAATAATAATAATAATAATGAATACTTCCTTGCACCCTGCGCAAGTGGCGAGATTATTGCCGTATGGCAATTTCTTCCAACTAACCAGTGTTTCCAGCCCAGAGAAGCAATATTTGCGTGAGAAATAAATTTAAATAAATTCCTCCTCTGCTGGGAATCGAACCCAGGACGCCCGCACAGAAACCGAACGGCTTACCAACTGTGCCACGTTCGTTCCAAAATGTTAATTTATTTTATTTATTGACGAATGATACTCTTTAACACAAAATAAAGACAATAAGAAATATTTCAGACATGCTTTTGATTTAAAAATGAAATGTAAAAGAGCAAATAAAAAAAAAGTTAAAACAATATTTAAAACTATAAAAAAAAATTAAAACTATATTTAAAAAAATATTGTAGAAAGTACCTAATGAAAAACATTTTACTTGTTTATAAGTAGTAATTAAATAAAAAAACATGTATCCATTATTATAATATTAATACTGTAACTTAAGGAATGTAATATATAGGTACTTGACATTTTTGTATGGGAAACTCACTGATAGCCTTTAAGCTAGTGAGATCCCAATTATTATAATGAAAAAACTTTGATGAAAATAAAATAAAAAAAAAAACAAATAAATATAAAATATAAAAAAAATACTTATGAAAAATGAAACGTCGTTATAATGAACTTATTACGAAAAATAATGACGTATAACTAAAAATAATACCACAATTTCAGTATAAACTTCAACATTGTTAAGTTAATACGCATAAGGGTTGGTTAATGTTACTCCCGTGAGCGAGTTACTTCGGCATTGATTTTGATGTTTCTTCGCTCGTAATAAATATATATTTGACCGCAATATAAACGGAATGCAACTATAAACAATAGGGTCGATTAAAATTATATAAGTAATAAGTATATCATTTTATGATATAGGTACATAGGTACTTATATTATTAAATAACAAATTAATATGTCTGAAACGATGTATGAATGTGAGTATGCAAAAACAGAAATAGCTCTATGTTCTCTCTGCCTACCCCAATAACAGGTAAATGGCGTGAGTGGGCGTGATAGTGTGTATGTATATAATGTATATTTTATTACTTATTAAAAATTCTCGAAACATTATTAAATCGAATTTAATTAACACAAACTTTTTACGCGATGAATTTTTATAAAACGCAATTTATATGAACGTAAGTAATAACTAAACACAGGTTTTTCAAAACTTATTTTTATGAACTTGTTTTTTACAAACCGCATAAGTTTAAAGTAAGTATGTAAGTTTATACTATAATACATACCAAAGTATGTGCATTGAAATAGATAGGTATGTTCAAGATAGAGTTCAAAATTATTAAGAAATTAATCTTATAACTTACCGTTAAACTCTGCAATGCGTCGAACAGGCACTTCCAATGCAACTTCTTAAGATAAAAATATCACAAAACAGGCCACTAGTTATTATTGTTAGATTCAAGCAATATATACAACAAGAATATTATTATGATATTAAACAAAACTGAAAAGAAAACAACAAAAAAGTTAAAAAGTTTTTACGGTGTATACGAAATTATAAATAGCAAATTACCACAACACCACCTGTCAAAATCAAAACTTTGACAGCCGATATACAAAGTTTTAAAAGAGAATAGTTTCGTTCGATCGCTTTTACGGGATTAAAGTGATTATGTTAAGTAGCCGGTTCGTTTTAATTCTTTGTTATTTTTTAGTATGAGTAGGTACCCCGCAGGTAGTAAGTCGCAACGTAAACCGGCAGTGTTGCCACAACAGCGGCCGCGCAAACACTGACCAGTGCCTACAGTGATTTACCTACACCTGAGAAGCGATGCAATGAGCTTGATGCGTCACGATTCTTACACGGCTATAAATTGTCAATATGTGCAGCGTAATAAATAATATCGCTCGGTGAAAGTTTTCTTTTTTATCACAACGAACACATCCTTGCGCCCTGCACAAGAGAAGAGTGTATTACTAAATGGCAATTTCTTTCTAAATAACTATGGTTTCCAGCCCAGAAAACATGTGCAAGACAAATTATGCGCAGAACTCTTTTGTCAGACGTAGTTGTAAATTGTATAATTCTGTCGATAAATCTGCAATCGATATTCTAAATATCGATTTTACAGCTTTTAAAAGAAAACTTTTTAATGTTGTGTGAACTTATATGTGGGTAGGTACGTATTAATTGTTATTTTATTATTGTTATTTTTTATGTTTAATTTCAATCTTGTTTATTCTTCCTCTTGTTATAACTAGTGTTTTTTTCTTCATAAAGTATCTTATTGTTAACCATATATGGAAATTTTTCTGGTTTATTTGATTTTTTAAACCATTACATTACATTTACAAAACTGTATGTTTTCTTGATAAATAAATAAATAAAAATGTTTAATTGCGTGATAAATAATTTAAAACAAGCTTTTCCCTTCTGGGAATCGAACCTGGAACGCCAGCAAAAAATTTGAACGACTTTTCACTTGCCACATCAATATATTTGACCACTTGTTGCTTGTTGTTATGGAGTGTATATTTCTTCTCCTCAGGTATATTGTTGCTCTTGCATATATTTCATTTGGAGATATTTTTAATATCTAATTAATATTAAATACCTACCATAGCGAATGTACCTAGGTATTTCAATTGATTTAACTTGCATCGCCATTTTCAAATACAGACATTCATGTATTTATGAATACCATACAAATGGTGACTTTATTGCCGCCACCAACCAGTATTCCATTACCTTTCTACAGTTTTTTTTTACATTGTATACTTTGTTACAATTTAATTTTCAAAATTGAATAAACATGAATTATTTTGAGGCCCCCGTGTTTCACATTTTAACAAGCGCTGACCATATTATTCCACAGTTTAGTTCAAAAGAGATGGTCGATGCATATTTAATTGTGTACGAGAAAAGTAACAATATTGTTCTATATTTAGCCATAGATAAATTGTTATTTTCTACATATCAGTACATCAATAGGTATTTGATCGATAATGTTGAAAAATAGGTTTTAGGCACGTTTCATGGTAAGAATTCAATGCATTGCGTCATATAAAGCAGACACGTTTATACTATTCAGCATTCGTGACATCTAAAGACATATTTAAACGATTTTGTTATATTGACAAAGAGAGATAAGGAAATATTTCAACGACAGAAAGCGTTCGATAATAATAGAAGTGAAAGAATAAAAATGCCTTTTAATATTATTCATGTTGATTTATCGTGAATATGAGTTGTTTTCAAGTTTTATGAGATGTTTCATTTTGACTGTCTGATATTTCAATACTGTTCTTTGTGAAGCCAGGATAGTTGGTCTGTGGAATGCAAAGGTTTGAACAAGGACATTATTTATAAACACAGATATTCTTTAGTCCAAAACAGTACAGTCAAAGAGAACCAATAGCCATGTATAAACTAATACTTTTTGGTCGATTTAATGTTACATTGTTACAGTCAATTAATCGTCTAATCATTTTAGTAATTGACTTTCATCAAATTACGTGTATTTTTCATGTATTTCAGCAAGATTTGTTTCATTTCATTTATTGTTCATTACTAAGTATTATTTTTTACTCCTCACTAACCCAAGGAGATATAGTGGGGAGTTATGATTTCGCTATTTTTAATGCTATTTTTTATTGCATATTGTCAACTAGTATCATGCTGAGATTGTATTTTGAAAGTTTCATCACAATGTATCTTTGTGTATATGCTAGACCCCATTAGATTTTGAAGGATATCTGAATAGTGCTTCTCATTTTTTTAACTCTCAAATAGTTCAAAGTAACCCCAAGCTCAGGAAACTTAAAATTTGAAATTTTTATTTTCAAATTGGTAAAAAGGCACATTACTTTCATAAAATGGCATAGAAGAATTATCAAGTTTTCATAATAAAATATTTAAATAAAAAAATAATTCAAAAAACTCATTTCATGAAAATGCTGAATATTTTCCATACAAAATTTGAATATTTTATGCCATGACTTGTTCGTTTTAATATGATGTACCTACATCAAAAGGGAAATCGGTTAAAAATAAATCAAATGAGTTTGAATTTCGAATCGTGTTCCTATTTCAAATTATTTATCAGCATTTTAATTTTTGTTCTGGGTTAAAATTTTGGTTCAAACCTGTGGTTCAAACAGTGTCAATGGAATAAGTAATTATTGCAGTGTGAACCATTGTGTGAGCTCATTTTTTAACCAACTTCCAAAAAGCAGGAGGGTATTAATTAATCGTAATATTTCTTATGTATGTACATGCAGATCATGAAATTATTGAGAAAATAATCAGACTCAAAGAAAATAATCAGACTATGCAAAGGCATCTGTATGACGTATGGGCACATAATTCTTTATCAAGTCAACCGATTTCGATATTTGTTGTAGGTACCTAAAATCATATAATGTAATCATTAATCGTGTTTTTTTTAGTCAGTTTTTTAATTAAGGTCAAAATGACTAAATCTGATAGCTCACAAGCTACCCTATCAACTCTTCGTTTTAACGTTGGTTTTAGGGACACTTATTATGCATCATTATGTATTATTTGTCACTACTTTTGTTTCATATATTTAATTTATGACATCAGCGTTTTGTGAAAGGGCCCAAAACAGTTTATATTCACAAAACGGGTGGACACGCATAAATTTCTTCATTTCTTAGAACCAAACCTTGGGTTTTGTCGCCGTTTGTGGTTTATTTTTTGCCCGGGAATCGACTAAACTGACACAAAATGGAAGGAAAAAATCGTTCGTGTTTTCTGCAATAGAATGTCGATTTGAATTTAAATATAGAACTACCTTCAAATATGGCAAGACTAAAGTTGGCCGCCCACAGCCGACTGACAACGCAGCCGACTGGTCTGAAAAACATACGATGATTGCCAATATCAAGCACCAGCTCCTATCTCTCGGAGAGACGTATGTACGAGTATTGTATGTTTTTATAAGAGGCAGCCTTCACTGTTTTGTGTGTGAGCAAAGGATGAGGCGAGTTCATTTGCTAATTTTATATATTTTACGTGGGTAACTGTGTGTCATCCTGTCTGACACATAACATACACAACCTTACCACACAAAAGATTCATCTCAATGAATGTTTTCAAAACTATTCGTCATTAATCTATTCTATTTATTTAAAAATACAAGTATTTCTTATTGCCTATACTTTTTTTTTTTTTTTTTTTTTTTTTTTATTTTTTCAAATTGAAGCTAACAATGTACAAAGAATAGTATATATCTATAAAAATATCAAATATAACAATTATCATCTCCGTACATCAATTATTAGCTTACAATACTATCATGATTTATTACAAAATACAGTCATACATACAAGATACAAAATCATATGTGTGTGTGAGGGTGTATATGTGTGAAAGTGTGTGTGTGTGTATGTGTAAGTGTACATATATGTGTATGTGCATGCGTGCTGTGCGTTAGTGATAATCTTATGAAATTCCTGTTTTTAATTTTTGAGCGAGTTTATGTTTTGTATCACTGAATAGGTCTATGTCAAGGGACTTCTCATATTTTATGTATGTGTTTATAATTCTGTTTATAGTTGAGTTTTTCGCGGCATTAGTTTTGTATAATTTTTTGTATTCTTTTTTGCAGTAGGTAAACATTTTTTTCCGATTTGACAGGATGCAGTGAACCATTCTCATTAATTTACGTAGTAAATCAAAAACAAAATTAAGTAATCGAATATTTTTATTATTGCATATGCGCAAACATGTTTGCGCAAATAAAAATATTCGATTACTTACACATTGGTACAAGTAGGTAAATAAGACAAAAATGACCTTATAAGTCTGGTGCAATTCAGGGGTGACTTCTATGCGAAAAATGCATTTGTCACCTCAGGTATAAGAATTGTTGCTCTCATTATTTACAAAAAACCAATTCTCTCAATAGATGGCGTTACAAAAAAAATAAATAAAAAATAATAAGAATGTTGTTCATAATTTCATACATACATAGATGGCTGTAGTAAAAAATCCTTATTTTCACGCGAAAATAATTTCAGTATTACAATATATAGAACTTTCAAAATTGAATTGATAGGGATCTCATTAAAAAGGCATAATTGGTGAACGTTGCGCAAGCGCATAAAGTGATCACGTAAACCAGCCGATGACAGGTCGTAAGCCCTGTAGGTGCCTTGATTTCCCGGTTCTCCTACAGTAAATATTCCAACTTCGTCTCTATTGAGATAATTAAAAATCTGTTACAAAATTAAGGACACCCATTTCAAAGTTTTCTTCACGTCGAATGTTATTGTCAAAAGAAATCTACCTTCGTGGTTCAGTAGATATGTGACTGCTGAGCCAAAGGTCCCGGGTTGAATTCCAGGTGGAAACACAATTTTTTTTGTGTTTTCAGTCTGGATCTGTGAGACGATAAATATCGTTAGTCTCCAGAATGTGATAACTTGTATAAATTGGGTGCGTACCTGTTAGTTGAGAAGCAATAAAATAATTATAAAAATACTCCTGGTTTTAAACAATAATGCTATAACAGTGTTGTTTACTTTGTACGAAATACGAAATTGTTCATTTTTATCAAAATATCAAATTAATCAAGCTGAAAACAGTTTTAATACAAAAATTCCTAAAGTTTCAGACCTCTAACTGGTCGACAAGTTAAAAGTCGATTGAATACATGTGACGTTAATGAAAAGGGTGTAAAAAATGACTGTTTCTATCAGTAGAACGCATGGATGTTGATTTTTTATTTTGTGTAGAATTTTATACAGAAAAGCTCGCTCTATGAACGGTTGGTTGGTAGGATCCTGTCATAATTCGTACAAATATTGTAATTTAAAAAATCTCTAAAGCCCAATTCGCGTACAGTAAGTTGCCACAAATAACTCGAGAAATTACGTGGGTTGCACAGAATGCTAATTCATTTTTTCTTGGTTGGTATATGTGCAAACTCCCCTCCACAGCATAAATTTCCAATTTATTTGCCAATAACTATACAAAATCAATAACTGTTCTATATTTGAATTAAGTTGATACATTAATTTCAGGCTACATTTTTGCTATAAGATACACAATTAATTCAATTTTAATTATAACTCGAATTTATCATAGATTTTTATTATAATATACCTAGATGTAGTACTCTGTGCAAAAAGTGAGTCATGGAATATCGCGAGTTTGACGTTTTGGTTGGCAACATATTTCAGTTTTCCTTACATTTCAACACATCCTAGATAAATGTTCTCTAAATTATTAATAATTAAAATGTTTTTAAACAAATAAATCTGAAAACAATTTACATTATTCGTTATTTTCTATAGAAAAACGATGTGGTCTGGAACCAAAACGTCAAAAATCCCCCCTGAAAAATGACTCACATTCGATTCATACAAAATTTGCAAACTACGACATCTAGTGCATTATATGAAAACCTATGGAATTTATAGACACTTATAAAAAATATCTATTTTGTCTGCGGTATAGAGTAGATATGTATATACATAGATTTATTTTCTTAAAATCCCAACATATTATTTCTATTATATACAGTTCGAAATTTGAATTGAATGGATGTTTCGTAACGACATTATAATTCTATCAATCTTTGGAGAAGGATCCATTAATTTTGTATTTAGATAATTAATCTTTACCTTGTATTATTTTGATAAGTAAGTATTACAATAAAATTAATTGTAACGCGAGTTGATAGATGACATCATAATTATATTTGGCTGCCTACAAAAATAATTCAAACAAAACGAAAACATAGTACAATCATTTCAATCTTTGTAGATTGTTGCAAAAAACTGTCGATTAGATCATTTTAGTCTATTTTCTTTGACCAATCTCGTTTTAGAAATCCTCCGGCAATATTTCTACAACAACAATTAAAGTATTTTGATTTTCTTACAATAATTATCTATCAATTACTAGTTTTTACAGTAATTAACGTTTATAAGTAGACACACATGTATGAAGGTGATTTACAAAGTATCTAGTTATTAAATTCCTTGACAAGCGTATCTCTTTTTATGAATTTTAATAAATAGGTGCTGTTATGATGGTTCTCATAGAAAGATGTAGCAAATATAAATAATACTAGTTGCATGTAACACATGATATCCAACTGTCGATGGCGATAGTATCTATAATTGAAGAATACGTAACAAACTATAATAAACACTTAAACACAAATCAATAAATATTTTAAGATATTTTGTTTTTCTATATAAAACATGTAGGTATGTTAGTCAGGATAGGATAGTATGGAGGTCAGTCCTACCCAAAATATGAAAATAGCATGACGGTATGTATACGTTTGTAAGGAATATTCTGTTTTTAACGTATGACAACACCAAATGCAATAATACCAACTTAACCACGAAGTGCACTTTTAAATGAGACGCATTCTACATATTCATATAATTGGTAGTTGATAAGTAGAAATTTATAATATTTAGTGTTGGTAGAGGATAGGTACATATTCATAATATTAATTGTTGATATTATAAGGTTGATAACAGGAAGACACAGGCTCCACCTATTCATTATATTGAATGTTGATAAGTAGGTACCTAGAAGTAGGTACCTATTAATAATATTAATAGTTGACAATTAGAAGTAGGTACTTATTCCTAGATCTAATGCTAAGTTGATTGGTAGAGGTAGGTACCTACATATTTATAATATTAACAGCAATTATTGTATGTAGAAGTAGGTACCTACATATTTATAATATTAACAGTTGATAATTATAAATAGGTACCTACCTATTTATAATATTAACAGTAAATACGTATTCTTAATATTAATAGTTAATTGGCAGAGATAGGTATATAAGTACCTACATTAATATACTATTCATAGTATTAATTGAAGTGACGTGATTTGTTTTTCAGCCTTCTTTAAATTGCACCTAGTGGGCGATATACTTACCTACATATATGCATATTAATCACTACACTACAATTCACTACACTTGTCGCATTACTAACATTTACATGTTATTTGTCTATGGAGTTTATTCGATGTTGCGTATTTCACTTCCTCGAGAGAAAAGTTACTTCAGTATCTCAAAGATAAATTCACTTATATATAAAACCATGGGCGTCAACTTCGATCTGCTGAACACTTAATCTATTCCAATTCATTGTAGGTACTGCATTTTCAGCTCTTCATTTGCAGTATAATTTTCGCCAAACACCTTGAACGAGCTTCCGGTTGCGCAGAGCGCAAATTTGTGTCTTTTTGCTTCGTTGGTTTACGTGCAAATCGCCCCCTTTCTCGGCCAAAAGTTCAAGTTATTTGACAACTATACATTCAGCATTATTATGAAAAAGTCTCAGACCTGCTGTAATATCGTCTTTCTCACTAAACATATTCAAAGCGAGTGGGTTGTAGCCAACACTAAACTCTCCACACCACAGTAAGTGTTCATTTTTTCTTCTTGAAAGGTTGACAATCTCTAAATACATTTTTATGACGTACATTTCTATTAGATTATTAAAAAAATATACGATTCCCAGAAAACAAACGTTTTCACAATACACCATATAGACAAAAACATTCTCACGAAACTCCTGTTGAGAAATTTTAATTAAAATTGCATTACTAAGCAAGATGAGCATGTATGAGACAGTGTATCAATGTTGATGAGGCCATGTGTGTGTCAAGATAGAAGAATACGGTTAACGATTCTCACTGCCTACCCCTTGAGGAAGATAGAAGTGGAGAGTAAAAAATACACTTGTCTATAGAGATACATACAATATCAATATGAAGTTAATCACTCAATTTTCCCTATTTTACTATTTTACTTCTGTTATAGGTATACATTTTTCATACAAATATGAAATTTATTTCACATTGATATGGCAGACCATAGATTTTTTTTCTTTAAATTTTGACAATCCTTCAATGCATTTTTGATTTTGTTGTATCGAAATTTCAAACAGTATAAAAATACCTCGATTTCCCAGACCGTGAGAGCATTTAGAAAATTTAGACTGATAAATCATAGAGAAAAAATTAACGGATATCTATGAAAAAATATGAGCTCTAAGTTTATAGACTTTACATATATGATATCAATATGAAGTCAATCGGACTTATAGTTTGAACTGCAGAGAGGACACAAAAAAAACAACTAATCAGCTCTAGGTCTATGCACTTTACACATATGATGTTAATATGAAGTCGATCGGACTTACAGTTTGGGCTGTAGAGAGGACACAAAAATGATGATTCGTACGGCGTACGCCATACATACAAACTACAAACACATCACGACGAAACTCATAGTGTGCATTTTATACATGATACCCGTTGAGATATTGATGTAAAAAAAATTGTGAAATCATGACTCTCCACCTCTCCACTATTCCATAGTGGGGAGTAAAAAGTTTTAAGTAATAATATCTATGTGACACTACCTGATTTCTTCTTCCTCCCCTTTTCCTCTCCTTATCCTTTGTTTCTTTTCATTGCTATCAACACTGTTTTTACATTCAATCGTTTTTGTCTTTTTACTCCTCACTAACCCAAGGGGATATAGTGGGGAGTTATGATTTCACAATTTTTAATGCTATTTTTTATTGCTGTTTATCAACTAGTATCATGCTTAAATTGTATTCTGAAAGTATCATCACAATGTATCTGAGTGTGTACTTTGTGCTTTATACGGCGTGTTTATTTTACTTTATTTCTTTATTTCTTTCTTTATTTTACTTCTCGGGCAACTAACAGGTACTATGTCAAATATTGATTTAACACGCACCCAATAACAAGTTGCCACATTCTGGAGACTTACGATATTAATCGTCTCACAGATCCAGACTGAAAACACAATTAAAAACTGTGTCTCCACCGGGAATCGAACCCGGGACCTTTGGATCAGCAGTCAGATACCTAACCAACTGAGCCATGAAGGCTTTATCGATTATGGACTAAAGTACTTATTCGATTATTTCCAAATTTGTCTATTTTGTATATCTAGTACTCGCTTAGACCCCATTAGATTTTGAAGGATATCGGAATAGTGTTTCTCATTTTTTTTTTAACTGTCAAATATTTTAAAGTGACCCCAAACTCAGGACACTTATAATTTGAAATTTTTATTTTGGAATTGGTAAAAAAGAACATCCCTTTCATAAAATTGTATTTAAGAACTTATTATCAAGTTTTCATAATAAAATATTTAAATCAAAAATAATTTAACAAACTCATTTAATGAAAATGCTGAAAATTTTCCCGAACAAAATTTTAATATCTACTTTATAGAGTGACTTATTAGTGAGGAGTTTAGCGTTGGCCACAACCCATTCGTTTTTTCTTCTCATCTATAATCTTTGTTTTATTTTTGTTTTCGTCGTGTCATAACCTTATTGGCACAGTACATGCTGTATTTTATATTTTACATTAAATCTGGTTCTTCTTCTTCTTCTTCAGACTGTTTTTTTTCATTCTTCGACATAGACCTCTGAATCCATTTTCTCTTTTTTCTTGGTCTGATGACATCAAGAAAAAATCTGGTTGGTTGTAAGAAATTGCCGTTTGGCAATGAGTCCGCCAACGTCCAATTTATATGTACATCAATTTACAAATTAATAAAATATAAATTTTAAACAATAGTAAATAGTGTACGTATAAAACGTTTGTAAAATCTAATTTACCCTTCCTTCTCGGGCCATACGCATCATAAATTAGCGTTTTAGAAGGGAATATTCCAGAATATTCCAGATGTATCTAAATGGATCAACAGGCTTCTTTTTCAACCAATTCGTATTATAATCAATTAATTCAATTAAATATAAATTTAATAATAAACAATTAAAATTGCAGGTACCTACCTTATTTAATTTGCTAATATTGTTCTATAGTGAATATCTACATACATGTACATAAAGAATGAACATCCTATAAACAATGAAACCGGGCTAATATATTCTTGTTGAATATCCATTTTCTTCGTTTACTTACTGTTAAGGGAACTAAATATTACAACTCGGGCAACTAACAGGTGCTTTGTCAAATATCAATTTAACGCGCACCCAATAACAAGTTGCCACATTCTGGAGATTTATAATATTAATCGTCTCACAGATCCAGACTGAAAACACAATTAAAAACTGTGTCTCCATCGGGAATCGAACCCGGGACCTTTAAATTAGCAGTCAGATACCTAACCAATTAAGCCAAGAAGGCCGACGTATTATCACCGACCGACGACACATAAGGTGCAATGCAGGATGGAAAATCATAAAGTAGTAACCCTCCCGACCCACTGCCTTTATGACCACCCCTCCCCGACACTAGATTGAAGATTCTTAAAAGTCTCCTTAGATCGATGCAACCACTTCCATCTCACCCTGAACAGGAGAAGCCTAATTTATTGCAGCAAGAGAACTCCAAAAATTTTATCTGCCCTATAGAGTATCTTTATAAAAAGTGGCGTACGTGCAATTCCCTGAAACGAATAAGGACGGGCGTTGGAAGAACACTCGAAATCTGTCAACACGCAGCTTCCTGCAATTGGGAATACAACGCTCGAAGTCGGGCGTCGGAGGTACCTGAAGTTGCAGATTATGGCGTTTTCACACCACTTATCACAAAACGCTTTCGAGCGGCGTTTCAATCTGAAGGCAGCATTGGGTTTTTAAATGTAAAATGTAATTTATCATACACGTGTCTTTTTAGGTTATATTTTCACCGAAAAACAACAATTGGGCTGTGGAGTAAATAATGATCTCTGACCTTTTATTGTAAATTTTTTTAAACGCTTTGTGAATTCGTAATAGATACCACAAAACAAATAGAAGTCAACATATACTATAACTGTCAAAGCATTTTTCACCCGACAATTTTACCGAGCGTTTAGTGCGTACACTCGACGTTTGAATTTGAACGCCACAACAGAGGTGATATGCCCTGTTAAGTCTATTTCTGTCACCATGACATCAGTTGAGGTTTTTATTTACAAATTTCGCCACGCACGTGAATGTTGTCAGTATATTATAGTATTGATTTATGTATCATATTTGTGATATTTTATGTCAATTTTTTTACATCTCAATAGAGACGAAATTGAAATATTATAGGAGAAGCAGGAAATCAAGGCACCTGCAGGGCTTACGACCTGTCATCGATTGTTTCATGTGATCACTTTATGCGCTTGCGCAATGTTCACCTATTAAGCCTTCTTGAGTTACTTATCAATCCAATTTTGATAGGGAAATGGATTGATAGGGAATCCAACTTTGTCTCTATTGAAATGTTATAAATTTGTCATAAAATATCATTGACTCCCGGCAAGATAAAAATCTAATGTTTGAGTATATAGAACTATAAAAATCGTCGGATTTAAAGTTTTATTTATACATAGTTTTACTATTTATTTGTATTCAAATGTTTTTTCTTTTCTTTGTGTTTGCTTCGCATATTTTTTATTTGTTTTGATTTGACTTTTATTATGTAGGTACCTAGGTAGGTTTTTCTTTTTTTCACTTTCCTTTAATTGTTCTCTTTTCATTGTTTTTTTAATCGATGTAAATTTTTTTAAAGTTCATATTGACCCGTGAAAGATTAAATAAATAAATAATTTTATCAAATTAAATTCCATGTGAAAATTGAATTTCATGCAACGCCTGTTGTTTTTACCTTAATTAATTTCGTGTACTTTTTATGCTGATTTCACTGTACCTACAAATGATGCAAAATGAGTAATGTCTGTCTATTATCTGACAGACTATAGACTCCACCTACAAATGACATTGATAAACTCATTGTTTTATTTTGTTTTTGTCTTTTTTTTAGCTTTATTATATAAAATGTTGTATTATCTGAAGAAGCTCTTATATCAACTTCCTCCGTGTTTCTCAAATAGTTAGTCATTTCATAGTCAACAATTCAAAAATATTATTGAGAATACATACAACTACAGATCTTGAATAATACTTGTTAGCCTTCAAGGCTCTGTAGGATAGGTAGAAAACAATAGTCCTCTGAAAGAAGCGGTCGTATCAAATATCTCACTCGTGGTTGACACAAAGTAAACTGTTCTATAAACTTTAAAATTTTAAAAAATTCTTTTAATATCTTATTTTATTTTTTAATGATTTTTGCGAAACTAACATGTACTATGTCAAATTTTAATTTAACATGCACATGGAGTGATATTTATCTATTCACTGACCCAGACTGAAAACACAATTAAAAACTGCATCTTCACCGGGAATCGATCCAGGGATCTTTCGCTCATTGTCAAAGAGATGTGCCATCGGAGGTCGTATTGTCTAAGTTTCCCGAAATCCAGAATAAATAAAACGAACATTCGAAGAAAATAGAGTATTCTATAAAATTCCTTTTATTTTTTTTAATCAATATCTTGATTTAATACACCAAAAAATATTTGTCACGTTATATTTTGGGGGAAGGGGGCAGAAAAAATTTAATTAATTCTTTTTTTCGCTTTCAAATGTAACGTTTTTAACTACCCATGGACTAGAGTCGATTTACGCGTCGAAAAGGGGTAAAAAAAGGGGGGGTTCAACGGGTTAAAAAAGATTTTTCGTGATTTGAATTATCGGAAACCCAAAATTTGTTGATTTTTTGCATTTTAAGAACAAATCTTTAGGAATTGAAAAAGACTTATCGGTCATTTAATTTGATTTTATGCCCTCTTTAAGCATATAAAAGATTTATTTCTCTACGAAACATAGTTATGGAGTTAAAATTAAAAAAAATGCTGTAATAAAGGATACTTTTAGTATTTTTTTATGGGAATTTTTGCTGAATTTTAAAATTGTGTGACGAACATTCACTAGAGAAATGTTGAAAACACTTATTGTATTTTTTCTAGAAACACACTGTTTACCATATATGAGGAATTTTATTTGAGATTGGGGTGTTTAGGTTCATATGCCCCCTTAAGAAGGCATTACATTCAGAATAGATTTATTGCTGAATTTTGTGAGATGTTATTTTGCCTGTTGTTTCAATTACCCAGCTCTTACGGAACACCCGAAATCGTTGAAAAATTGAAAGAGTGGAAGCACTATTATATGTAAGTCTGCCTGCAAATATACCTCACTGCAAATATAACGAGTCTATAAAATCTTTATTTTGCTTTGACATTAACAAATTTGGCGGTACATTTTTCTATGGAATTCATCCTACGATATTATAGTCTATGGTATGTCACCCGTCACCTGTAGCCTTACTCTTGAAACTCGAATCCAATCCCAATTTCAAATTTTCATTTAGAACTTACCTATCTGTCGCCTGCGTACATTCAAATGAACGACTATTACTATCAAAACATACCTACCTACCGCATTCATTCTCCGTTACAAAGGTAGGTTCTTAGCGAATCGGATCGTATTGGGATCGGATTTGCAGTGGAGAGTAAGGCCGCTGTTTTTAATGACATTTCGGTAGTGCAATAAGTAAATAAAGATAGTGTATTGTTTTATTATCAATCAGATGAAATTATTGAACATTACTGGTCCCATATCAATTTGACGGAACATTACATATATTACATATATCAAATTCCCACGACAGACCACGGTCACGGCCCCCGCACGTGCAATAAAAAGACACCCAAAAGCATTTTAGCGAATGAAGACTTCCTCTGAACACAATATCAGTATGTATGTAGGTAGGTACATTTTATATTGTATGAAATATTGTATTACATCATTGTTTAAATAATACAGTGCGAACTATTGTAGGGTTGCCAGTGTTTGTATACAAACTATACTTCATTTATATTATACCAACCCAATCGTAATCTGTAAAATATTAATTTAAGGATAAATAAGTAGAAATTATATGTAATCATCGAATTATAAGGTATATGCAATTGATTAGATAGACTTTCATATAAAAAATATATCAATTTTATTTTACAAAAACAGCACACAGTACATAGGTACAATTATGAAAAGGAAATAAACAAAAATACAAATAAAACATGTACGTACTACACATAATATCAGAAGAAAACAATAAAATGTGTGAATTAGTGCGGGTGCGCGCATGAGAAAGAGTAACAATATGTATGTGTGTGTATGAAAGAGATATCTAGAAATAGTGTGAGAGTGTTGGTGTGTATGTGAGGGTGGGTGTGCATGTGTGTGTATACATGATAAACGAACATTATATTGACAGATTCATAAGTTGAGAAGAAAAAGAATATATATTGCTGAGGGTGGTTGGGAAAAATAAAATTAATCAGTACCTAGTTGTTTATTGTTATAATGTCACGATGTTAGATATAAGTTTGTTTTTTTTTTTTTTTTTTTTTTTTTTTTTTTTTTTTTTTTTTTTTTTTTTTTTTTTTTTTTTTTTTTTTTTTTTTTTTTTTTTTTTAAAATGAATATGTCCTTGTTAAACAAGTACATATACATCTTCCTACGTTCCCTAAAATAAGGAAATAAATGCTTGTGCTTAGGTGAACGAAATCGGTCGAGGCAGGATTCGAACTTGCGACCACTGGATTACTAGCCCAGCGCGCTAACCGCTCTGCCACCGACCCATCTAAATATTATTTTGAATGCCATTATGTGAATCAAAAAATATGTCTAAGTCGGCATTTTTATACAATATTTATTCTTTATTGCTTAAATTACACAATTTAAGAAATAAAGAACCCCAGACAGCAACTGCTGGTATAAGAGATCATGCCAGTTTTGTATGATAACAAATTAATAAAGCATAAAAACCTTAACACCCCAATTTGAAATGAATTTTCAAATACATAGGTATATTGAACAGTGTGTCGTTAAAAATAGTATGAGTATTTTCAACATTTCTCTAGTAAATGTTCATCATACAATTTTTCGTCGCTTAGGTACTGAATACATAAAACAAAAGTTTTTTTAAAAATCGTGTGTTTCTATTGTTTATATAGGTATTATGTTCTAAGATTGAATATGGCAGTCACCTCTGGAGTAAAGCAAGAGTAAAATGGACCCAAATCCTAATTGCTGGCGTCCCCTACGTAGACATGTTAAAAAAAAAAAAAAATTCTATAATATCTGTTTTGCTTGTTTGATACTACATTATTATATTATTGTTTTTTTTTCATGTTGTTTGATGTCTTATGTTGTGGTAGTGTGTTTTCCTTTTGTATTTTATTTTGTGTTTTATTGTTATTGATAGGTACGTGTCTGGGTGTTTATATAGTCATCCGATGTTGATTTGTTTTTTTTTATTATTTGTTTTTATTTTTGTTTATACTAGATGTAAGAAATTGTGTTTTTTTTACATTTAAATAAAATATATACAATACAATTTTAAAATTCAGCATGAATTCCCTTAAAAAAAATTAAAAATAGCCTTTTATTTTACAGCATTTCTTTTAATTACTTAATATCTATGTGTCGTATAGAAATAAATATAGAGTGCATAAAATCAAAGTAAATTTCGGTTATACTTTTTTCATATGACACAATAATTTATTGCAATTATAATTCGTTCTCCAATACATACAGTTTTTTTTTATTAAATAACCGTAAATTACGTACATCTTTCAAATCGTTTTACAGTTTGTTGCATATTTTCGAAATCAAGTATAGGTATACGAAAAACCATATTATCTTTCTCTGTTATATCTTAAACAGAATATTCTGATTCTCTGAGATCTTTCTTGATTATTGTGCATTGACATGTGACAATAAATAAACAAACAAAAAAACTCAGAAAATGCAGAATAATAATTGCCCAATTGGCATTTTGCAAAATGAAAAATCTTCCGCCCGACGACAATATATTTTACTTAAAGCTGAGAGAAAAATGGTTAAGTGTTATGTGAGATCAGTCAGTGCTATTTAATGGGGTGGAGGTGTAGACTCTCAAAGTTAATATTATAAACCACTTTGAAGCATTTGTAATGTGGATCCACCGCAGAATGTTGAGAATATCATTGAGTGACATGGTTAATAACACTGAAGTACTACGTAGAGCCAACACTAACAGATAATTATTCACCAATGTTAAGTGTTGTACTTCGGCCATATTCTGAGAGGTAAAAAGTATGCCATCCTCCATCTTGTCATGAAGGGAAGATCGAGGGTCGTAGAGGGGAATAAAGCAGCAATCTTGGTTTCGAAACATCCGGGAATATACCGGCTTTCTCGATGGTGGTCATCAACGTCGGAAGGACCCATAGATTTTTACTATAATATACCAGTTATACCTACTAGATGTCGTAGTTAGCAAATTTTTTATGAAACGAAGTGAGACATTTTCGTGGGGATTTTTGACGTTTTGGTTGACAGACCACATCATTTTTCTATAGAGAATAACGTCTAATGTGAATTGTTTTCGGATTTATTTGTCGGAAAAAACGCTTTGTTTATTAAGGTTTAGAGAACAGTTATCTACGATGTGTTGAAATGTAAGGAAAACTGCAATATGTTGCCAACCAAAACGTCAAACGCGCGATATTCCATGACTTACTTTTTGCACGGAGTAGGTACTACATCTAGTATATTATAATAAAAATCTATGGAAGGACCTGACAAGACACGAGAAGAAAAAGAAGAAGAAACAAAAAACAATTCTTTGTGATACCTACTGAAACACAATGGACCTCACTTATTATTCATTATTACTTATTAAAATAGTAAGTAAGACCTCTATATTTAGGGACAAAAATACAGTCTTATAAAATAAACAGTTAAATACATAATAAAATGAGACATACCAATTACTTTTGTTCACAATTGATTAATAAACATAGAAGATTAAATAATCATAGAAGTTCCTACATTACAACAAAAAATATACTTAAAATGATTACGTGTTCTTATATTATATTTCACACATTTGCCCGTGACGGGAAAGGAAGAGAAGGAAAAAGGAAGGGAGAAGGACTAAATTTGTTACTGCTGTAAAAAAAACAGAATCTGCTAGATAACAAACAAAAATCAAAATAATTACACTAATTAAAATATTCAACAACATGTTTACGCCGTTATGCAACTACATAAAGAAGTCTTGTAGCAGTCGTTACTAGCAATGAATACATCAGACTACATCAATGAATGCCCTTTTGATAAATTTGTTTTGGTTTGAATAGGTATTGCTTCGAGGAACGTAGAACAAGTTGGTCGATCTGCCATTAAAAAAATTGAAAGTGTATAAAGACAGCCTAGATAGGAACTGGCGTTTGCTACATATTACGTAGGTATCCTAGAATCCTTGTATGCTGTATGACTGTGGGTGAAGCCAGCCTGATATTTCAATAATAAACTCTATTCAATCATAATAAAATTCTCTCGACCTTCCCGTGTACAATATGCATCAGACATACACAATAACAATCACATTAATGTCCTGAACTAAATTATTATTTACAACCTTTGCAGATGTTTATTTTTTTCAATGGACTGAATAATTTTCTTCGACGCTTGTTCGCCTACACTATACTTTTGTGAACTCTAAATAAAAACATTAATGCGACGTGAAATTATGTCACTTAAGAAAATAACAATTTCAAATACAGATTTAACAAAGATAATAATATACATACATACATACATACCATCACGCCATGTCCCTTACGGGGTAAGCAGAGAGAACCGAGCGCCATACTTCTCTATTTTTGCACACATTTCTGGCTTCCTTTACATCCATGCATCGTCTCATACATGCTCGCGTCGATTGTTCAAACTTTTTATGTTTCCTTCTTTCAAAATATCATTCACATGGTCATGCCATCCCTTTCTGGGGCGACCTCTGCTATTCACTCCATCTCTAGCACCCATGTATATTTTTTTGGTCAGTCGTTCATCGTTCATTCTTTCTATATGTCCAAACCACCTTAAAGCATTCACTTTCATTTTAAATATAATATCCTTCTTTAACTTGCATTCTCTCCTTGCATAATATCAAATTAAAAATAAGAATAAGATTTATTGATTCCTTGTGTTGACCTTCACAGTTAAATGAAAGTGAACACATTGAGATGGTTTAGTCACATGGGGAGAATGAATGAGGAGCGCCTGACGAAGAAAATATACAGAGCGGAAAGGAATGGAATGAGAGGTCGGGGACGCCCAAGAAAGGGATGGAACAAAATTTTGAAAGACGGAAATGTTAGAAGTGTGAGCAATATACGAATATGTATGAGACGATGCATGAATGTGGATGAGGCGAGGGATGCGTGCCAGGATAGAAAGATGTGGCGTTCGGTTATCTCTGCCTACCCCGCAAGGGACATGGCGTGATGGTATGTATGTATGTATGTATGTATCTTCACAGTTAACATCTCATTTAGTTCAGCAATAAGGTTCACCATCTATTCTGAATTATTTATTTATTTAATATTGCTTCTCGGGCAACTAACAGGTACTATGTCAAATATTAATTTAACAAGCACCCAATAACAAGTTGGCACATTCTGGAGACTTACGATATTAATCGTCTCACAGATCCAGACTGAAAACAAAATTATAAACTGTGTCTCCACCGGGAATCGAACCCGAGACCATTGGATCAGCAGTCAGATACCCAATCAACTGAGCCACGAAGGCCGACAACTATGAATAATGCATTTTTTATGTATGTATATGTGGCGACACATAATGTGCCTTGCTTTCTTATATAAGACAATGCACAAACGCACGCCTATCGCTAGTTACCACACATGGTGGGATATACTTATTTTACTTTTTGTTTGGCATTAGCATACATATGCTTCTCTACGCCATCGGCTGCGTCATATTTCGGCTATTCAAAGCCCCGGTTCCCATCCAGTCAGCCAGTTTACGACCTCCGGGGTTTCATCATGGATATCCATCCTCCCTCCCCGGATATCTCCTCGTCAGGCACTCCTCTACCAGATGTTGGACAGTCTGGTTAGTTGCTCCACAGTCACACTCCGGAGAATCTCTTTTGCCCCATTTCCACATGAGGTGATTGCAGCACCCCTGTCCTGTGCGGATTCTGTTTTGCTGGACCCAGACTTTACGGGAAAGGTTAAAGCCCGGGACCTTCAAGGTGGGATCTTGAATGATATTTTTATTTTTTATTGGTTCTGCGTCTTTCCACCTCTCTCTCCATGCACTAGGCAGATCGAAGTTTGTCAGGTCTTCTGACCAGATGGGTTTTCTGGACCGCAAACGCTGTCTTGGAGGCTGGAAGATATCCTGGAAAGCTGGGATGATGGGATATGTCGTGATGGTATAAATGAAATAAAATTGTGAAGTATGTAGGCATTGTATATTTGGGAACAGCTGTGTCTTTTTAGTTATTGTGGGCGTTATGTGACATGTGACGTCACAACAAGCCCATTCAATAATGCAATCAAATGTTTGTGCACTTTATATCTGCAACGAGATACAGGTAGATGATATTTGTGCTTAATGTACCTTTATATTAAGGCACTTAATATGGAGATAAATGCAAAGGCCGATTCCACCATACATTAAAACGGTGCAGTTGTGCCGGGCGCTATTCTATAATAGGTACATAATAAGTAAAGCAAGTAAATAAGTGTTAAGGGGCCATATAAACCTAAACACCTCAATTTCAAATCAAATCCCTCAAATATGTTTAACAGTGTGTTTCTAGAAATAATAGTATAAGTCTTTTCAACATTTCTCTAGTGAATGTTCGTCACACAATTTTAAAATTCTGCCTTAATTCCTATAAATGAATGAATAAAAATATCCTTTTTTACAGCATTTTTGTTAAATTACTCCATAACCATGTGTCGTAGAGAAATAAATGTTTTATGTGCTTAAAGAGTGCATAAAATCAAAGTGAATGACCGATAAAGTTTTTTCATTTCAACTAAGGTTTTTTCTTAAAATGCAAAAAATCAACAAATTTGGGGTTTCCGATAATTTAAATCACGTATAAACCTTTTTTAACGCACGCGATATTTACCCTTACTAACGCGTAACTTCATAGTGCATCAGGCGGTTTTAATATATCATGTTTTCAGTCAGTAAGTTTAGCGTTATATGTCCTCTTAACGTTGGTCCAAGCTGGACTGTTAAAAACATTAAGAAAAAAATTCAAATTAAAAACTAAAAAAATAAAAACGATTTTCGTGTCTAAATCCGACTCCACAAAAAATCAATTAAACAAAAAATTACATAGAAAAAAACTAAAAAAATCACATTAAATGCAATACAAAGTATGAAATAATTGTTTAATTAAATCGAAACCGCGTTAATTTTACATCTTATACAATACATATAATATTTAGTTACACATCACATCTGAAAAAATAAAAATAAATAAACACATATAATATTTAGTTAGGTACATCTTACACAACACATATAATATTTAGTTACATCTTACACAACACATATAATATTTAGTTACATCTTACACAACACATATAATATTTAGTTAGGTACATCTTACACAACACATATAATATTTAGTTACATCTTACACAACACATATAATATTTAGTTAGGTACATCTTACACAACACATATAATATTTAGTTACATCTTACACAACACATATAATATTTAGTTAGGTACATCTTACACAACACATATAATATTTAGTTACATCTTACACAACACATATAATATTTAGTTAACTCTTACACACATAAATAATATTTAGTTGTTTTTTAACAGATTTTTAATTATCTCAATAGAGACGAAGTTGGAATATTTATTGTAGGAGAACCGGGAAATCAAGGCACCTACAGGGCTTACGACCTGTCATCGGCTGGTTTACGTGATCACTTTATGCGCTTGCGCAACGTTCACCAATTATGCCTTTTTAATGAGATCCCTATCAATTCAATTTTAAACTTCTATATATTGTAATACTGAAATTCTTTTCGCTTGAAAATAAGGCATAATTGGTGAACGTTGCGCAAGCGCATAAAGTGATCACGTAAACCAGCCGATGACAGGTCGTAAGCCCTGTAGGTGCCTTGATTTCCCGGTTCTCCTACAATAAATATTCCAACTTCGTCTCTATTGAGATAATTAAACATCTGTTAAAAAATATCTTTGACTCCCGACAGGGAAAAAAATCCAATGTTTGCGCATATGCAATAATAAAAATATATTCGAATATTTAGTTGCATCTAACACAACACATTTAATGTTAAGTCACATCTAATTGAACACATTTAAAATTTAGTTACATCTTGCACACATAAATATAATATTTAGTTACATCTAACACAAAACTTATAATATTTAGTTACATCTAACACAACACATATACTATTTAGTTACATCAAATCACTTTTAAAGTCGGTGCTAAACAAACGGCGCTAAATGGAACAATAACAAGAAAAACAAAAACAAACGTTGAAAATAAATTATAGATTCGGCCCTGATAGGTATATACATACATACATATGTATATCTGGTTATAATTATTAGAATCGATGATTGTTATTAATGGTAAATATTTATATAAAATACACTACCTATATGCATAATGTTGGTACATAGAAATAACGTTTATTCATTCATTTGCAATTCATTCATACATACCTGTATATTTACAAAGGTTCATCAATAGTAGGAGATGTAGGTATATATTTGTATATACAATATGACCATTAATTGATATATTACATTGATATATTGGCATTGGATAATTGCAAATCGAAAATATTTATAGACCATTGGTCATATGCAATATACCTATGAACTTTTTAACCATAGACTAATTATCTATATACATGACATCAGAAGATTTTTTTGTTACACAACGCGTGACTGTCTTTCACTCTATGAAAAAAATAGTAAAAAACATCTTTCTTGCGTTTTAAATAATTTCATAGAAAATTAGTATCAAATACATATTTATTTATGAAATATATATGCATATCAAATTCATTTTTCTTGGAGTAGGTGTTCTAATTGATTTTATTATGCATCATCACTATTAAAAACTTTTAATTAACATTTTATTTACAAATGGTCTTGTTGGCGCAGATGACAGATACTTCCTATTTGTACCTAACCTCATCTTCCTGACATACCTAAACCTCTTCATACCTACATCCATACCTGAACGTGGCAACAATAATTTCGCGTCTGTCCGCGCGGCTAAGCCACCTCCTTCAGTCTCCATAATCAACTCGTGTTGTGCACATATAACATATCAAACTAGGTACTATCTCCGCGCCGTGCACATAATAATATAAAACTTTTAAGGGGCCATATAAACCTAAACACCCCAATTTCAAATCAAATTCCTCAAATATTTTAAACAGTGTGTTTCTAGAAAAAAATACCATAAGTGTATTCAACATTTCTCTAGTGAATGTTCGTCACACAATTTTAAAATTCAGGCTGAATTCCCCTAGAAATAATATTAAAAATATCCTCTTTTACAGCATTTTTTTAAATTACTCCATAACTATGTGTCGTAGAGAAATAAATCTTATATATGCTAAAAGAGTGCATAAAATCAAAGTGAATGACCGATAAAGATTTTTCATTTCAAGTAAGGTTTGTTCTTAAATTGCAAAATATCAACATATTTTGGATTTCCGATAATTTAAATCACGTATAAACCTTTTTTAACGCACGCGAGATAGTTACCCTTACTAACGCGTATTAACTTCATAGTGTATTAGGCGGTTTTAATATATCATGTTTTTAGTGACTAGATTTAGCGTTATATGTCCTCTTAAATACGATCGTGGCATTCGCACGTACATATTATATTACAGACAATTAAGGTGAAACATATATTGAACCAGTGACGATAAAAGGGAAGAACTACGCGACAGAGCGAAGTAAGAAGACAGCTGTCACAGTAAGTCCACTCCCTTCAAACTTTTCCATCTAGACCAATCTATTTCTTTTGCCGATATTGCATAGGTCTCATAAATACATTTTTGCCCCGTATTTTAGTTTGAAATCTAGTCTAAAATAAATCAAATCAACCCACGACACGTGTTTATCGTCTAGTTATTTATTGACTATAATATACAAAGGCGCCATCTTATTATTTTAGAAAAACATCGCTCACATCATAATACTCAATATATCAAACCTTAATACAGTGCCATCTATCGTCAAGTTTAAAAAGACAATTTGTTACATTAGAATCAAAACAATGCGTTGGGCCTAAATTTAAATTAATAAATAACGACGAAGATTATTGTCGACAAGCAGTTAATATAACTTATAAAGTATGTTATTATAACCACTGCGGGATACTTGCTAGATGTTATTAATGACTGCCGATAGGTGGTGTCTGGTGTGTATATCACCATTAGTCAAATACATTTGACAAATTGTTTGACGTGGGATTCATAATATGACGAATCCACTTTTAATACTTATTTACCTATAAATTGATGTTTCTAACACAAAACGAGACGATTGAGGGCAACACTAAACTCTCCGTTACGTTTTTATTTTTATTCTAAGATCGAAGACCTTTGTTGAATTGATTTGTATGAAGCCGATTCCTGCTGTAGGTATTTCCTCCAGAACGTGAGAGCAATTTTAAGTTTTAATAGATGATATGGTAGAGAAAAAAATAATTATTGTGTATGTGAAACTAAATAGATTCAATATTGTTTTAATCTCTAAATATTCATTCATTCTGAAAGAGTGAAATATAAGAAGCTTGATAGATGAATATGTATGAGACGATGTATGAATGTTGATAAGGTGATGATGCTTGCTAGGATAGTAAAATATGGTGTTCGATTGTCTTTGCCTACCCCTATAGGGACATTGCGTGATGGTATGTATGTTGTTTTAGTTTACCAATAATTGCAATATTAATGTTAGGATTCTGAAATGTAATTCATCAAACATGAACGTGCCACGTGGGCTGCGCTGAACGCAAATTTTTGCTTGGTTGGTATCACTTGGTATGTTATTTGCCAAAAACAAAACGTGTAAGACATGAATTTGCTAGAAATTTTCACGTCATCGTGTCTCAGAGTATATATTTTTTCATATTCCAACAATTTATCTGCGCAGATTCAGGACTTTGCTTTAAAAACTAAAACAGTACATTCCAATAAATTAATGGTTATTTACATCACATTATATAACGAATGATATAATTTATTGCGTTTCCATGTATTCTCATTTAAATACATAAAGCTTCGTGGTAAATAAACTCCCACACCATAAATATGTTAGTTTGAAGAAACATCTGCTTGTATTGATACTAACTGTTCACACAAATATGCACAAATGTGGACAAACGCAGGACTACGAGCACCTCCTGGCATGTCCAATGGCTCCTGATCATCAGTGTGATTGGGAAAACCTAGAGTGAGTGAGTGAATGAAAGAATGAATGAATAATAATATATTATGTATAAATTAAATAGAATTTAATTTATACCTAATTACTAATAAAAAATAATAATTCGTTAGCAAATATGTTGTGGGCTGAAGAAAAATGATAAACAATATTGGAATGTATTGTTAGGTTTCTCACTTCAACTTCATCGTTCATTAAAGTCTATTTTATGGAATTTATACCAAATTGTTTTATTACTACGAGAATACCAACAAATTATTATAGGCTAAGCATATTAGGATTTTCAGACGCAAATTTTGCTATAGTTTTTATTTTCTCAGCCTTAATGTTTTTTGGGTCGCTGAACACGAATTTGAAGTTTGCGGGCAAAAATTTTGCCTGGAACTTTGTTTTTTGGGCACTTTTTCACGAAATTTTGGCAACTATAGCAAAATTTGCATCTGAGACCCTATTTTTTTGCTCATATGCCTAGCCTATTAGTGATTCTCATATATTTACCTATCTTATTATTTCTCACAAAAAACACAGACTAAATAAGGTATACCTAATAATAATAATTATATTAGTAAAATTATTTTATTATGCAAAACAAATCACATCATGTGGCGGTCTTATTGCCCGTAGGCAATTCTACCAGTCAACCACACTAGTAAATACAATATTACAAGCAAGTACAAAAATACAAAATAAAAACTAAAAGGTATACATGACAATGAGAAAGAAAAAGTAAATAATACAAAAATGCAAAATTTTATACAAAAACATAATGATAATATCCAAAAATACGAAACGGATGGGTTGGGAAGGGATGAAGGATAAAGGAATTATGGGTATGAGGATAAGAAGTGTGACTTGAGAATGTTCTTGAAAACCATTAAGCTACGAGTTTCTTTTATACCATTGGGTAATTGGTTACACAGAATGTATGAATTAAAAAAATAAAGGTACCCTATGTAGAAAAAAAAACTATTTCTACATAGGGTTTATTGTACCTATGAGGTAAACAATATAATATAGTTAATAAAAGTTATTGAGTCGATATAATTTCATATTCTCTAGAGATTGAAATAAGAACTTACTTCACATGATTTTTGTATTTCTTTTACTTATTTGCAATAAAAACGAGTGGGTTATGGCCAACGATAAACTCCTCACTAACAAGTCATTCAATAAATTGTTCAAATTTTGTATGGAAAATATTTTCATAAAGTTTGAAATGAGTTTGTTAATTTTTTTATTTAAATATTTTATTATGAAAACTTGATAATTCTTCAATGCCATTTTAAGAAAGTGATGTGCCTTTTTACCAATTTGAAAATAAAAATCTCAAATTTTAATTGTCCTGAGCTTGGGGTCACATTGAAATATTTGATAGTTAAAAAAATTGAGAAACACTATTCAGATATCCTTCAAAATCTAATGGGGCCTAAGCGAGTATTATATATACAAATTTGCAAAATTTGAAAGGAATCGAACGAGTATAAACACGATAAAGTAAAATAAACACGCCGTACATAGCACACAGAGAGATACATTGTGATGAAACTTTCAGAATACAATCTCAGCATGATACTAGTTGATAATCTGCAATAAAAATACAGCCTTAAAAATTGCGAAATCATAACTCCTTTGGGCTAGTGAGGAGTAAACATATTTAAGAGGACATATAACGCTAAACTTAGTGACAGAAAACATGATATATTAAAACCGCCCAATGCACTATGAAGTTACGTGTTAGTAAGAGTAACTATGGCGTGCGTTAAAAAAGGTTTATATGTGATTTAAATTATCTGAAACCACAAATTTGTTGATTTTTGCATTTTAAGAACAAACCTTAGTTGAAATGAAAAAAAATATCGGTCATTCACTTTGATTTTATGCACTCTTTAAGCACATAAAAGATTTATTTCTCTAGGACACTTATTTTTTTACACTCATATTTTTAATATTATTTAATGGGAATGTAGGCTCTATTTTAAAATTGTATGACGAACATTCACTAGAGAAATGTTGAAAAGACTTTTTATAGAAATATACTGTTTGACATATTTGTGGGATTTGATTTCAAATTTAGGTGTTAGGTTTATATGGCCCCTTAATGTAATTTTACAAGAAAAGTATCAAATAAATTCAAATTTCAAAAAAAACTCTCACAATAGAATAAAGATGTAAAAATAAACTGTTTTTTTTATTATTTTAAAGACGTATCTTTTGAGGGTACTGAGGAAAAGATTTTCTCAGTTTACTATTTAGCTTACTATAGTCTCTTGGAAGAGGGGCACGTACTTTAATCTATTTACTATTGATGGAATGATAGTACGCATAGACGTGATTAAAGCCCAATTTAAATACCACAATATTACATACATTATGTTGCAAAGTATGGTATATGAAGGATGTATAGAGAATGGACTTAGGATGAATGCCAGCAAATCAAAGACAATGGTCTTTGAAAAGAGTGAAAGCAGAACAGCGTGTAAAGTAAGAGTAGAGAACGAATGGCTTGAGCAAGTCGACGAATATATATACTTGGGAAGCATATTTCAACGGAACGGACGACTCGATAAAGAGATCGAAAGAAGAGTTATGGCAGGAAACAGAGTGAATGGAGTACTAAGACCATTATGAATGATCGCAACATATCAAAGGATGCCAAAGTTGCCATTCATAACGCCATCGTAGTGCCAACCCTGACGTATGCAAGTGAAACCTGGACATGGCAGAAGACGCATGAAAGTAGAATAAATGCAGTTGAAATGAGATCGTTAAGAAGGATTTGTAATAAAACGATGTATGACCGGGTAAGAAACGAGGATATAAGGAAAGAATGTAAGATTAAGAAAGATGTCATTACTAGAATGAAAGTGAACACATTGAGATGGTTTGGTCACATGGGGAGAATGAATGAGGAGCGCCTGACGAAGAAAATATACAGAGCGGAAAGGAATGGAATGAGAGGTCGGGGACGCCCAAGAAAGGGATGGCACGACCATGTGAACGAAATTTTGAAAGACGGAAATGTTAGAAGTGTGAGCAATAGACGAACATGTATGAGACGATGCATGAATGTGGACGAGGCGAGGGATGCGTGCCAGGATAGAAAAATGTGGCGTTCGGTTTTCTCTGCCTACCCCGCAAGGGACATGGCGTGATGGTATGTATTATGTTGCAAATTAATTTATACGTAGAATATAAGCATGAACAATAAATCCGTTCAGCAAAATCAGCAAACCCGTGTAAGCCTAATTTTACCAATTAAACTTCAAATATGTACATACGCGTGTTTTTCATATTATTAGGTATGTCACACACCAATCAAAATTAGATTCAGCAAATTGTAAATAATTTAACATTGCATTGTGTTGCAAGGTTCCTGAAATCGGAGACTATATTATGTACCTACATTAGACTGACTTTATAAATTAACACTTATGTACCTACATATTATACTATATTGTAAATTCTCTGCTATTTAAAACAATTCATCACACGTGGGTGAACACAATGAGATAATAGTTATATATTTAGTAAACACATCAAATGTAGCCATTGCAATGACTCTAGGTAGGAAGGTACATATGTATATATGTGAATACCAATGTCATTTAATTCACTGTTGTTCAATCATGTCCTATGCGGTCACACAGTCTATTTTTACATCAATTTGTAAAATTTCTGCGTAAAATAATATTATACAAATTGTCAATTAATTGTGTAAGAATATTGTGTTTTTATTAAATAGATTCAGTTGTAC
The DNA here is from genome assembly GCA_963576475.1 of Molanna angustata. Taxonomy (NCBI): domain Eukaryota; kingdom Metazoa; phylum Arthropoda; class Insecta; order Trichoptera; family Molannidae; genus Molanna; species Molanna angustata. The sequence continues at coordinate 35,086,213 of OY754975.1, read as the reverse complement.
CGACATTTAAAAACTAGTTTTGGGTGAAATTATGCATGTAATTAATACGGTTGTCGTTTTGTGTAAATTGTATCATAGTAAATTGACCTGTATTTATATACTTTTTTCGCGTAGTATGTTCTTTTACCAAAAATTTTGGCTGCTGTACACGTTTCCTTCCTTTATAGGAGATTCCATATAAACTTTTTTCTTTAAATTAGGTACACAATATTTCATTTAAAATATACGACAGTAGGACAATACATCTACAGAATTATTGTCTACATCGATTTATCATTTATTTATTTATTTATTTATGATCATATAAATATATACATTATTTTAATATAAGATAGCCACCTCACTAAAATAAATCTGTTCTGAAGCAGCCACCTGTACATTTGTGAAATTATTACATTACAGTAAAAAACAAAAGAATAAGAAAGCTATAAAAATAAACATTATAGGAATACTTACATATTTTAATATAAGATAGCCGCCTCACTAGAATAAATCTGTTCTGAAGCAGCCACATGTAGGTACATTTGTAAAATTATTACATTACAGTAAAAAACAAAAGAATAAGAAAGCTATAAAAATAAACATTAGGAATACTTACATATTTTAAATTAAAAAATACAGTTTTAAAAGTGAAATAGGTACACACAATCTAAACAGACAACAAAAAATAATAAGTAAAGAAATTATTGTTGCAACGTTACTTTCATTTTGGGTTCTACCCACATCGAGTAGCCACTTGGTACCACGGGCATTAAATTGAGTTAACCCTTTAAGGTCCGATGGCAGTTTACTATAAATTCGAGGTGCAGTAAATTAATACAAAAAATCTTTGCCCAAATTTAGTATTCATTTTTGGCACCAAGTAGTTACCCGATGTTTTACCTCTTGTGTTCTTCAAGATGGAGTATTTTTGGGGAGGTTTGTATTTTAGAAATAGAATTAATATTGATCTGGTATAAAGCTGCCTTACATCCAATACTTTGAATTGCTTAAAAAGTTCTTCAGAACAATACCTAAAAGGCTTTTTGTTGATAACTCTTACCACATTTTTTTGTGATTTAATTAGTGGATCCAGTAATGTACGCGCAGCACCACCCCAGGCACTAATTGCATAACTGATAATACTCTGGCACAGAGCGTAGTACACCATTTTTAATAGTGAAATGTTCATAAAGCTACGTAGAATTTTGAATATATATATTAATCTTCGCACCTTGGCGCTAACATATTCAATGTGTGGGACCCATCTCAGACCGTCATCCAATATTATACCGAGATACTTGATTTCAGTTGTCCTTTCAATAGTCACGCAGTTACACTGTAGGTCTCGCAGTTACATCGTAAAATACATAAGTGCTTTGTCATGGTAACTCAAATGAATACATGCAGATACTGCATATTTTTCACTACTTGCATCACAGCCCGCTCTGCACATGTGATCTAATCACCTCTTCACAGAACGCTAAGAGAGAGACAAAAGAAATGGCGTGAAGAGTAGCTCATTGAGTCTTTTAGATTGGCAAACTTAGAACCTTTGTGCAAAAAAAAACGATGAATATGAATAGAAGATTCATACACGAACTTGTATTGTATATATTTATACTCGTACAAGATAGAGTAGCTTGGAAGGAGATGGAGGAAACCTTCGATATTAGGCTGAGAAGAAGACTATGTAAATGAACTTAATGAAAATGGATTCGGGAATAATTTTAACGTTTCAAAAAGAGAAAAAACATCGTTAATCAATCTAATTTACAATAATAGTTCCTTAAGCTCGCCAAGCAAAAAATGCAGGTGATATCACTTTCGCACAAACAAATTTTAGTACAGGGAAACGCCTTGTGTAGTGTATTATTGCGTGTCACTCTTGTCTATATCATTGCAATCGAGTTGTCTTGTTTAACTCTACTATATTTATTAATTTATTTATAAATATAAACAATTATTACAAAAAAATAACGATAGCTTCTCTCACTAGGAATATCCCGTATCGGGTGAAACAAACTCGCACAATTAATTCAATATACACAAAAACATCATTCGACACCATATCATAAACTTATGTAGGTACCTATATAAGATGTGTCTTTTAATTGAAATGATAAATTGGTATTACTGAATGCACGCAATAAATATTCCGAAGCCTACATAATCATAAATTCCTCACATGCGCAAGTAGGTACCTACATCAGGTTGTTTACTGAAAAATGGCAATAATCGAATGCAATAGGAGAGACAGCCTTGATGTCGCCATATTGGGTGATCGCTCACGGCTCACACCTCACAGTTAGGGTAACAGGATCGATTGATAATATAAAATGCGATGTATATTGTATAATACAAACTATTCGTAATATTATTGTATTAAGTGTTCGTAGTCCTTAGTTCGTAGTTCGAGTCAAATTATACCCAACAACGGACTTAAATAATTAATATTTAAACTAATTAATAAATAAAAACTTAGGACCGTATGGAAGAATGGACTTCCAACGACTACCACATCTTGTCCTATACTAATAAGAATATATCGGTTGTATCAAATAATAACTCACTCTTGGTTTAATATAGTGATTTGTAATAAAGTAAATTGTTTAAATATTGGAAAAAATAATTACACTTAAAGATTATCCCATCTCACCTTGCCATATATGAAAAACCAGAGATATGGATGGCTGGAAGACCCTTCAAAAAGAAGGAAAGACAGCTGGAAGTTCACATTTCAAGAGGCGGCAAAGGCGAAGTTGATTCAAGATAAAATTCAGACTTAATATTAAGTAACGATAATACAAAAATTAACGATAATTCATATACTAAACTTTGATCAATATGATTATTTATGATTGAAGGTAGATTTTGATCGAGTACCTACTGATTTATATATTTTTAAGATTAAGACTATTAAGAGCGTGTCATGAATATACCTACAAGTTGATCTGTTTTTAAATACATATTTAGCATTAAAATCTCTTTCCTGCAATTTTGACGTTGAAGATGCACTGTTTTCTGAAAGATGAGTCAAAGCTGACGAAGACAAAATAAAGTAACTGATTGATGTAATATTATATTGAATTATTTATTTACAATGGCGGATTTAAGATATTGTGGTGAATTAGTGTTATTTATTATATTATATTATGGTAGTGAAAATTTAAGTTATTAAAAAATAACTTATACCAACCGAAAAAGTTGCAGTGAAAATTTCAAATTAAATAAAAATTAAAACGACTAATATAAAAATCCAACTACATATAAAAAAATTAATACAAAATAAATAAATGCACTACAAAGTAAAAAATAATTGCCTAATCTAATTAAAAATCACGTTAATTTTATATCTTTTTCTTCCCAAATCATGAATCTGTCAATATATGTTCGTCTACACACACATGCACACCCTCTCTCACACACACACATACACACCCACACACTCACACTCTTTCTAGATATCTCTTTCACTCACACATGTATTACTCTTCTCTCATGCGCGCACCCCACTAATTCACACTTTTTGTTGTATTATTTTGATATTAGGTATAGTACGTAAGAGGTACATGTTATATTTGTATTTTTATTTATTTAATTTCAATAATTGTATGCATGTACTGTGTGCTGTCCTTGGTAAAATAAAATAAAAATAAAATAATCTAACATAACACATATGACAAAAAAATAAAAGTTGCAAAATATTTATTCACATCAAATCTTTTTTTGAAGTGGTATCGCTGAAGTGCAAATTGAACATTCAGATGAATTTCACTTGGTTCCCATGATCATCTTGACCAAATTCAGAAGGAACCAATTGTGAGATACCCCCTATCTAATGAAAAAAGAACAATTGAAAACGGACAACGTGCTCTTCTGTTTTTGTAGTCGGTTAAGAATCGAAATAACTTTCCGGACAACTCGATGCATTGCCATGTATGTCAAGGTTTACTTCGCATTATCTCGCACTCCCCGAACACACGCATTGCAACGTAGGTACCTATCTATAAACTTATTGGCCGTTCCCGATATTACTTCGACAGCTATAAAAAGCGGGAATGAAATAAGAACATGATACGTTCTAATTTCAATTTCAAAGATTTAATAATATAATGAATTCGTATGGAAAGTGTAGCCAGCCAACTTGACATCATGTAAGCTTCAATGAACATCCTAGGATGAAATGTTAATACCTAAATGTATTGTCAAAAAATACATACAGTCTTATTTCACATTATGAGTAGGTAATCATTTCCACTGCAATTCTTAGAAACTGTCATATGTAAATTCGTATACCTAACCTGCGCATAAATTCCTAATACTTAACCAAATATTTGACGAAACTAAATATCAATACAGTTGATGATGATTAAATCAAACTTAAGTAATCTTTAGATTAAAGTTAATCAATTAACTTTTTTTTATTAAAATAAAATAATAAAACAAACTATTAATTTATATAAAACTGTTCCTTTTTATAAGGTCATGCACACCCGCACACCCGTCGCTGGTACTCCACATTATGGGATATGCCGTGATAGTAGGTATGTATATATGCATAAAAAAACAATGACACATACTTATTAATTGGTCTTAATGATTTTTTTTTATTGAATGTAGATTAAGATTTAGGTTTGTTTATTATCGAGTAGTGATTTATAGATTTTTAAGATTAAGACAAGATACGAACGTATTAAGATCGTGTCATTAGAAGTCCTACATTTCTCACGCTAGTCTTTTGACTATAAGTCGTCATTTTGACTATAATCTCACCACTTTTACTGGTGTATTGAAAGCATTGAAATATGTAGGTAGATATATGGAGTAGCGTCTAGCCCCTGAGTTTCTTTTCTGCATTCTTAGGTTAGGTTTAAGTTTGTGTATAATAATAATAGCGACTCGCGAGAGCGAGTTGCTTTATAAATTATTATAAATTAAATATATAATATTCTTTTAATTTTTCGCATTTAATATAAAATTTCACAGCTCATTTGACTTAATACTACGAGATCTCAACCAATCAGAGAGCCAACCGGAAACAGAATGCAAACGGGTAGATTCGGATTGTAGACTCTAGTGATATATGGTAGAGAACCAGAAGTTTTCGTTTCGTTTCAAACTTCTTGAGATATTTCACCGTAGAGGGGTGGGGGGGGGAGCGATTTGCACATAGGTATACCAACCAAGCAAAAAACACAAATTTGCGTTCTGTGCATCCGGAAGGCTGGGTCAAGTTGTTTTACGATAGCTATTTCTTCTATAAAAGTTCTTTAATCTATAATGTACACGAACCTACCAATGAATGAATATTTGAAGTTGTTACTCAATCTATGTACAGGTACTTACTTCAGTTTTCCTACAGGTTTGACCCGTGACTGCATCACACAGTTTATTTTAAGGCTTTGCCTTTGATTTGAGAACAGAAAACTGGTTTATAATATTAACTACCTACCTACAACAACAGGAATGAGGCTGTGTTTTGTGCGCCTTTAGCTTTTCGTAAAAGGGCAATATACTCTCCCTTTACTAATATCACTTTCGCAGAACACAAATTAATATTGTCACATTTGAATAAATATGTAGATGTCAAAGTATGAAATGAATATTGAAAATGCCTATACGTAGTATCCTATAACAAAGGTTTTCCTATATTGAATATAATATCTCACAGTTCTGCAATGAGGTTCACATGTGTCATAGTACCTACCATTATTTTTTTTTTGTTTTAGATTAATCTTTTTCTGTTGTACATTTACATACATGCTATCACGCCGCCTTTTTCCTTACGGGATAAGCAGAGAGGACCCAGCGCCATACTTCTCTATTTTTGCACACATTCCTTTACATACCATGCATGCATCATCTCATACATGCTCGTCGATTGGTCTTATGTTTCCTTCTTTCAAAATATTATTTACATGATCATGTCATCCCTTTCTGAGGCGGCCCCTGCTATTCACTCCGTCTCTTACACCCATGTATATTTTTGGTCAGTCGTTCGTCGTTCATTCTTTCAATATGTCTTTCTCTGAGGAACTACGTAGAGCCAAAACCAACATGCATTTAATCACCGATTTTAAGCTTCGTAAAGTGTCGTACATCGACCATATTCTAAGAGGTGAAATATATACCATCCTGCCTGGTGACAAGGATATCTCAAGTATATGGTGTATCTCAAGGATAAATTCACTTATCTTTCAAGCCACGGGCGTCCACTTCGATCTGCTGAACGTGCTTTACTATCTATCCCTTATTCATAGTTCTGATTTTTTAAGCTCTTCATTTGAAGTACATTCGGCTAGGCTATGGAATAGCCTAAGTTCTGATATTACGTCGTCTATCTCATTAAACATCTTCAAGAAAAGGCTAAAGCAAAAATATTTATCTGACAACACCTGATTACATCTTCCTCTCCTCTTCCTTTCCTTATCCTTTAGTTTTCCTATCATTGCTATGAATTGTTCTTTTATGCTATCTTATTTGTTTTTTTTACTTTTATTCTGCTGTATTTATTTATTTTGTAATGTGATTATGTAACTGATTGCCATAGTACACATTGTTTTGTATACTTAACATTAACTCTGGTTGGTTGGAAGAAATTGTCACTAGGCAATAAGCCCGCCAGTGTACAAATTGTATGTACAAGAAGATTCAAATAAATAAATAAATAAACAATTAGCCCACAATAAACAGAAATATTGTTTATATTTTGTTCAAGGAGGTGAATAAATAAATAATACTCCTCCGTATCGAAAAATACAAAAGATTTTGTCATTTAAAGCTGGCTGCCTCAGGGACACTGTCTGGAAAAAAAAACATATGCTCAGAGAAAGTAAAACCAGAATTTAAAAACGCGTAAGACCCATAATGACCTATGCCATCGAAGCCAGAGCCGATACTATAAGAACAAAAAACCTCCTCCGGACTACTGAAATGAGAACACTGCGCTTCATAGTGGGCGTAACACTCGTGGATAGAGTTCGAAACGAGGATATAAGAAGGAGATGCGATGTAGACGACACCATCCGCTGGGATAGAGGAAGAAGGCGTCAATGGAGAGACCATATCGAGAGAATGGGAGACAATCGACTCCCATTCCCAAGTCCCGGAGGGTCGTAGAGCAATGGGGAGACCAGCAAAATGATGGAGTGACAGCTGGACATCCAGATCACAAGAGGCAGTCTCGGACTGAAAAAACAGGCCTTCGGCCTAAAGCCAGAGAAAGAAGAAGAAGATGTATTTTGTAAAAAAACTGTTTTGTTTCCGAATAAAATAAAATAAATTACATAGACTTGGAAAGCGATATGTGAAACCAACATAAATACTGGGAAGGACGTCACAACATTATGTTTTTTACTACTCGAATCCTGATTTCGGACATTGCGTTGTTAAATATGGCTGTTGTTTGTCAAGTAGACAATGCGATCATCAGAGCAAATCATTGTGAAGGAAATTCAAGACGAAAGAACTGGATTACCTTTGAGACAGCATACAGCGACCTTCACACATAGCTACGTACTGCTCATTGTTATATAATCAGAAAGAGATATCATAAATAAAAGATGACCATATATTTAAACGGCTTATGAAACGAATTTGTAAAGCAAAATGATTCTTTATTTAATAAGAACATAGAAATAAAAAATAAATACAAAAACTGAAAGAATGCTCAGTATCCCAGTAGGTACACAATACCTACTTCCTTTTTCACCACATCTTTCTCCGTACAAGCAGACAGACTTTGTAATCACATCCCATCGCAACTTCGAGTTTCTTCTTCTTCCTCTGGTTTTAGGCCGAGGGCCTGTTCTTTCAGTCGGAGACTACCTCTTGTGATCTGGATGTCCAGCTGTCTCTCCCTTGCTTTACGACCCTCCGGGACTTCCTTGGAGACAATTTTGGGTAGTCGCGTGTCTCTCATTCTCTCGGCGTGGTCTCTCCATTGACGGCTTCGCCGTCTACCCCAGCGGATGATGGCATCTCCTTCTTATATCCTCGTTCCGGACTCTATCCACGAGTGTTACGCCCAATATGGAGCGCAGTGCCCTCATTTCAGTAGTCCGGATGAGATTTTTTGTTCTGATGATATATGCTCTGGGTTCGATGGCATAGGTCATTATGGGACTTACGCACGTTTTGTTAATTCTGGTTTTACTTTATGTTAGCATATGTTTGTTTTTCCAGACAGTGTCCCTGAGGCAGCCAGCTATAACGGCTGCTTTATAGGTTTGTTCGAGATTTATATAAAAGATTTATTTCTCTACGACACAGTTATGGAGTAATTAAAAAAAATGTTGTAAAAAAGGATATATTAAATAATTATTTTAGGAAAATTTATGCTGAATTGAAAATTGTGTGACGAACGTTCACAAGAGGTATGAAGGAGACTGGGTGGACATCCATAGGGCTACTCCAGAAGCTGTGAAGTGGCTGCCCGAACAGGAGCCAAGAGTGTAGAAGGAAAATACTCGATGACACAGCCAAAGGCACAGGAAAAGCTGTAGCCAAACAAAAAGTAAAGTAAGTACTAGAAAAATGTTGAAAATACTTATTATTTTGTTTAAAAACACACTGTTACACATATTTGAGAAATTTGATTTTAAATTAGGGTGTTTAGGTTTATATGGCCCCTTAACACTTCCCGCCTTCAAAAGAAATCTGAGGAATCATTTCCTTACACATAACACTTAAATTAGTCTCCTTATCCTATCCTTGTCCGTCCGTCCCTTGGGCCTAGATTGCGGCTCTAAGGGCCTAGGCAGTAAAGGCAGGGGTGGGCGGCTGACGCTGTTGTGCCCTCGTCAATTCTGTACTTAGAGAAGAGCAGGACGGACGCCTCTAGTCTCGCTCGGCAGTTACTCGTCAAACTGTGGCGAATGTTGTTGTGTGGTTCGGGCACACCGCCGGCGCAGACGTCGGGTCAGACATCCTGTGTTGACAACTAGACGTCAAATCTGACAGGTGATGATTGCGTCGGATGCCCCCGGTGTTAACCCGCGGAACCTTCGGACGCCAACACGAGGACCGAGGGGTCGGGGTACAAGCCCCTCCGACTTGAAACGGAGTGTACATAGCGGCCGATTTCGAGACCAATCGGAGGCCCTGACGTGTGAGGTTGGATTCTCGGGGGCAGTGGTGAACCCGATGGATGGTGGATATTTTGTGCTTGTCCGATGTTGCGGCTGCGTCCGGTGGTGAACAGGGCCAATGGGCTCTATAGCGTCGCCGGCGTGGAAGTGGATCGCGATCTCCCTCTATGTCCCCCCCCCCTCCCTCTCCTGTCCCCTCCGTTTCTTTATTGTTTTTGTTTTATATGTGTTTATATTTTCATTATATGTTTTATTCATATAAATTGTTGGTACGTATCATCAAAACCATATTCTTCACCAAATGAACATATTGCCATTGTGCACATGTGCTCAAAAAGTTTTAAATAAATAAATGAATATTAAAAAATGATGGTTATAAAAAAAAGTAGAAGCACTATTCGAAGCAGGTGCCTCACAGCACAAATGAACAATAATGTAAATGAAGCAAATATTATTTTTAGAATCTATTTTTGTCATATTTAAACAGTGGGTAGTGGCAGATCGGTTAACGCGGTTAGCGGTATCCAGTGGTCGTGAGTTCGAATCCTGCCACGACCGATTTCGTTCTCCTATAGTACAAGCATTGATGCATAATTTAGGGAATGTATGAGGATGTATATTTACTTGTTTCAAGGACATATTCATTATTTAAAAAAAACTAATGCATTAAAACTATTAAATTTCTTTTTAATGACAATAATGAGTTGCCGGTTTCGAAACGACCGCTTATTCCTCAGGACGGTCGTATTTACTGTAATAAAAGTAATGTCGTAAACCAATCCTATCAAAGATCTGATTCGTGATTGTCTAAAACAAAGATAGGTTAATATGGTGCTCAGTTCTGGCTGCTAACACTAAACAACACCGAAGAAGTTTTGATTTTAAACCAAATCTCGTTCAAAAAATATTTTTATTTATAATACTGTCTATAAAATCAATATTGTATTCTTTTTCCTCTCCTCGGTAACGATATATGGCAGTGTACTTTTATTTTTAAAAATGTCAAAAATATTGTTACTTACATATTTATTATAACTTTCGCGCGAATATCCTTACCTACTTGGTAGCGTAGTTAACCATCTGATCATATCTTTGGCAATGTTAATCTGTCAATCGTGCATAGATAAAATAACCATGGATCAACGGATGATAGATTTTGATTACATAATAGTTAGTGGTAAGTATCATGATATTATAATGTATTGATACTAAATATGCAGGCAATTATGTACGTGATTGGATATACCACTGTCTATATTTGGTCGCTAGACTTTAATCATATACACCATCGTGTCATTTCAAATAGAAAAACTAGACTGACATCATCATTTTCTTGGTGTTACCATGTTTGCCATTAAATATTATTATACATAGAATTCAAATACGATCCATTCTATCTAGGCTTTACAATTTAGTTTTTCATACTTGGAAATGTAGCTATTTGTTTTTTGTTGCTTGCTGGGCAACTAACAGATACATGTCAAATATTAATTTAACACGCACCCAATATCAAGTTGACACATTCTGGAAACTTCTTCTCCAGCCCTCATTCGTCCAGTAATGGACATAGGCCTCCCCCTGAGACCTCGACAGCTCCCTATCTTGGGCTGACCGCATACATCCGCCTCCAGCCACTCGTCTAATATCATCAGACCATCTTGTTTGAGGCCTTCCAACACTTGTTTTGCCCGTTCTATATCGCCATTCTAGCACTTTCTTTAGTCCATCTACTCCACTTCTGCTTGACCTTTTATTTTGCAATAAATAATAACAGAGAATAAATAATAATAGCGAAGCGAATTGTGCAAAAGTTGTTAGTTACGCAGAGAGGCATGGAGAGAAAAATGCTGGGCATTTCATTGAGAGATCAGAAGACAAACAAATGGATACGAGAGAAAACTAAAGTTGTGGACGTAGCTGAAAGGATGGCTACCCTGAAGTGGAGCTGGGCAGGTCATATTGCCAGATGTACTGACCAACGATGGACAAAAAAACTCCTAGAATAGCAACCTAGAACGGGAAGAAGGGGTGTAGGAAGACCACAGGCTAGGTGGTCGGATGACATCAGAAAGACTGTGGGAGTAAATTGGATGCAATGTGCCCGGAATAGAGACATGTGGAGGAGCAAGGGGGAGGCCTATATCCAACGATGGATTGAAAACGGCTGAGGAAGAAGAAGAAGAAGAATAATAGAGAGGCAGGCATTTATTATAGACCAAAGCTCTAGAGAACAGTGGTTTTACAGTCGAACAAGCCTGGGCCGAGGAATGGAGAAGTGGGCAAATCAATAGCAAGCACCTCTTCATGGACCCATCAAAAAGGGTTGCCGGTTTTGACTTAGAGCGCCAAGAGTGGGCAATAATGCACCGGATTAGGACAGGTTGCAGAAGAAGTGTAGCTGAGCGCCACAAATGGAGCTACATAAGTGACCCTATGTGGCCATCTAGTCCAAACCATAGATCACATTGTAACTATGTGTCCATCCCGCAGATTCGATGGAGGATATAAATAACCTGACGACCGAAGCCTGAATATGGGTTAGGGAACTTCTTGTAATCTTGTGAGCGCCTGACTCACCATACGAAAATATATATTATAGACTAATGCATGTTGCGCATAATATTGGCAACAATTGGATGGAACGCAAATCGAACCTGAATACCTCCTTTTTAGATAGGTGGATGTAACCTTTGGTGTTGAATAAATAAATGTATCTTATGTTGTGAATTTTATATGTCTGTGTATGTGTGAGGCTGTAGGTAAATGTAACAGAAAACAATATTGTGTTTGCAGATCAAAGCAGACCGGTTTCAACTTTTAAAAATATACTTCAGACAAATTTAAAGTTGAACAAATATAAACAGCGAACTAGTTGTGGTCATTACTGATCTTTCCGCTACAGAATTGATTATTCTTCTTCACTGATTATTAAAAAAATACAGCAGTAGAGAAACACCACGTAGGGGACATCAGCTATAAAAGTTTGCGTCCATTATACCCTCACGAAGAAGCGCAATACGTGGAATTCGGAAGATCGTGCCACATAAAAGAGTTCGAGAAGCGACTGGTTCGTGTGAATTGAAGGTTTACTGTGAACAGGTGTGCAAATTGAGTAAAACGAGTGACTCTATTGTGAATCGGTGGAAGAGGGACCAGTGATGCAAGTTCTTCTGAGCATCTCCCGTGGTAGTATATATAGAATAAACTTAGAATACCGACCTTGGTCTAGTGATTGCAATCCATCAGTCAATGATGGGTCGTCAATCAGACGCGTTTTTCGATGCTTTTAAAAACTTTAGAAATATAGGCAGTTAAACACATAAATTTATACTAAAAAATGTTTTTCTTAATAACTAACTTTTTTGACAAAATGAGTTTGATTTTGTATTTGTTCTAGCTTTTATGGTTTTTGAGATATATGGAAAAATAAAGTGAAAATTTAAAAGTTGAAAACCCCCGAATGAAATAAAAATTCACAATTCTGAATATAAAATTTTTGTAAGCTTATAATTTTCTATAGGTATATTCTGAAATTTTAGGCTCTGTGCATTGGGCGGATCAAAAGTTGTAAGGGTCGGATGGACACACACACACACTAAATGTTCTATTCCGAATTCTGAGTAAATTCATATATGGAACATATTTGCTGCGAAGCCACTAAGTTGGTGTTTGGCTTCAAAGTTGATAAAACCGTGAAAAATATAGACCTGGCATACAAATTTTGCGTGTCTTGGCTTGATACTTTGTCGGTTTGTCGGTTGAAGAGAAATAAATTCTCTTGATCACATCGATAGTTGGAAAAATGAAATTGCGAAAATACAACTCAAAATATTTCATACAAGTGGAGTATAATAATTTGTGTACATTTGATGAAACTTGAAGATGTCTCAAGTGTATTTTTACGATTTAAGTGCGAAGTAAGGCAGGATGAAAGGATGAAGCAAGGGGAAAGTCCATAACCGGTTTTGCTGAGGAAATACATTATCAACAATACAAACATCTGACTAAATTGCTGTCCTCAATCTCGCATGGTGTATTTTTTGCACTTTTATGGCACTCAAAGGACATAGTATGTCGTCGGCAAATAATATTAAATGCATATTTGGAATGAGACTTTCGCTTCAGCCAAAAAAGGCGAACAGCTGATGTATAATGGCATTTATGGCTATCTGCACAAAACCATGTTCCTTTTATTGGGACAGGCAGAGAAAATCATACTCATCTGTTTTTTGTTTCACTCAAATTAATACGATATTGGTCTATTCTAACGTTCCCCTTTTACAGAATATTGTTCACACAGTTGTGCTTCTATTTTCTTGTACCAGCATTTTTTCTCTTTCAGCTTAAGAAGACATATAACGCTAAATCTAGTCACTAAAAACATGATATATTAAAACCGCCTAATACACTATGAAGTTACGCGATACTAAGGGTAACTATCGCGTGCGTTAAAAAAGGTTTATACGTGATTTAAATTATCGCTAATCCAAAATTTGTTGATTTTTTGCAATTTAAGAACAAATCTTACTTGAAATGAAAAGTCTTTATCGATCATTCACTTTGATTTTATGCACTCTTTTAGCAAGATTTATTTCTCTACGACTCATAGTTATGGAGTAATTTTAAAAAAATGCTGTAAAAGAGGATATTTTTAATATTATTTCTAGGGGAATTCAACCTGAATTTTAAAATTGTGTGACGAACATTCACTAGAGAAATGTTGAATACACTTATGGTATTTTTTCTAGAAACACACTGTTTAACATATTTGAGGAATTCGATTTGAAATTGGGGTGTTTAGGTTTATATGCCCCCTTAATTGTCTTTTTCAATAGTTCTTTATTAATCCTTTCCACTGCAGTGTCAACTTTTGTTCTGTCAACAATTTTCTTCTTCAAATTGCACTCATCTTTAAAAATACCTTCTATCTATAGTTTATATATCACCATCAATGAAACTTAATGATTTGTTCAGCGCACGGTCGGGAAGATTTCTGGAAATAATGTTTTACTATTTTTCTTATTTACATGTATCAGTAACAGTAAGTGGGTACATAGTTCGCAAACGGACAGATTTTATAGGTACAAATAACATACATGTGCAAATTATATTGAAATAATGTAAAAATCTGCAATTTTCACCTATAGAATGCAACCACTCCCAGGTGCCAGACTTACCTTTTCCATACCTATATTCAATAAGAAAGAGAAAATAAAAAAAAATTACTTTTTACGCAACCACCAAACTTACAATACACCGATTTTGTAGAATTTTACAAAAGGAAAAAATTATAAAGTGTACAATTGAATTGGTTTTGTATATATTTTTTTTTAATAATGAATACGCGTGCTGGTCAGCAATTCTATTGTAGCAAGGTGTACCTACGTACCAAACGTCAAACGAATTTGCATCAAATATTTCGCAGATGGGCACCTTCGTGATTTCTAAAAATAAACAAGGTCCTCTGATTTTTTTTATAAAATCGACTGCTATACTGCCACCATATTGTTTTTTTTATGCGCACCTAAGAAAGAACGTTGCGAATATTATAACAATAGATAGGTATCCTACTTATAGGTAGGTATATAGTGATATGAGATGTCAATTAAAATTGGACACGGCACAATAACCTAAAAGATAATTAGATTGATTGTGCGTGTACATGATAGTGATGTCTTTTAAAACAATTAAGACGGTCTTTATTATTTATTTATTTGATTTATATTAGGTACACAAAGGAAGATTTATTGTCATGGGGTAATCTTCCAACCAACCTAAGTAACGTCTTAAAGCAAAATTATAAAACAGACGACTTCCATAAATAAACTGATCGCGGTAATGAGGAAAGAAAATTGGTTATTGGAAAACTCAGTATTAGGAATAAAGTTCAAGAATTATTTGTGAAATATAATTTATTTTTCTTTTAACAAAAATACTTGCTAATTTATTTGATAGTTTTCTATAGTAAATACAAATAAACGAAACAATTTGTATTAATTCTGCATATTTATTCAACGTTGCCCATAACTGTTTGGTCGCACAAAGACTTTATTTATTCTGCATATTTATTCAACGTTGACCATAGCTGTTTCGTCGTTCAAGGACATTATTAATTTTGCATATTTATTCATCGTTGCCCATAGCTGTTTGTTGTACAAGGACACTATTTAGTCTGCATATTTATTCAATGTTGACCATAGCTGTTTCGTCGTACAAGGACATTATTAATTTTGCATATTTATTCATCGTTGCCCATAGCTGTTTCGTCATACAAAGATATTATTAATTTTTCATATTTATTCATCGTTGCCCATAGCTGTTTGTTGAACAAGGACACTATTTACTCTGCATATTTATTCAACGTTGCCCATAGCTGTTTGTTGTACAAGGACACTATTTAGTCTGCATATTTATTCAACGTTGACCATAGCTGTTTCGTCGTATAAGGACATTATTAATTTTGCATATTTATTCATCGTTGCCCATAGCTGCTTGTTGTACAAGGACACTATTTACTCTGCATATTTATTCAACGTTGACCATAGCCGTTTCTTCGTACAAGGACATTATCAAGTCATTACTATATTAGGAGATTATCCTGTCTTGACTTGATATGTCCTTGTAAGATGAAATCGACATCATTAAATTAGGTAATATGGAATGGAGAATGAAAACATATTGTTTATTTATTACAAATCATCACTTATTGCTTTTTTATCTAAGAGAGCATATAACAAAAACATGATATTATATTAAAACCTACTAATATACTAAAAAGTTACGTGTTAGTACCTAACTATCGCACGCGTTAAAAGGTGTTTATGTGCGATTTAAATCATCGGAAACCAAAATTTTTGATAAAACTCACTTCAAATGAAAAAAACAATATATCAACCATTCACTTTGATTTTATCCACTCTTAAAGCACATAAAATATTTGTCTCTCTACAACATATTGTTTTGGAGTATTTTAAAAAAAAATCAGTAAAATGTATATTTTTCATATAATTTTTAAGTATAATTATTTTTGGTTATGCTGACGTCTGCTATCTCGACATCAAATCTGAGTTCTTATCTAGATTAGACCGTCTGCAGAATGTCTGCATTAGATACATCTTCGGTCTGAAAAAGTATGACCATGTATCGGAATTTCGTATAAAACTGGGCTGGTCTTCAATGGGCAAACGCAGGGATGTTCACACACTCTGTCTTCTCTATAAGATTTTGTATAGTGAGGTGGCACCAAAGTATCTCAGAGACAGGTTTCATTTTTCATCGGAGCATGGTCTTCCTCTAAGATCGGGTAATAACGGTCTTCTTGTGATTCCCTCCCACCGATCGGACTTCTACACTAATTCTTTTACTGTCCATAGTGCTAGGCTCTGGAATCAACTTCCCGTTAATACTCGAACCTTACCATCATTTTTCTCTTTTAAACAGCGGGTGAAACTCTGATGTCTCTCTTCCCTCCCTGCCTCATTTTCTATCTCCGCCTTTCTTTTTTCCCCTTCCCATCCCCCCTACATGCATATGTGTGTATGTATGTATGTATGTGTGTGTATATGTATATATATGTTCTTTTTTTTCTTCGTGATTGTGCTTTTCATATTTATACTTGATATATGGGTATTTTTATTATTAATATGTGTATGGGTATTTTTTTTTATTATTATTTTTATTCTCTAAGGTTGACTGGAAGATGTTGATTTCATTAACAAGTCCGCCTATTGGCTTTTTTAATGTTTTATCTTGCTCTTGTTTGTTTGTACTTATTTTGTTGTGATATTTTAGCCAATAAAGTATATTATTATTATAATATGCTGAATTTTAAAATTGTGTCTCAAACATTCACTAGAGAATAATTAAAAATACTTATGATATTTTTATAAAAAATACACTGTTATTGAGCATTATTATATTAGAGAAATTTGTTAAAGTACATTTACCTATTTAAAAATTACATACAATAATATATAATACAATGCTAATGTTTTCTATTTGAGCTAATAGCATGTGTTTAGAAACGTAACAACAAACACGTCAGTTGCAAAATGGCGAACGATATAAAAATATTATTACAAAAGACCGCATAAATATATATCATCATGTACCTCACGGGGTAGGCAGAGAAAATCGAATGCCACATATTTCTATCTTGACACACATTTATCGCCTTGTCAACATTAATACATGTTCGTCTTATACATGTTCGTCTGTTCTTCACGTTTCGTACATTTCCATCTTTCAGAATATTTTTCACATTGTCGTGCCTTTCTTTTCTTTGGCGTTTCGTATATTTTCTTCGTCAGGCGTTTATTCTTTCTTCCCAAGTGGCCAAACCATCTCAATGTGTTCTATTAATTATATGTTTCTTCGTCTTACATTCTTTCTTTGTTTTTTCATTACGCACTCTGTTTTACATACCTACACCGTTCTGTTACAAATTCTTCTAAGCGATCCAAAAGACCGCATCGATATTGTAAAAACCAAAACCGTGGTAAAACACCGTCTTTAAATTGACCATCACTAGACAATAACATAGGAGAGCAGATATGGCTATTTCGTTTAGTATAATATCCTTGACATAGTATTTTCTATTGTTTTGGTCACATATCTCTCTCAATGTCAGTATTATATTTTGATGTTGATATAGTTTACCACATGCTTAGCACGATCCATCTCATTGTTTATAGTAATTGATTATCATACCTCTACCGTTATAATAATAATAAAGATTAACCGACTTTAACTAATCACTATAGTTATAAATCGAACGACTTATGTGACTTATGATTCATATATTTCATTTTTTGCTGTAAATAATGAAAACAATGTTCATAAATTAATGAAATTTGCGAAAAAAAAATATCCGTGGTTCGTGGCTCCCAAATAAAAAATGATTATTTCGAAGACCTGCAAAAACGCTATTGTTTCAGCCGCGTGCCAAATACGTCATAATGAAGTGGGAAGAATCACAATAACCAGAGAAACGGAAAAATAATGACATATATTGTCATGCCTACATATTTTTATTATAAAAATTATATATTTTTCTAACTCCAATGGAAATAAATTGAATATTTTGTCTCCAAGGAATTGATAATGTCTTTGTTCAAATGTTCAATTAATCCTGTATGTTGGTTTGTCTAGTCTGTCTAGTCTGTCTAGTCAGTCTAGTCTGTCTAGTCTGTTTATTCTGTCTAGTCTGCCTATTCTGTCTAGTCTGCCTATTCTGTCTATAATGTATATGCAAGAGTTTTAAGCATATATCATGCAAATCTTTATTTGGGCCGGAAACATGAAATTTATTCTATGACATTTTCATTTGTGACATGGTATCGCCTCCAGATGGCCGCAGTGTTCTAAGCAGGAGCACTTTCATTGCGGTATTGTGCACCGTACACAATATGCTCAATTCTTCTTCTTCATCTGCTTCAGCTAGGACTAAGTCCTGTTGTTCTTGGAACCTGCTCCTGAGAGGTGGATGTTCAGCTCTCCTTCCTACGTTTGAAGTCTGCTACACGCAGAATACTCTCTGCTGCTATCTTCACCATTCAATTAAATTGTTACCAAAAAAAGTCAAACATCATCTACTACTATAAAAGTACTTACCTACCACTTTAGTTTTTCAATGTTTTGTCCTAAATTTCGGTCATAATATAACCTGTTCATAAATTCCCAATACTCAGCCAAATATTTGACGAAACTAAATTTCAATCCTGGCTTTTGGTGTATTTTTCAGGGAATTCATAATACTATGTCGCATCGACTAAAAAGGAGTTAGCTACGTCTGCATAGAGTTTGTAATATAAACTGTATCTATATTTTGCCCGTTACATAATAAAAACTAAATACATATTTAAATAATAATACCTATGTATATTACATACGTACGCAGTTTGTTTTGATCAAAATGATAATGAATCTGACACCAAACATGGTGAATTAGGTCCAATGTCTTATGTTTGATGTAAATTACCTCTTGAATGTATCAATAAAGGCGTATTTTTACCATATTTGGCTTACACCATGACTTACTTGAAAACAAAAACACTATCTATACAATCAAATCTAGTACATTGATCTCAAAGAGACGTGATAAGGTCTTCCAAGAAAACATGTACCTAGTCAATTTATACTAACGCTTATTTTTCTAATAATGTCATGACTTTTACTCGTATTCAGAGTCAAATATGAGCATTGAGGAGGCTTTCAAGGTACCTTGAAGATGTGTGTCGCCCTTAAGGAATCTATACCTCAAGGAAAGCATAGCTAACGGTTTAGATTATTGTACAAAGATAATCTGTTTACCCGTTCCTTTTGAAAAGATATTATATATAGAATAAAATATTTGGATGGTTGGATACCCAAGTATTTTAAATATTTGAGTTTTTCAATATTTTTAATGGTTAGGGTGCCCAATCGGAAAACACTGCGATATTCTCTTTCAATTGAAGTAAAAATCTATTTCATAGGCCTTGCAGTTTTTTTATAGTTATTTACAATGAAAAAATATAAAACATATTTTAATTCAACATTTTTTATTTAAACATTTTTTCATGAAAAATATTTAACAAATTTAAATTTGAAAAAATGGAGTCGTGTCTTTTGAGAGTACTGGGAAAAGATTTTCATAATAAATTTACTATTTAGCCTACTCCAGATTTGTCTGTGAATACGGGTATTGGGCTAAAATTAGGTACAAATGATTTTTCATACACCTGTCGTTTTACAAAAAAATATTTCAATTTATAAAGCATCTTTCCTCTCCATCGAACAAATTTTAAAAGGATTTTATTGTTTTTTTTAGAATCATTATTTTTTATATACATTGAAAAAAAAGTGAAGCAATAACATACACATAATATTTTTTTCATAAACTCGTACACATATTCTCAAATCCCAAGAAAAACGGAAAGATGTTCTGGTTAGTAACTATATGGTTTCGCTTTAATCTTTTAATAGACTCTTTGAAGTCATACTTTATACATTTTTGTCTATTAAATCACAGCTCAAGACACTTTTCTAAATATACACATATGTTACTCTTTGTAATACAGTTAACAAATTTACATGTTTTAAGTAATAATAATAATAATAATATAATATAATAAAATACATACAGGAACTTATAGTTGTTGAACATTTAATTTATAATTTATAGTGTATAAAATAAAATAAAATAGTTGTTGGGAAGTACCATATTTTTTAGTTCCTCCAATAAATCTTTGTCTATCTAATCTAAGTAGGAGTAATTCCTGTTTTAAGTAAGGACAATTTTATCACAATCTTAATAACAAGTCCACTTCAAGCTACATGATTGTAATATTGTTTAAATATTATGGTAAAAAACTGAGTGCCGCACTTCTATAATGTATTGACAGACATTCATCGCTTTACATACATACATTCATGCTCGAACTCATTCAAAGAAAAAAAAAACTGCTTCGGTATATTAGTCCCTTATTAATTGATACAATATGATAATCAAAGAGTTCGAATATTCTTTTTTAATTGCATATACGCAAACATTGGATTGACAAACATTATTTCAACATCTCAACAGAGACGATGTTGGGAATTGTAGTATTTCTGGCGCAGTTCAAGGATGACATCTGTGCGTGACACCGTCATCTCATTTATAAGGACTGTTGCTTTCATTGTTTACAAATAAATTAATTTCTCAATTTCTCAATAGATGGCGTTACAAAAAGGCTTTTCCGTTACTCCATAGATGGCAATAGCATAGTCCCTTATTTTCAGGAGAAATGTTACACATTATTCAAATATATAGAACTTTCAAAAATTACATTGATAAGGGAACTCAATAAGAAGGCATAATTGGTGAACGTTGCGCAAGCGCATAAAGTGATCACGTAAACCAGCCGATGACAGGTCGTAAGCCCTGTAGGTGCCTCGAGTTCCTGGTTCTTCTACAATATCCCAACTTCGTCTCTATTGAGATGTTGAAAAAATATTTGTCAATAAAAAACATCAAAGAGTTATTCGTACTGGATAAGTTTGAAAAAATCAAGGCAAGAGAAAATATCAAATAAAAATTATATAATATGAAATTAATGTTTAATTGAGGGTTGAATTTCAACCAAGATTTGTTCAATGAAATCGAGAATAATGTATATATGTAACGGTAGTAATATTAATATTACCTATCATAGCACGAAATCAACAATTTTATCTCTTGATATTTAAGCACTTACCATCAAAAAAAGTCTACAAAATTCTACACATTTAAATTATGTCTACTTACATACTGAACTTTTCTGTTGTCTCCATCACAGACACAACGTGATATTTAACCCAGATCAGTACAAACTATATACCTAGTTCAAAAAGGATAAAGCGAGAGAAATATTCAGTAAAGTTTCAAGTCCATATTATGGTGGTACCTATACCTACTGTTGCAGCATGACATCACTGCTATATACTTGAAATTGTTGTTGTTGGTTACTGGTTCACATCCCACGCACCCATAAAGTGTAGGAACAAATATACAAATCTACACAAACACATTGTATATTATTAACAATCATAATATTAACACTACACATTCTATTTATTATAAAAAATGCAATTGATTTAAATCAAATTAACTAAAATATATTTTATATTTTCGGAGCACATTTCTAACAACTCACTTTGTTTAAACTACGAATAAGTTATTGTATAAGAATGATTTCGATCGCTTCTTCCGTCATGTTGTCATCCGTCCTGATAAAGAATCTGTCGCTTCGAAAACAGTCGTATTAAATAAATCATTCATGATTTAAAACAAAGTGATTGTACGTAATAACATGTAATATTAATAAAATTTAATTTAATTGGTTCATTAAATTTAATATAAAAAAACGACTTCAAAATGAATGTATTTAAAGATAGAAAAATGAGGTGTTCGGTTCTCTGAGGGATATGAGGGTCACGGCGTGATGGTATGTATGTAGCCATAATCTTTCATACAATTCGCCTATACAATTGTATACGCAAATCCTTCATAAATTGATGAGTTTCATGATTCCCATTATCAAGTCTTTTGGATTAGTTCAAATGGAAAGTAATCCCTTTCTAATGAACAAGGAATCATCGAATTCGGACGGCATGGTAAAGAATTATTATTAATTGCAGATGACTTTGCAAATTGAAGAGTTTTATATTTTTTTCTCGTGAGTTCCATCATCAGAATTCGATAAAATTCATATGTGTGATCATCTTTGAAGCACTCCCTTTCTATTAAAAAAGAAATCATTAAAATCTGACAATTTTGTAAAGATTTCTTATCTTTGAAGAGCAAAATGAAGAGTTTGATGAATTTCTCGTGGATCCCATAAACATATCTTGACCACATTGAAATGGAACCAATCGGAAAATACCCCTTTTCAAACGAAAAAAGAATCATCGAAATCGGTCAACGCGGTAAAAAGAAATCGCTGAACTGAACATCATAAAAAAGTAAGTTCATGTCGAATTGATAACCTCCTCAGTTTTTGGAAGTCTGTTAATAATATTGTCTTTGATTTAATAGCCACGTATCGTTAGGGTTGTATTACAAGAGTTATTTTATAAAAAAAATGTAAGAAAAGGGTAAAGTCCCGTACTGCAAGAATACTGCTTACGGGACCTCAACTTTTTCTTACATTATTCTCAATTAACTCCCTTAATATGACCCTTGAGGTGTCTCTTTGAGAACTTGTGTATGAAACTACATCATAATCTTTCATTCACTTATCATAGATATCTTCTTGTTTTTACTATCAAATAAAACTATTAATATATTGCTGATTCTATCTGTTATTATTGAACCATATTTGCATACTGGAAGATACATTATTCTCAAGTAATTTACCAATATGTAGGAATATACAGCAAGTTGGTAATTAAATACTACATTGAGTTAAGTTGAATTTTATTACTTGTCACACCTTTATGTTTGTTGACATTTCATAATAATATTGCTGCATATTTTTATCAAAATTTATCTACATCTTCTGACATTTTCTTTATATACTTAATTATTACAATATGAATATGGGTAGCAATATCATTTATTATAAATATATAAAATATTGAATATATATTATTATTGAAATACTTAATTACTTCATCATTTCAATATGAAAAAATAAATTTAAAAAATATTAATATGAATATTTATAGTAGGCATAACATAAGCAAATGTCTTGGTACACACAGAGTGACTGTCATCAAAATTTGGTGGCAATCGATATAACGTAGGTATTTGAATACTTTAGGAAAGGTTCGGAACGAAAATTGAAACAGTAGGTACTCAATACTAATATCAAAAAGTATATGTTGTTAGTAAAGGGAATTAAAGTTCGAAAAGCAAATACTGCTATATAAATGTGTCATTTATATTCGATTTATATTTAAACATTGAATGTGTTTGGACTAAACTCTCTGGACTAAAGTCGTAGCATATGTCAGCTCTGTATCTTTCTTTGGTACTTTGTGGTACAAAACAATTTTTATATCTTGGTCCATGTCTCAAATCAATCATAAAAGCGCTTATTTTATTAACATAAATGAAGTAAGATTAGCTCAAAATAAAATTATCTAGGAGTTCATTACAAACATGGCGATATGACAAATTAAAAAAAAAATACCCTCTATCTACTATCAACATAAACTTATATATTTTTCATTCTGTCATTGCAGAACAAACTTAACCAACAATATATGTTACTATTTCGATAATAATTACTGCCTGCAATATAAAAAATAATATTCACATTTAGGTAGATGCGTATATTAATCATTCAAAATTAAAAAGTGATGTCTCCATCGGGAATGAACCCGGGATCTTTTGCTCAGATGTCAGATATCTAACCAACTGAGCTTCGAAGGCAGACTATAATTGTAAGGAAATGTAAATAAATTATATTAACTGAACTTCGAAGGCCGACTATTGAGATTCGAAGACCGACTATTATGTAAAGAAATGTAAAAAAATGATAGAAACTAAGCTTCGAAGGCCAAATATTATCCAATTAAATGATAATATATCAGTCATTTTTATTACAAGTTACATTTTTGTTATTTTTTTATTTTATATTACTTCTCGGGCAACTAACAGGTACTATGTCAAATATAAATTTAACACGCACGAAATAACAAGTTGCCACATTCTGGAGACTTGCGATATTAATCGTTTCACAGATCCAGACTGAAAACACAATTAAAAACCGTGCGTCTCCGCCGTGAATCGAACCTGGGACCTTTGGATCAGCAGTCAGATACCTAACCAACTGATCCACGAAGGCCGACCATAATGAAAACAAGAAACGTTATACGTCTTGTTTCATAGAGCTGTAGAAGGTTTTGTAAAATGCGATAACAAAAATTGTAAACCGCCCAAAATATTCATTTGAAGTATCGCTTCAAATGCACTTTCTCCATGACTCAGACAGACAAAAAAATTTCCCACAAACGAAAAATGGTAATGTTACCATCACTGTCCGTCTGGCGGCAAAATATGGCGGGAATTTGGACAGCTCTCCTTAGGCGATGGACATGCGCAATACTCACTCGAGGTCGCTGTCTTCTTTGACATACTGCAGCGGAATAATACACGTGCAACTTAAATGTTTTTTTCTGCTCCAATGAACGCTGAAATCATTCGATTGAATAAAAGAAATCATTTTGTATCTTGAAAACATTAATCTGGTAAAGTTTTCGTTTGAAAATATCCCAAAGGGTTGCAATGGCGGACAAACGTGAGGACATGTGTGTGGGAAGTGTGACCGTGAGATGTGACGTCACAGATGTTATGATTATGATCTATGCATCTCTATGACATTGTGAATAAATTTAATGCGGCGCGGTGTGTAAATATGATTGATAATAACCAATTATCTGTGTAACTTGTATGGGTGACTCGTGATATTTTGAAATACGTTCACGTAAAGGTTACTTTTATCAGAAAACATTCAATACATATCACTTATTCATGATGAATAACCTATCATAAATAATTATTATTATTTATGATAGGTTATATCTATGTATTGTATATTTAACGTCCCAAAAGTAGGTAATTAAAATGCATACTAAATTTATCCATAACTTCTGTACTTATGTCTAAGAGCAACGTCAAAAAACAAATTATTTTTAATGGCTGCTTTTTCGTATTTCTTTTCTTATTGAATATAGAACTGATCGAACGGGTGGAGAGAGAAAGCCGAAAGTATGGGTTGGAAATAAATAGAAGCAAAACCAAACTCATGATTATTGACAGGGAAAATCTCCTACAGCTTTCGGGAAGACTGCAAGGTCTGGAAACTGTTAAGGACTTTGTATACCTAGGTTCTCAAATCAGTGCTGATGGTGGGTGTGAGAAGGAAACAAAATGACGAATAGCCATGGCTAAAAATGCTTTAACACTTCTGAACAAGATCTGGAAAGATCGAGGTATTTCCAACTCCACCAAAATTAAAATCATCAGAACTTTCCATATAACGCTATAAGGCCATATAACGCTAGATCTAAATCGATTATGAGTCTAAAAATGTGACGCCAAATACACAATGAAGTTCCGTGGGCAACTATCGCGTGCTCATAAAAAGAGTTTTTATACCTGATTCAAATGATCGGAAATCCAAAAATTGGTTGACTCTTTGCATTTTCAGAACAAATCAGGGGGGCAAGTCCGGCGTAATGAAAACCCTCCATTTACATAGATAATCGATTTTTCAAATTTTCTTTATACAATACTTTTGCTATATAGGTTTACAAATGTGGGTTACCACCACGATATGGGTTACCATGGAACGGGACTTGCCCTGCTGACTTGAAATAACAAAACCATCTCGAAAATTCATATTGATTTTATGCACTCTCAAAATAAAATAGTATTATTTTCTACATTTTATAGTTATGGAATAATTTAAAAATGATGTCCTTAAATAATACATACATACATACCATCACGCCATGTCCCTCGCGGGATAGGCAGAGATAACCGAACGCCAATTATTTCTATCTTGACACACATTCATCGCCTCGTCGACATTCATACATCGTCTTATACATGTTTCTGACATTTCCGTCTGTTATTCATGCTTCTGACATTTCCGTCTTTCAAAATACCGTTCACGTGGACGTGTCATCCCTTCCTTGGACGTGAATGCTTAAATAATGATATTCCAACTGTCGATTCGTTCATGAGAATTCAATTCTCTTAATGAATCGACATTATTAAGCCAAGAAGCGTGTACGAAGGAAAATTTTGTAAAGTGTAGTGGACTTTTTGCATGCTAATAGCACCAACTAGAGGCCTCGCAGCATATATGTTCCCATACATGGATTTTCTCAGAATTCGGAGTAGAACATTTTATGTGAGTTTTGTGTGTGTGTGTCTGTGTGTGTGTGTCTGTCTGTCCCCCTCTTATAACTTTTGATCCGCTTAATTTACAGAGCCCAAAATTTTAAAATATATAAAAAATTACAAGCCTACAAAACTTTTATACTCAGAATTGTCAATTTTTGTGTCAGTCAGGGGTTATCAACTTTTGAAATTTTGATTTATTTTTCCATATATCTCAGAAACCGTAAAAGCTAGAACGCTGAAATTTGGTATAAACATAGACAAACACAAAATCTCAAATTAGTTTTTTTAAAAAAATTCCAGGGTTTCTCAAACAATTTTTATTAAGAAAAATATTTTTTTTATGATAAATTTATGAGTTTAACTGCCTATATTTCCAATTTTTTTAAAAATATCGAAAAAAGCCGAAACACCCCAACTAGAAAATTTAATTTTCTATAAAAAATATTAGAATTGTATTAGCACATCGCAATTTTTTTTTAATAATTTTTATAAAAATTAAATTTAGTGACGACATTGTTTCATACAATTTGTATGGAAGTAGCCTACACACAATATCTAAGAAGACTTAATAGTTTGATACTAATCTCCAAACATACATACCATCATGCTGTTTTCAAATTCTGGGTAGGATCAAAGGACTGACCTCCATACTGTCCTATCTTGACATACATACCAACATGTGTTAAAATTTTCAATAATTTGGATTTATGGGTTTATAGTTTGATTCTTATTCTTCAACTATACATACTATCGCTATCGACAGTTGGATCTCATGTGTTACATGCAACTAGTATATTATTATCTTACGAACAGCGGCCTTACTCTCAACTGCAAATCCGATCCCAATACGATCCGACTCGCTAAGAACATAACTTTGTAACGGAGAATGAATGCGGTAGGTAGGTTTGTTAATACTACATTATTATAAGGTCTTTGGTTAATAGTAATAATCGTTCATTTGAATGTACGCAGGCGGCAGATAGGTAAGTTCTAAATGAAAATTTGAAATCGGGATCGGATTCGAGTTTCAAAAGCTAGGGCTACAGGCGTCACAATTTTGCTCAAGTGTGGCAGAGCAGCTAGCAATCCAATGGGGCGAGGGTTCGAATCTCGCCTCGACCGATTTATTTCAGATATAGTACAAGCATTACATATGCTTAGTTTAGAAAACGTATGGACACTCTTACAACTATAATGCGATGGTGTAGTTCAACCAACTTGAAACTAATTTAAGACTGGTAACTGAATTTAATAATTAAAAAAAAACAATTATTGAGTAATATCTATAATATTAATTTTGCTATCCAACTGCCGATTCGTTCAAGAGAATTTATTTATCTTAACAGATCAACATTGTTTCAAGAAAGGATGCGCGAGATTTGTATGGCCAGGTATATATTTTTCGTGGATTTTTCAACATTGAAGTAAAAAAATACCAACTTCGAGGTTTCGCAGCATATAATAAATTATGCATATGGATTAACTCAAAATTCGGAGTAGAAAATTTAGTGTGTCTGTGTGTGTGTGTCCCTTTATAACTTTTGATTCGCTTAATTCACAGTGCCCAAAAATTTCAGAAAATATAGAATGCTGAAAAACGCTAAAGGTTAGTATTAATTCAATATCCCGAAACAATTTTCACGAAAAAGTTCCAGCGTTTCTCAAATTTATTTTATAAACATAAACATTTTATTAAAAAATTGTGCAAAACTGCCTATATTTCTATTTTTTTAAATATCAAAACACGCCGAAAAACCCCAACTAGATAATTTAATTTTCTATAAAAAAATTTACATTATAGCAGTAACTATTAAACTTCTTTATCAAATTATTAAAAAATTGAATTTAGTGACGACATAATTTCATAAAATTTGTATGGCAGTAAAATAAAATAAAAAAATATTCGGAATAGGCAAAAAGGACTGACATCCAAACTATCCTATCTTGACATATATATGTTTTGTATAGGATATGTGATGACACGGATATAAAATTATAAATAATGACTGTATTTTCGCAGGGGTGACATATTCTAACCAAATATGGTATTATGTTGTAACCACTGTAAGACAGAAGGAAGAGATATTGATGGAACACACTCACTTACTTGATTATTACAATAATAAGTGGACTAACCAAATATGGTATTATGTTGCAACCACTGTAAGGCAGAAGGAAGAGATATTGATGGAACACACTCACTTACTTGATTATTACAATAATAAGTGGACTAACCAAATATGGTATTATGTTGCAACCACTGTAAGGCAGAAGGAAGAGATATTTATGGAACACACTCACTTACTTGATTATTACAATAATAAGTGGACTAACCAAATATGGTATTATGTTGCAACCACTGTAAGGCAGAAGGAAGAGATATTGATGGAACACACTCACTTACTTGATTATTACAATAATAAGTGGACTAACCAAATATGGTATTATGTTGCAACCACTGTAAGGCAGAAGGAAAAGATATTGATGGAACACACTCACTTACTTGATTATTACAATAATAAGTGGACTAACCAAATATGGTATTATGTTGCAACCACTGTAAGGCAGAAGGAAAAGATATTGATGGAACACACTCACTTACTTGATTATTACAATAATAAGTGGACTAACCAAATATAGTATTATGTTGCAACCACTGTAAGGCAGAAGGAAAAGATATTGATGGAACACACTCACTTACTTGATTATTACAATAATAAGTGGACTAACCAAATATGGTATTATGTTGCAACCACTGTAAGGCAGAAGGAAAAGATATTGATGGAACACACTCACTTACTTGATTATTACAATAATAAGTGGACTAACCAAATATGGTATTATGTTGCAACCACTGTAAGGCGGAAGGAAAAGATATTGATGGAACACACTCACTTACTTGATTATTACAATATTAAGTGGACTGTATTTTCGCAGGGGTGATTTATTTTAATCAAATATGGTATTATGTTGCAACCACTGTAAGGCAGAAGGAAAAGATATTAATGGAACTCACTCACTTACTTGATTATTACAATTTTGTCCCTATGTCTACTCCTTTGTCCCGATGGTCACAACTTGTAGCCCTTGTCACACGCGCGCGTTGAGAGAACAATTTAAATGTAAATGAGGTAAAAATTATTCGAATATGAGGGTGGGAAGTGATTGCAACAATTATGTCATTCTGGTATAAGTAAAATTGCAACAATTCTTCTTATTTTTTTTTTTTGCTTTTACATTATGTAAAGTCTGATTTTTTTAAGAGTGCCAAAGCTCATAGGGTGACCATGGTGTAAAAAAAAATATAATGGGATTTTTTTTATCATTTCATGATATAAAACGGTTGTAACTTTCACATGCATATATCTTCAAATCTTTTCATACCTATTCTTACTCCCGGTACCATGCGGCTTTAATGGGTCTATATTATTAGGTATTGTCTGCAAATGTTAATGGGCATCTCCTGGGAAAGTAATATTTAAACAAAATATTTATTTGATACTTTTTATTAGGAAAATAAAAGAATACATTATGAAGTATTTAATCCTTATAATAATAAACAGTTAAGTACATATTATTTTACAAAATAATAAATTATATTATACAAAATATTTACATAATAGTTCATTGAGGCAAACACACATACATAAATAATATATCTATGTAACTAATACAAATAAATAATGGACACTTATTCTATACTAAGACGGTGATAACACATGTTTATAATAATAATTATATATCGATATTAAACAAAAAATAAAATACATAAGTTAGAAATAAAAAATGAAATTCTTAATTTATGTAGAACACATGGTCACCATAAAAAATCAAACGTGCGCTCACTTTGAGAGATAGATACGTACTGTCGGGTTTGTTGATGTTTGTTGTTAAGGACACCAAATGGTGTAAACCAATCAGCAACCACGAGTCTACTAATACATTTACATGCGTAAATACTATGCATTTTTTTTGTTTATGTATAGAATTGGCACTTTAAAAAAAATCAGACTTTACATTATAGTAGCAGGTACATCTCAAACTTTTTTAAACAATTTTTATAAAACTTGACTTTAGTGACGACATCGTTTAATACAATTCGTAAGGCAGTACACACTACACAATATCTACGGGGACTCAATAGTTTGATACTTAATCTCCAAACGTAGGTACATATATACATAGCTGTTTACATATTTGGGGTAGAAAAAAGGATTGAACTCCACACTATCCTATTCTGACATACAATTTTTGTATAGAAAAAAAATATCATAAAATATTGAAAAATTTTGATTTAAGGGTAAATAGTTTGGTACGTATTCTTCAACTACATTTATGTACATTGTTTTTCATATTATATTATGTTAAATATTGAATTGAATTATTAATAAAAAAATATAATAAAATGTATATATGATACCATATTGTTTCAAGGATATATTCATTATGATTAAACGGAAAAAATATGATGATAAAATAGGTATAGGTATTTTTACAATAAATTGATTCGCATCATAAAATGTATTTGGAAAGTGATCTTGCTAACGATCAATCATGCATTTATTTTGACCTCATATTTTAAGGACTACATTTTTGCGGGGAATAAAGCAATGACACAATGTGTTACATTAGCACTAAATAAGATGGGTGTCTGTTGAACCAAATTGCATATGTCGTTTATCACACATTATGTGTAAAATGCATCTTTAAGTGGTTCAATTCGGTCGTGTCATTAAATTAATATTCTTTAAATTAATTTGTTGAGATAAACATTGGACAGAGATTGGCAGTATCCTGTCATTCCTTGTTACATCCAATCTGTATCTCTCTGCTCGGCCATATTCCTCTGACATCATCGTGTATTTCATATCGGATTGGGATAGCGTCATTCTTGGAACTAATTTTAGACTTAAATTTCACTGTAAATTCCGCACCTGGGTGAAAATATGTTTGTCGCTTGGGGGAATGGACTGGAAGAACACTTCCATTTGCGAAGATGACGAGGATTGTTATTCTTAAAAACAAATCAGATGAAGATAGTATCAAAAAATAAAAAAAAAAACACAGTGATACAATTGTCGTATTAAGATATGTTTTTCAATAAATATAAGTATTTATTTATCATCAAATTTATTTATATAAAAAAATATATAGCATAAAAAAGATGTACAAAAAAAGATCAATTACATACAAGTCACAAGAGAACAGAAAAATTAACAGTCAAATTTATTCAAAAACTCGAATTTTTATTCTCTACAAAGCGCAAATACATACGTCCAATTTATTGTTGTCACCTCTGGAGTACGCCCCAAATATCTACTGAATACCCTCAATGCTGTACAAAGGCGTGATTTCTCTAAAAGATGCAGAGAGGTATGGGATGTGGGAAAGATGTGGATGGGCTTGGTAACACAGTGCGGGCAACTTGGGAAAGACAAAAATACAGATATAGGCAACATTAAAATGTTGCAACATTAAATGCTCATTATAACTTATAGGAATCTTACTGGATTCTTATAATTATTTTATTACCTAGATTTTAGTAGATATGTACCTACTGGTCATTATTATTTTTTATTTGTGATATTTTTTGAATTACCTCTCGGGAAACTTACAGATACTTTTTCAAAATGTTTATTTAACAAGTACCAATAACAATTTAACATATTGTTTCACAGATCCAGACTAACCTGTGACTACACCGGGACCTTCGATATCAGTAGTCGAATATCCACGATTTATTACTCTCCACACCATGGAATAGGGGAGAGTCATGATTTCGCCAAATTTAAGCGTATTTTTTTACATCAATTTCTCAATGGGTATCATGTAGAGAATGCACACTATGAGTTTCATCGTGATGTGTTTGTGTGTATGGCGTATACGGCGTACAAGCCGTACGCCGTACCATTTATCTTTTTTGTGTCCTCTCTATAGCCCAAATTATAAGTCCGATCGACTTCATATTAACATCATATGTGTAAAGTGCAAAGACCTAGAGCTGATTAGTTTTCCATATACAACTTTTGATTTCTTCTCTATGAATTCATCATTTACGTTGTTTTTTTTGTGTCCTCTCTGCAGCCCAAACTATAAGTCCGATTGACTTCATATTGATATCATATGTGTTAAGTCCATAAACTTAGAGCTGATTAGTTTTCCATAGACAACGGTTCATTTTTTCTCAATGTTTCTTTATGATTTCATCTATTAAAACTAAAAAAATGCTCTCACGACCTGGAAATTAGAGATATTTTAATTTGGTTTCAACTATTTATACAACACCAAGAATATTCATAAAATTATATTCAAAGTTGGTCAATGTTAAAAGAAAAATATTCAACTGTTTCAAAAATTATATTTTATTTATTTTCACATATTTTTTCACACCTCCATAAGCTCCGGCACATAGACAATTTAATAAAATATAACCAATTTTGTCCGATGATCGCATAATCGAAACTGTACCTTGATCGAAAGATTGAATAAATATTGATTTGATCATAAATTTTATTAGCAGATTCGCTATTTTTTAAGCAGGTAGGCAGGTACCAACTGCACCCACTCAAAGCATTTTTAATGCTAATAATATATCAATACCCCCACATGCATTAAAGACAGGGCTGCCAGCATTTTAATATTGTTGACGCCGGACAAAAAATTTTAAAACTCCGGACATTTGGGTGAAACGTGTTTTCTTTTACCCGGACACTTCTGGAAAATACAATCGTTTATATTCTCATTTTTTATTCATTTATACAGCTTATTTGCGATATTAACTACAGCGTATCAAATAAAATGTCAAAAAAAATATTATATAAACCATTCTCATTCTGAGTTAATCTGATAAGATTGGTAAACATAGTGTAAATAAATTATAAGTAATCTAGTTCATTAAATTAAAATTACACTCTTTTTAATTTTAATGAAATCAAGTTTTTTTACTTAATCAACCAACCAAATTTTCCTTGACACAAAGAGAGTCCGGGTTTCACCCGGGTCCCGGACATTTTATGAAGACGCCTTCCGGACACTACATTCCAAACTAGGACAAATTCGGGGAATTCCGGAGGGACGGCTGCCCTACTTACAGGTAATAATATTATACATTGGTTGTAAAACATTTCAATAACACAATAGTATACTTACATATTATGTATTTTGACCGCTACACTAGCAATATAATTCATGTTCGTTTAACGATTTTTTTGGTTAAATTAGGACAGTTGTTTATAGTTGAAACTCATTAATAGTTATGTAATTGTCACTCGTAAATAAAATTCCCAGAGGACATAAGATTTCACAATATGCACCTTTTACATAATGAGAAACTCATAGTATGCACTTTCTACATGATAGGTACATGTTGAGAAGTTTTAAGTAAAATTGCACTACTAGTAAGATGAACATGTATGAGATAACATAAATGTTAATGAGGTGATGTGTAGGTACATGTGTTAAGATAGAAGAATGCGGTGTTTGATTCTCACTGCCTACTCCTTAAGAAGGATAAAAGTGGAGGGTAAAAAATACACTTGTCTATAGAGACACATACAATATCACTATGAAGTTGATCACTCAATTTTCCCATACAGAAGCTATTTTATTTCTGTTATATACATTTTCATACAAATATGAAATTTATTTCACATTGATATGGCAGACCATAGATTTTTTTTTTAAATTTTGAGATTCCTTAATGCATTTTTGATGAGTGTATTTTTAATACATCAAACCGTGAGAAAATGTTAAAACATTAACTGTAGGAAATTTTCTCTAGTTTTATTATATGTAAATGTTTTAATTGTGATATGAGTCGGAAAGGAGATATTGTCAAAAAAACTACTTTTAGGTACCATTTTTCCAATAGGGGCAAAGTTGAAAAATTCGGAGAGCATATCAAAATGTATAAAATTACCCATTTTTAAAACTCCAAACTTTCTTGGTAAAAATATAGCTGTCGCCAAAAATCTTGAGCCATTTCGCCGAGAAGGGCACGTATAGCAACGAAGCATAAAAGACACGAATTTGCGCTCTGCTCACCCAGATGCCTGGTTCAAGATATTACTATAGCGGAAACGGACAAAATTATAATTATCGTAAAACAACTTGAGCCAGACTTCCGGGTGCGCAGATCGCAAATTTGTCATTTTGCTTGGTTGGTATATGTGCAAATCACCCCCCTTCTCGATAAAATAGCTCAACATATTTGGCAACAACTTTATCAATGTTAGTAGGTACTTGAATATTTTAATATAATTTTTGCGTTAACTATACCTATCCATCTAAAACTCTTATTTTATTTTATTTTATACAAAGTATACAAACAATAACTGGACAAAATATACAGGTGATACAAATATAAAAAAAAAAATTAGCATGCCCAGCATCACTTACATGTATACATTATTACCATTTATATATTTATGTAGTGTAGGAGAAAAAAAGAAAACAGTAAATAATCAGATATGTGACATGTGAGTGGGGAGTGTGTGTGTGTGTGTGTGAGTATGTGTATGTGTGGGTGTGTGTGGGAGTGTATGAGGATGTGTGTGAACCTTTATGTGATGAACCCAACTTATCAGCATGAGTATCTAGGATTATATTAGAGTACTTAATAATCTATTCTTTACCATAATCAATGGGGAGTTAAAAAGGTCTGCATCACTAATGTTGGAGTTATAAAAATGGGAAGTGCGGTATATGAAAGAATTCTGTCTGGCATTAGTGTTACAAATGGGGAGGTAAAGTAGGTCAGGTCAGTCAGTCTAGTCGGTCTTGTTGGCACTCTCAGAGTCAAGCGTTCTAGCAGATCAGGGCAGTCAACCGTTGAGTTTGCAATTTTGAATAAAAATATAACATCTGCTATAGTTCTGCGGCTCTCGAGTGATGTAATTTTGTAATGCTTTAAGGAATCAGAGTAACTCTTGGAGGAATAATAGGATGGAGGCGCCTTCAGTACATTAAAAATGCAATCAAATTCCCTCATTTTGGAGTTTAGTCACAAGTTACAGTATTGACAACAAAATATGTTATCCGAGCAAACTAGCGCAAACTTCATTCTTATTGTTTGCAACGCAAAATATTTCGTAAACATCTCGTTTTTTAACCTAAAAGTATTATTGCTTCCAAAAATCGTTTTTTCTCTTTTTTCTTAACTAATTATTGGAAACAAAATGTGGTGAAATGTAGGAATAAAGGACACGGTATATCTTTTCACTCGTAAGCGTAAGTATTGAAACTAACCTACTATATTTAACGTAATATTGCGTATCCAACTGGCCACGGTTAAATTATAATTGTATAGTTATTTTTTTGAATGATTCGTTCTTAATGATTTAATATTTAGAACGATATAATTATTTGTAATAGTTTCTTAAAATTTTACTTATTTTTAATTTCATTGGTTTTGTAAATTGTGGATACGACCGTAATCCGCCATTATATTGTAATATGTTTCGGGCACAATTTGAGAAAAAACATAATTTGTATTTACTGTTAATGCTTTTTCAATCATTTTGTCACATATTTGTAATGTTTTTATACTGTCACCAAATATTTTATTAATGATTTAAGATAATTGAGCATGTCAATCACATCACATTATTTCCGCTGCGATATTAGCCGCCATATTTCATTCGACCGTAGAGTTGGGCATTGGACATGAATTTATTTTCAATATTTATTTTCTAATAATTTTTCTGCAAATTCAAAATTTTATTTGTTTATTTATTTAAATCCGCATTAACATACAAAAATAACAACAATACAATAGTGCAACATAGTACAATTAAATTATGAAAAATAGACAATTTAGAATATGTTGGCACTGACAAAATGAATACCTACAAGTTACTGGCGTTATTATTTTATATTTCTTGTGAAACGGGATTTCATATTATTAAAATAATCTTATACGCACTTTATTTATTAATTTTATTTTATCTGACATCTTTAAGTATTACACAATATTGTTAATGTTTTTATTTTATATTTATAATGTTTTTAATTTATTTATGTAAATGGACGTGAAAAACATGTGTATTTTTTACAGATTTCCAAAAAATCCAGCTCTTAGAGCTTTGTGGATTGCCGCTGTCAATCGTCCTCCAAATTGGCAACCATCTTCAAGCACAGTCATTTGTTCAAAGCATTTCAGAGATGATGAAATTGACCGAAGTGGTTATTAAAGAAAAATTAAGAATAATGTTGTCTCTTCAATTTTCTCTCAATTAGATACTGTTTGTCCGGAAGTAAGTTGATAGTTTTTTTTCTGACTTAGTACTTATCATATTATGTGTTTATTAAATATTACTTATTTGTTCTGTTTCGGACTATTTTGTAAATTTTATATACCTACAAGTTTTTAAATATCCTTACCTATATACTTATTGAATCATTATTTTGATATACGTTATTAAATTTTATAAATACACTTGCGGACATTCTTAATTTACATTGATTTTTTTTTTCAGATAACTTCACCCATCCTTCTTGAACCTTCGGTGCCTAGTTGTTCATCATCAAATCCAACATTGCCTGAAAATGATATTTCTATGCAGGAATGCAGGACACTCCAAGAAAAATACGTTTAAAGAGAGAGCTGTTCGTTCACATATACTTGATAAAAATCGAAAAAAGAAAATCAAGGAATTACAAAAAAAAGTATGGAGAAAATGTAAACAAGTCACTAATTTGAAAAATATAGAACCGATGGATTTTTTTTAATAAAGCTTGGTATCTAAAAAAATATGAATTTTTTAATATATATCCCCTTTTCTGTAAATCATTTAAAGTTGCTAAGACCACCATAACATCTGATTTCCGCCAGGAGAAGTTAATCAAAAATAATTAATCATATAAATCATGAAGATATGATACTAATAATTTTTGTATTTAAAAAAACATTTAAATTAGTAAACTATCAAGTTGTAAACACGACAAAATGACATCTAATTAATTTCAGAAAAAATTATCAATTATAATTTAGTATGTTATAATCATTGTCTTATCATACATTAATGTGTCAAACAATAAATGATGAATTTTTTTGCTCTACTGTAAAATTGCCGATTTTGACATAGTAAGGTTTCAAACGAATTCATGGACAGGCAGACTGACATGAATTTAGCCGTGCACAAACATGTGCAAAACCAATCTTACGAGGTCTACTTTATTTATATGCAGATGAATGATCCTAATTATTTAATAATCAAAGTTAAATATATGAGACATTTTTTGTAGAAAATGACATTTATTATAATATGCTTTATCATAATTGTAAATTGTTGTTCACTTATCATAATTGTAAATTGAAAAAGATTTATGCTTGTTCATTTATCATATTTGTAAATTGAAAAATATTCAATTTTAAAATAATATTTGTCTGAATTGAGCCCATCTCTAACTTCAGGGTCATTTGCTTACTTCAATATTGCCACTAAAAAAAATTGCCATTAGATAAAAAAAGTACTTATTTTATACTTATTGTTGTCAGTACTGTAACTTGTGACTAAACTCACAAATGAGGGAATTTGATTGCATTTTTACTGTAAAGATTATAAGGTATGGGCGGCCCCTTGGAGTAACTAATGTGGTCTCTGTGCGCACGAAAGTCAAGATATCTGAGAAATTTCTTTTGCAGCCTTTCAACTCTGATCTTGTATATGGCATATGGCATATGAGTAAATTATATACTTAACCGCAACCAACTTCATGTCGATTTTTGAAATATTGAATTTGACAGTAGGTATTCAATTTTTAAGTCACTGCACAGAATATGTGAGTGGGAAGGGTGTTTTTACAATAATGAAAAAAAATCTTGTATAAAAATAATTTTTTTATTGTGATAAATACTTATTATTTGAATACATTTATACAAATTTTTTAATGATGTCTCTACATAATATAGATACACAAAGTCTCTAAACAGTGTGATATAAAATATAATATCGAAATATAAAAATATATAATATTTGATTAAGGCACATTATGATTATGGAACTTTTCGTAAGATTTGGCACTACAATAATATCATTAATTCTAAAAAATAAATCTTTATAACAATTTATCAAATAACAAAAAGGAAGAACATAATATTGTAGGTTTATTTAAATTGCCAATGGAGCAGGGTAAAATTTACAGTATCAAACATATTAAATAAATGAAACTATGACTCACAAATATAATTTAAAGTCATTGAGGTTTGGAAGACTTACTAAAAATATCTGTAAAACAGTAAAACCTTGAAATGCGATTTTCTTTAATTTTTTGTGTTAACAGAAGTGGAAACCCATTTTAAAATTAACAAATAAAATAGAAACACAGCATTTTTCCCCAGAATTCGATTTAATACGACAGAACTTTTTCGCCGAGGTGTCTCGGCATTATCAACGTCCAAATGAAACTAAAATTGACATTAAATCTAAAAAAAAAAAATACTAATTGTGTGGTTAAACTGTTCACGAGTCTCGTCTGCCTCATTCTTTAACCATCTAATTGCTTTAAATAGATTTCTCTAAAAGAAAATTACACAAACTTAAAAAGGTTCTAAGTAGAAAAATAAAACTAAGTATTTTATTTTTACCATGAAAAATAAACAAGGATTAAAAAGGCGGACATAAACCAGGTTCTTGACTTAAAAATAATCTATATTTTTATGAATGTTGTCATCCGTGTCCAGAGGAAGACGAAGTCAC
Organism: Molanna angustata; assembly: GCA_963576475.1. Taxonomy (NCBI): domain Eukaryota; kingdom Metazoa; phylum Arthropoda; class Insecta; order Trichoptera; family Molannidae; genus Molanna; species Molanna angustata. The sequence continues at coordinate 35,047,085 of OY754975.1, read as the reverse complement.
TTTGAAACCGATTGTATCAAATAAATCAAGAGTTGATTGTAAAAAATATAAATTGTATACACATAGAATTATAATGTACAGAAGCCGCGTGTAGTACAAATTTCGAATTCAAATGTATGCCAAGTTTTTTACATGTGTGTGTGAGGCGGTAGATCGGTTGGTCTACGTATTATGTGGGTGTGCGTATCGGTAGGTGTACGTATACGGCTGGGCGAGTGAAATTCGTCTATTTCAGCGTAGTTTTAGTTGGCATACATTCATTACACTGACTAGGTATCTGTATCATATATAATCTAAGTGTATACATGTTTTTTTGGCTTCCTAGAAAATGCAATTTCAAAGTAATACAGTGTATTATACTATCAATTTATTTAAAACATCAGTAATAGACAATCTATGAAATAAATATAATGAAATGATTATAGATGAAATATAATACTCATACGATGAAATGAAAATATTAAATGTATGATTCATTAATTTAAATAAATAATAAAACTCATTAATAATATGTATTTTTCTTTTTCAACTACTAGGCATTATATTCTAATTATAAATCTGGAGTTGCCATAATATAAATTTAAAGTATACAACATAGTGATTTTAAAATAGTACTTACAACAAAGGACTTACTTTCCAAATGCTAAGTTGGAAATATTTTAAAGTCTTTACTTAATATAATTTAAATAACATATGAACAAACAATAATACTGACCTTTTCTACATATATTTTGTCATTTAAATATGAATAAGTAATTATATAAGATAAACTCATACATTGTAGTGATTGTGAAGTGAAACAATTTAAATAGAAGCTTATAACATAATTTTCAATTTTAACAGTAAATTTCAAAAATAAAGACCCGTATTCAGAGTCAAGCATTGAGAGAAGTCTCAGGCCTTCGAGGTATCTTGAAGGTATGTGTCACCCTTAAGGAGCTCTCAAGTAAAGATAATCTGTTTACCCATTATTTTTGATGACTGATAGAAAATACTACACAGAATGAAATATTCTGTTACCCAAGCATTTAATATTTGGATTTTCAATATTTTATTGGTTAGGTACCCAATTGAAAAACAATGAGATCTTTTTTTAAATATATTCTACAGAAAGAATGAATGCATTCCTCACTCGTTCTCTCATACATATTCAAAATCCTCTGTCTCCGTTCACCTTTTGCTTTATTATTTGACACTTGAAGGAATGGTATGCACTTTTAAAGAAGCAGAAAGTGCATGCCTAGAACACACTTATTTTTATCTCTGCATAAGAAAATGTCAAGGAATACACTTATTTTAATTTATTGAGGATACCTCAAGTAATGTGATGTCACATTCACTCTGAATAACAAAATCGCCTTCAAGGTACCTTCAGGCCTGAGGCTTTCTCAGGATTTGTCTGTGAATATGGATATAAACATTTCATTAAGATTACATTGTACAGGATCAACAAAAAGTAACTTTATTTTTTTTATTCTCTACTACTGTGGAAAAGTGTAGAGTTGGTTAATATTTCACAATTTTAGAGCATATTTTTTTAAATAAATTTCTCAACAGGTATCAGAGAATGCATACTATTTCTTCTTGATGTTTTTGTATGTATACAACTACATAATTTTGTGTCCCCTGTACAGTCCCGGGTTCGATTCCCGGTGGATCTGTTACCTAATGACCTTTATTTTTCTATATTTCATTTATAATCTATAATTTCATCTGTGAAAACTTCATGATGTGTTTCAATGTATGGCGTACCTACTATAGAATTTTGTATTCTCTGTACAACCCAAACTATACGTTCAATCCGCATTGAAATTAGTTGGACTTATAGTTTGGGTTAAATGGAGAACACAAAATATGATAATATGCCAATACTACATATTATACACAATACCATCTGGAAGGAATGCAGTATGCACTATCCACATGATACCCGTTAAAAATTTATGTAAAATAAAATATGTTTAAAAATGAAATACGACAAAAACAAAAATAAAATAAAATTTCTAAAACGATAATTTGATACGATAAAATAAATTATAATTATTAAGCATTTGAATATTAGAATGCTCCATATAAATATTGCAAAGTAGAATGCGTTTCATTTAAAAGTGCATTTCATGGTAAAGTTAGTATGATTGCATTTGGTGTTGCCATATGTTAAAAACAGGATATTCCCTACAATAAGGGAACTTTTTTTTCATTGTTTGTATTAATTGTAAAGGTTATAACTGTTAAATCTGTAGAAATAGTTAAAAAAATAAGTTTGTTTTGTTTAAAATGATAGAAAACATGTGTCATTCGATCATGTTAAACTCAATTGTTTTCTTTTAAAAATTTTATAAGTTTTAAATATGAAATTAGAGCAACTTAATTAGGAGATATGGCAACATTATTCCGATTATTTGACGGACTGTAATACCAACATTAACATGAAGCACACATTTAAGTTAAACACAGTTTACATACACAATATGTCCTATTCTGATTCGTCTAAATTATATTAATGTCAAAAAGTTAACTGCATTTATACGGGACTCATTACGTCACACCGCACGGATAAAATCCTTTTATCCACAATCGCCCGTTGGTTATAGATGTTTTCGTACGAATCAGAATAGGACATAATATGGACTTTGGAAAATAGAAAATAAAGTGTAAATTAAACATAATATAATAATAATACATAATTCATGGAAGTACAGTCTGTTGATTTAATATATACAGTATATAAATAAATCTATACAAATGAATATAACTATGACAATGAGGAAATAATACCATGCATCAAATAAACAGTACAGTCAAAATTAACTATAATAAACAAATGGCACTGCTTGAGATAGGAAGTTAGTCACAGGACACAGTGATGACACTACGAAGACAAGAAAAAAAATTATTTGATTTTGAAATGTATATGATACAACACTTATTTATGATTGAAAAAAGAATCAAAAGGTGCAATGAATGTTAGGCAACGACAGTATTTGTATTCTGTACATACATTTAGCTAAGAATGGTCCCTCGAATACTAGTCATTTTCACTACTGCTAAATTAATCTGTCATCAACATAGAAATTATTTTAGACTATATCAGTTGCCTAGTCAAAAAAAAAATATTTTTTGTCTTTATAATAGCAACACGCTCCTTATAATCAATTTTGACTGTACTTCGTCTATATTTTACTTACATTAGTGAATATTTAAAAAAAATATCTATAATTTCTTAAAATATACATTCAGAAAAATAAATTTTATCTTAAACATTATAATAAAATATACAAATATTTATAATATATTTACACATAACATAGTATTTGATTTTTATTTTTTCAAAAACATATTGAGGAAGACGTTAAAACGATTGCTACATATTTATTAATTTATGTATTTAGATTTTTTTTAAAATATCAAATTATATGATTAACATATTTTACTATGATGAAATTTAATAAAAAATAATACTGGCATATCTCTACTAAACAATTATAATATATGTATTATATATTTTATAAAAAAAGTTAAATATATCTTTTAAGCATACAATATAACCAAAAATCAGCCTTGTTTATAAACTCTGTCATACCAGACACAAAAGCTAGATGTACTAAAAACATTCGAATTATTTATACACCGTTTCACTTAATACTTCCTTTTTTATATTTGCATTGGTATGATTTCAACTGTGCCGACCGCCGTGGCACAGTTGGCAAGCCGTTTGGCTTCTGTGCGGGGCATCCTGGGTTCGATTCCCAGCATAGGAGAAATTTATTTAAATTCATTTCTCTCACAAATATTGCTTATCTGGGCTGAAAACACTGGTTAGTTGAAAGAAATTGCCATCTGGCGATAAACTCGCCACTTGTGCAGGGTGCAAGGGAATGTCTATTATTATTATTTCTTAGTATTGTCAAATGGAATAAACTAAATTTTGCCAGATATCACAGCATAAAGATCACGCTAAGTTGGATAAATTAATTCTGTAGTATTCATCACAATGTAAGAAAAACTAAATTTGATTTTTGACATACCCCCAAAAATAATATTATTAATTTTAAATGTATTTATAAAAGTAATAATAATAATAAATTCCCAGACTAGCGAAACATTCAAAATGATGGCAACTCCATATAACTAAATTGGCCAGATTGTTAACTATTGAAGCTTAATCAAAAAATATGCTGCTATTGGCAGCTAATTTCTTTTGAATAATATAATATGTGTACAGCTCTACACCAACATTCATATATTAACTCCTTTCAAGTGTTTGTGTTGGTAAGCTTGTTGATCGCCGTGGCACATTTGGTAAACTGTTTGGCTATTATCATATTATTATTAATAGATATAATCATAATAAGGGAATGATATTTATGCTTAAGGACATATTACCAATATCGAATGCTGGCAGTGCTGTGTGGACAACTTGAGAGGAATAAAAATACAAATTGGCAACAATTTTGATGAGCAATTTTCAATCCTGAAAGCTTAGATTTCATTGGATACTCACCATAGAGGTATTTATACTTTATACTTGGTATCAAAGCAGTCTTTGAATATCTCAATATTTATTATAAAATTTTTAAACAAAGAATATGTGTGTGTATCTTGCGACACCCCACTTCCTGTCTGACACGACTCAACTAAGTTTATCAAGGCTGAATATATAAATATTTTTTTCTTTACAAAAATATATATGTATATAAGTCATCGATATAATTTATTCAAAATGTAAAAATGAACTTTAGTTCATATATAAAAACCGTATACAATTCAATCTATAAAATACTTTATACAATATGTATTTATGTATGGAATAATAGAGCAATGATATAAATATAATTTGTAATGGCACCAAACACCATTGCTCTGGGAAATTACATTTGACATATTGACGGTATGTGGAAGGCAATCTGTCATTAAATGTAAAACAAATTGTCATTACATTGAACACAAACAAATTATCATAACATGGAAGGTCAGTACATGTAAAACCTATTGTCATTACATGGAAGACAAATTGTCGGTACATGCAAAACTAATTGTCATTACACGGAAGACAAATTGTCAGTAAATGTTAAACAAATTGTCATTAAATGGAAGACAAATTGTCGGTATATGTTAAACAAATTGTCAATATATGAAAGACCACTTTTCGGTACATGGAAGACAAATTTACAAGGAAGAACAAATAACTAATTTATATATATAAAATATTAAGTATATAAATGCTTAAAATATTATTATGTGTGTAAAAAAAATAGCTGCATTTCAACAAAATAATAAATTTGATAGCAGCTAAGTAATTATTATTATTTAACAAATCATTGTCATTTAATAAATATCACATAAATATCAATGAGGCTATAGAGCAACCATTATATAACTCAAATCACGATTGGCAACCATTATATAACTCAAATCACGATTGGCAACCATTATATAACTCAAATCATGGTTGGATTATAATCGATATTCTAACTTTATAACAATATTTTATTGCCGCTGTGTCACAGTAAACAATTGCAGCAAATGTGACTGATTTGATAACAATTTTCACAATCGACAATGAACTACTACAAGTATTCATTGAAAATTTAGGATTCTCATGCCTTCTCGGGCAACTAACAGGTACCATGTCAAATATTAATTTAACACGCAACCAATAATAAGTTGCCACATTCTGGAGAGTTATGATATTTATCATCTCACAGATGAAAACAAGAAAAATGAGCCCCATGTGGTGTTTCCGTGACACTGTGTATTAACAATTAAAGATTTAAAAATTCTGTATCATGTGTATATTATATAAAAACCAGTTTATAAAAAAAACCATTGCAAAATGGTCACAATAGTGAAGAAGACATGATATATATCTACATACAAACCCTTGACTGGATCCAGAACAGACTATTATAACTAAGTTAAATTTGTTAAAATTTAACTTAAGGCCGCTGCATACGGGACGGGGCGACAACGTGGACGGGACGTGTTTTTTTTAAACATCGTTTCATATAAAATGTACACGAATGTGCATATGCCACGGGTGCACGACGGGGCGAGGACGTGGCTTGGACGGAGTGGGAAAAAACTTCGTCGCCGGCGATGTTTTGCACGCCCCCGCCCCATCCCGCCACGCTCCGTCCCCGCCCCGTTGCGTATGCATGGCAATTACAGTCGCTCCGGAGAGCTGTTCACAATACTAGCTCGTCACGTCCATGTCGCTGTCACGGTGCGTATGCATACAACACCATGTCCCGCCCCCGTCCCGTCCACGTCGTCATGCAAAGGCCTTTAGTTATCAATGTGCTTGGTGCAAGGAACATCATCAGAATAAAACTATACAAAATTGAAACTAGTATTTAAATACAAAATTTACATATCAGTTGTATAAAACTGTTGGATTTGAACCACTAGTTTCCGTCTAGAGTATTATTCTGACAATGTTTACTCAATTGCTTTACTCAGTCACAATACCCATTTATTTATTATTTTATTTACCTTTTATCACACCATATTTATAATGACAACAATAAGTATCTATTACTGCTGCCCAACTAGGAAATACTGTTTTTTGAAAATTATATGCAATTATAAACCAGGTGATTGTTTCCGTTCCACACTAAATACATACACAATCTCAACTTCCTGCACTCACAATCATTATCTCAACAAATATATGGGCTCACACAAAACAGATCAACCAGGTCCCAATGTCCGCCATAATACCTGTCATAAATCCAATCTCTGACGCGATTTTTATTTCAGAGCCATAGAAAGAGACTAGTTAACTATATATATTGGTGTAGTTAATATGAATCACATGGTTCTCAAATCAAATAAAATATTTTTATGTGTTACTCAAAGAGCATCGCAAACACAATACGGCATTGTTACAAAAAATGTTGTTAATTATTTTATGTTTGAATTATTTAAGTAGTTATTGTTGAATACTAAGTATTTGTGTTAGTTCTGTCCTCCCATAATTTATGATGTATTTTTTAATATTCTTTGTGATGTTATTTCTTTAAGAGAGGAAGGTAAACCCATTCAAAGTAAACCTTCAACATATGAAATTCTTCTATTTACACAGTAGCCCGATTGTGGAAAGATCTTCTGAATACTGTGTTTCCACCTTCTTACAACCCGGGTCTTTTTAAAATTGAAATTAATATTTTCTTTAGGAGAATGCAAACCTTCCCCAACACCACACAGTGAGCTTTTTTGTAAGAGTAGAATGGATCCAATTTTTAATAGCTGGTTTTTAATATCTATAATTCTGCATCCAGTCAATGATTAACATTGTTACTATTACGCTACAAATATTCATCATTACAAAGCAATTGCTACGACAGTTCCTGGTAGAGTCCCTGTTCATCCTGTCCGTCGCTGACTCCCCTCATGTTGAGCTGTCTGATGACCCTCTCCAGGAAGAGGGCAGTCTCACTGGACGAGGTGAACTGCCCCCTCTCTGTCCTGTGCTCTATACCGCTCCACGTCACAACGTCCTCGCGTCCGGTCGTCACGGATCGGCCTATCGTGAACACCAGCCGACGCTCCCACGCCACGGAGAGCAAATTCAACACCTGGAGAAGAAATGAAAAGTAAATCATTTTTGTACGCAAACAATGACCTGATGTCGACCTTTGTAGCTCAGATTCTCAAGCGAAAGATCCTAGGTTTGAATCCCGATGAAGATGATAAATATCATTAGTCTCCAGGATGTGGCAACTTGTAATTGAGTGCATGTTAAATTAATATTTGACATAGTACCTGTTATGATTTTTTATCTTATTTGAATTTCGCGCCATATTGTGGTGGCGCTAGTGTTGTGTAAGGGGAGACATCTGGTGACAAAAGTTGCAATTATTGTTAAGGCAGGAGATTGTTAACATTTTTTCCCTCTCCCTTGTCAAAACCTCCAAGCCATCAACATGTGTTAAAGAAGAAAAGGATAAACACAAATTCAGTTTTTTATTCAACCAAACCACATCAGTACCTGTTATTGGACACAAATTGCAAAATAAAATATGAAAGGGGAGTGAAAGAATGGAAACATCTTAAAATAACTATAAAACTGCTATCATGGTAAGCTGCCTTATCACCTCTGTCCAATTCTTTTAAACAAATCATTCTCAATGTAAGATGTCACCCTCGTGTTCTTGAAAGTAGTGTAAAGCAAAGCCATTCAGAACCTTAAAGACCAACAAGTATATGTTAGCACACCGTAGAATGAGAGGCAGGGACCATCTTGATTTCATTGTTTACAAACCAATTTCTCAATAGATAGCTTTACAAAAAAGTTTCTTCGTTACTTCATAGATGGCGATGGTAAAAAGAGCTTATTTTCAAACAATCAGTTTCTCATTATTAAAATATAAAGAACTTTCAAAATTGTATTGATAAGGGAGCTCAATAAGATGGCATAATTGGTGATCATTGCGCAAGCGCATAAAGTGATCACGTAAACCAGCCGATGACAGGTTGCAAGCCATGTAGGTGCCTTGAGTTCCTGGTTCTCCTATTATATTCCAACTTTGTCTCTATTGAGATGTTAAAAATTTGTCAAAAAATATTTTAAAAGTCTCATTGAGATAAATGTTTATTTTTTGCGTATATAACATTTATCACGGTATCATTGATGAGATGTATCATTGATGAGATGTATCATTTATGTATGTATAAAATTGATCATAATATAATAAAGCAAGTATATTTACCCGTCTTCCCTGTTGTGTGTCTGGCAGATAACATTGTCTAGGGAATCCAACTGCATAGTACGGCCTTCCAGGGGAAGGATGCTCAGCCCCTTGTACACCAGATACAACACTACAAAACACACACACAAACACATACTTACTATGTGTAGTAACTACCGTGCAATACAATAACAACACTAAAATATAAGTAAAATATAAACTAAAAACGGGAGTTGACAGGCAGACAAGCTGTTGTATATATTGCACCAAGTTCAACCGTCAGGACTAGCACACAACACCGACAACAAATACTCACTCCTGCCATAGATAAAGTCATTCAAGTTCTTAAAGGTGTTTACATCCGGTGGTGAGTAAACCAGTTCTGGAGACAAACCAATCCACTCTTCAACAGCTTAAACATTTTCCTATCCAACATCAATCTAGAACATTGTCTCAAACTCTGGACAGTGGCACTTAACTCTGGCATAGTGACCACAGAGTATACACGGAGTTCTATGGACTTTAAGAGCTAAACTCAAGTTTTACAAAAATATAGCATATTACAGTGTCCGTTTAGGCCTAATCTTCCCTCAAATACGTCACTAAAACGACAAATATTTAACTCAACGTTTCTGGCGGATTAAGTACTTAACAGTGAGTCAACTGTCATTTGCTAGGCAACGCGTGTAGTTTCAGTGTTCTATCACTAGAGGCGTTAGGCAACGAGTGTAATTTCAGTGTTCTATCACTAGAAGCGTTAGTTGTATCGATGGTGGCGCCACACAACAAAACAAACTGACAGCGATATTGAAACGAACATGAGCATTTAAAAGCATTATTTTGGGGAAAAAAATTAAATTTACCATGTTGGATAGTAAAACAATAGTATTTCAAGTCGTAGTGTCCCGTTTTGTAGTTCGTATTATTTGAGGTTATTTAAAATTTGACAGATAATAACCACAGAAAAAGTAAAATATGTCTATAATTGAAGATTTAGTAACTGACATGACATATTGCACTGTAATACGGAAATGGATTCAATCTCCCCTTAACATTAATCTTGAGTTTAACAAACTCAATTAATTGAGAGCCGACTGTAATACCGGGCCTATATCTCTATCACCCCAAAGTCTAATGATATTGTTAACGACAATATCATTAGACTTAAAATATGTATATAAGAGGACAATTATTTATTTAAATAAAAATATAACAACTTTTATTAGTCCTTTGTTGAAATAAAATCAAAAAGACATTAGATTTGTATAATAACCTTAAAATGGAGTTCTACAATATCAACATAAACAAATTAACACCAAAACACCGTTTATTATATTTACAGAAGCCATCAATCAAAGGAGATAGAAAGAAATTGAGAAACAAACACATACTTGTAAGTTATCTGTATAGTGTGAGTTGTTTGGGGCTGTCCCGGAAGAGAATGCACCTGGAGTCCCCATGCCATAGTACCAGGAGGCTGGTTCCCTCTCATCTCACCGTAGACCTTGGAACAGACTGGACACTGAATGTACAGAGCGCCCTGAAAATAAATGTCAACGTTTTTCATAATTCGTATGATACATAGCAGAATACATTTTTCTATATCGACTGTGTTCAAACCACAATTTTGCAAAACTGTTTATATGTTAAAATATCAATCTTCTGGGTATTTTACACATTCTGACAATATGATTTAATCCACAAAATTATAGTTTTTATAAAAAAATCAAAATAATATTTTTATGTTGAAAAACAGTAAATATATATTGTATCACTAAAATAAAATATCAATAAAGTTGAAAAACTGTGTTAAATAAGTCAAAATTTACATTCTTGTTTAGTGCAGTTGACTTTCAAAAAATACGAGTTTCAAAATTTTTTCGTTATAACATTAAATAACGTTATAAAAATTGCAACATATTCAAACTTACAAGAACATTTGTAGAAAGTCATAGTTAAAATAAGGCAAAGAATATGTGAGCATGTTCTTTAGTCCAGCGGCCAGTTATTTATGACACTCCAATTTCAATCTACGCTAAGAACTTACCTACCTGCCATCTTCTCATTATAAGTGTACATTCATTATATTATTATGGTTAAAACATGCCGCATTAGCCTCATTGTAAGTCTCTACAGTAAGGCTGCAAGTGAAGAACTAACTTTTTTTGGACATGCATCTGTACATTTATATCATGGCATGCAGTATTATGATTATTCCAACTGTCGATTTGTTCATGAGAATTCAATTCTCTTAATGAATCGACATTATTAAGCCAAGATGCGTGTACAAAGGAAAATTTTGTATGGTGTAGTGGACTTTTTGCATGCTAATAACATCAACTAGAGGCCTCGCAGCATATATGTTCCCATACATGGATTTACTCAGAATTCGGAGTAGAACATTTTATGTGAGTTTTGTGTGTGTGTGTGTATGTCTGTGTGTGTGTGTGTCCCTTATAACTTTTGATCTGCTCAATTTACAGAGCCCAAATTTTCAGAATATACATATAAACAGTTATAGGCCTACAAAACTTTTATACTCAGAATTGTGAATTTTTGTTTCAGGCAGGGGTTATCAACTTTTGAATTTTTACTTTATTTTTCCATATATCTCAGAAACCATAAAAGCTAGAATGCTGAAAATTGGCATAAAGATAAACAAATACAAAATCTCAAATTAGTTTTTTTTTTAAATTCCAGGGTTTCTCAAACATTTTTTATTAAGAAAAATATATTTTATTTATGATAAATTTATGAGTTTAACTGCCTATATTTCCATTATTTATTAAAAAATATCGAAAAAAGCCGAAACACCCCAACTAGATAATTTAATTTTATATAAAAAATATAAACATTGTATTAGCACATCTCAAATTTTTTTTAACAATTTTTATAAAAATTGAATTTAGTGACGACATCACTTCATCCAATTTGTATGGTAGTCGCCTATACACAATATGTAAGAAGACTTAATAGTTTGATACTTAAATCTCCAAACATACATACATACCATCATACTGTTTTCATATTCTGTGTAGGAAAAACAGACTGACCTCCATACTATCCTATCCTGACAAACATACCTACATGTTTTATATAGAAAATAAAATATCTTCAAATATTTATTAATTTGTGTTGTTTATAGTTTGGTACGTATTCTTTGATTATGTATACTATCGCCATCGACAGTTGGATCTAATGTGTTACATGCAACTAGTTATAGAATATAATAATTGTTTTTTTTTATTAGTTGTTGGCTTTAGTGTTTTTGACAAGGCAGAAAAGAGTCCATATTAATGAAGTCAGAAAGTAGAGTATTATTTAGCCTGCTAAAAGTGTGCAAAAATAAATGCTCTATTCAATTCAATAATGATGATAGGGAGGAAGTTTTCAACGCATATTAGAAATTGGGACATATCGAACAAAGGATGTTCATCCTCAATCAACATATATTAGAAATTGGGACAAACCGAACAAAGGATGTTCATCATCAACACATATTAGAAATTGGGATATATCGAACAAAGGATGTTCATCCTCAATCAACAGATATTAGAAATTGGGACATATTGAACAAAGGATGTTCATCCTCAATCAACATATATTAGAAATTGGGACAAACCGAACAAAGGATGTTCATCATCAACACATATTAGAAATTGGGATATATATCGAACAAAGGATGTTCATCCTCAATCAACAGATATTAGAAATTGGGACATATTGAACAAAGGATGTTCATCCTCAACACATTAGAAATTGGGACATATCGAACAAAGAATGTTCATCCTCAATCAACAGATATTAGAAATTGGGACATATTGAACAAAGGATGTTCATCCTCAATCAACACATATTAGAAATTGGGACATATCGATCAAAGGATGTTCATCCTCAATCAACATATATTAGAAATTGGGACAAACCGAACAAAGGATGTTCATCCTCAATCAACACATATTAGAAATTGGGACAAACCGAACAAAGGATGTTCATCCTCAATCAACATATATTAGAAATTGGGACAAACCAAACAAAGGATGTTCATCATCAACACATATTAGAAATTGGGATATATCGAACAAAGGATGTTCATCCTCAATCAACAGATATTAGAAATTGGGACATATTGAACAAAGGATATTCATCCTCAATCAACAGATACTAGAAATTGGGACAAACCGAACAAAGGATGTTCATCATCAACACTTATTAGAAATTGGGACATATCGAACAAAGGATGTTCATCCTCAATCAACAGATATTAGAAATTGGGACATATTGAACAAAGGATATTCATCCTCAATCAACAGATACTAGAAATTGGGACAAACCGAACAAAGGATGTTCATCATCAACACTTATTAGAAATTGGGACATATCGAACAAAGGATGTTCATCCTCAATCAACAGATATTAGAAATTGGGACATATTGAACAAAGGATGTTCATCCCCAATCAACAGATATTAAAAATTGGGACATATCGAACAAAGGATATTCATCCTCAATCAACAGATACTAGAAATTGGGACATATTGAACAAAGGATGTTCATCCTCAATCAACAGATATTAGAAATTGGGACATATTAAAAAAAGGATGATCATCCTCAATCAACAGAAGGAGGATGGAAACACAAAGGAACGTGGATGCAATTATGTAGGTTTTTTATAAAATCTGATCAAAAGGTTAGATATGCCAGGAGTTATTTTATTAAAACTTTAAACATATCACAAAACTAGTTCAATATACCATGAATAACAGAAACAAAGCAGTTAACCTTCCTAATGAAGATAAACGTGGTAAAAATTTCTGCCCTCCGTAATTCTTGAATATTAATATCAGAACTTGAATGAAATTAATTACAGTAGTCGCCGCATATTGGAGTGGCAAGGTAAAGTGAGTAAGTAAGTACATATTTACATTATTCTTGAAGTGTGGTACATTTGATATCACTGGACTGCGGCCATTTTTAATCTTTTGTGTTCTTGGATCACTAAGAGGAAATAAACGCATAAGTCCCAGAAAGAACAGACTTGTGCGTTATAAATACTGAAAGATATAGGTCAGATTAATATAAGAGAAAATATCGATCTTAATCAATAGACATAAGACTGAAAGATACCTTGTTAGTTCTTTGTTGTCTGGTCAGCATCCTGTTGAGGCAGGCCAGGTGCATCATGTGGGAGCAGAGGGACAGCGCCACCACCAGTCGGGGCTTACCTCCAGTGCCGTTCTGGTTGGGGGTAGGGGGAGGAGGGGGCCCAGGGGGGGCCAGGGGAGCCAGGCAGGGGGGACAGACAGCGCCCCACTGGACTGTCTCAACTACACGCACGTAGCCAGATATGACACTGGAAGCTGCGTCCACACCTATGTATAACAATATACAAGTGATAAAATAAATAAACTTATACAAACAATATGAAAAAAATAATAACATTAACAGTCGTTATACAGCATTTATTAGTAAGGTTTTCAAATAATCGCTGCACGGGCTTTAAACGGTGTTTAACTAAAAGACTCAACGGGTCAACGGGTGTGCAGTAGATTTTTATTAGTAAGACTGTTAGTGTTTATAGAAAAATGGGTTTGCTAGCTATTTTATATGAAACTTTAACTGAACATAAATTTCTTAAATATTTAATAAACATTAAAAATAAAAAAAAACGTTTATAACTTAATTCCACTGTTTATTTAGATCACAACCTACAATCGGTTTTGTGCTAAGCACATTTTCAAGTAACATTTTCACTACTTATCACGAAACCGGTTGTAGGTTGTAGTCTAAATATACAGTGGAATTAAATTATAAACGTTTTTTATTTTTAATGTTTATTAAAATTTTTATGAAATTTTAATGGAATTCCATCAAAAAATTAAATCTAATTGAACATAAATTAATTTATGCAGTAGAGAACCGAAAAATGTTTTTTGTAAATAAATGAGTTATGTTAAAAATTACAAGAATGAATAGATAACTTACCAACGATACTGCCATTAGAGGAAGGTGTCTTTGGTCTGTTGATCTGTCCCGGCAGTGGATCATTGTCAAACACATCGTCGCTTCCCATACTACAGTCCAGGAGATCGCTCACTGATTGCTGCAAAATACATTCAAACTGTTATGTCCACCCATTTGTATCTATTTCTTTACTAAATTATCAAACACATTGTCGCTTCCCATACTAGTCCAGGACATAGCTCGCCGATTGATGCAACTGTTATGTCCACTCCTTTGTATATATTTCATTACTAAATTATCAAACACATTGTCGCTTCCCATACTAGTCCAGGACATAGCTCGCCGATTGATGCAACTGTTATGTCCACTCCTTTGTATATATTTCATTACTAAATTATCAAACACATTGTCGCTTCCCATACTAGTCCAGGACATAGCTCGCCGATTGATGCAACTGTTATGTCCACTCCTTTGTATATATTTCATTACTAAATTATCAAACACATTGTCGCTTCCCATACTAGTCCAGGACATAGCTCGCCGATTGATGCAACTGTTATGTCCACTCCTTTGTATATATTTCATTACTAAATTCAAGTGTGATTTGTCTAGACTTTTAGACATTGCAGGGATTTGCTGGACATTATCAAATTATTACATCTTTCATAAACCACCCGGCAGAAACATGCGATACAAACATGAATTTCGGGAAAATATCAGACACAAAAACATTGATTTTTACTGTTCTCATTCAAAAACATGATTTACGGACAAATCTCAGACACATGAACGTTAATTTTTAGTGTTCTAATAAAAAATCATGAATTTTTGACAAATGTAAGACACAAACATTGATTTTTACTGTTCTCATTCGAAAACATGAATTTCGGACAAATCTCAGACACATAAACGTTAATTTTTACTGTTCTTATAAAAAAAACATGAATTTTTGACAAATGTAAGACGTTTATTATACCCCCATGTGTAAGACACATAAACATTGATTTATACTGTTCTCATTAGAAAACATGAATTTTGGACAAATCTCAGACACATAAACGTTAATTTTTACTGTTCTTATAAAAAAAACATAAATTTTTGACAAATGTAAGACACATAAACATTGATTTTTACTGTTCTCATTCGAAAACATGAATTTCGGACAAATCTCAGACACATAAACGTTAATTTTTACTGTTCTTATAAAAAAACATGAATTTTGGACAAATGTCAGACACATAAACATTGATTTTTACTGTTCTCATTCGAAAACATGAATTTTGGACAAATCTCAGACACATAAACGTTAATTTTTACTGTTTTTATAAACATTAATTTTGGACAAATGTAAGACAAAAAAAAAAAATGTAAGACACATAAACATTGATTTTTACTGTTCACATTCGAAAACATGAATTTCGGACAAATCTTAGACACATAAACGTTGACTGTTAGCATTAAAAAACTTGAATTTGGGACAAATGTCAGACACATAAACATTAATTTTTACTGTTCTCATTCAAAAACATGAATTTCAGCCAAATATCAGCCACAGAACCATTTTTAGATTTTTACTGTTTTCAGTAAAAAAAATACCCTCTAGTCTAATTCTATTCTCAAGACGAATCATGCCATGTCTCTTTTATTGGGTTAGACAGAAAGAACCTTTCTTTACATAAATTCATCGCATTACTTACATTCATACATCTTTGCATTCATGTGAGTCTGATATTTACACTTCTAACATTTCTTTATTAAGAATATTGTTCACACGGTGGAATGTATATACCTGGTTAAGGCTGTCTTTACTCTCATGACTGAGGTATGTGGATATTGTATCAACGCTGGGCCTCCTGCCTGATCTGGTACTGGAGGAGTCTGCGTCCAGTGTGGTGATGCTGTCCAATACCATTCCACTTCTCTTGTTAATGATAGTATCTGGCATCGTTCGCTCGTGGTTTTGGTTTAAGGTGGGACTAAGAGGTTGCGTCATGGCGGGTGATTTATGACCTGTACAAATTAATGTGGATTTTCAATAATGACGGGTGAAAATTCTGCAAGCATATAAAGTTATCATGTGAACCAGCTGACAGTATAATTAGAAAGAAACAGCAGATGAACGTGTTTTACTTTGTAGAGTTAATAACATGTGAGTATAAAAATTCCTTTTACCCTGTGAATTTATTGAAAATGCATAAAATATATTAAATGACAACACTACATGAAATAACATTGTTTAAAAACTCACTGAAAATATTGAGATTGTGCAATATCTGTCTGGCGAGGTTGGGTTTAGATTTCTCTCTGTGATGTGGCTGAGCATTACCGCTACCGTTGGAGTTTCTGCCACTGCCGTTGCTGGATGCGACAGCGGCCGGTGGCGGCAGCTTTGCTGGTGCTCGGTTGGCCACATTGTTCACCGAGGACTTGCCAGAAGAAGAGACCACGGAGACAGCGGACTTTGTAGACTTGGTGCTGGAACCGGTGTGTTGGTGGGGTATTGAAACGATACGACGGCCCACTGAAAAAAAAGACAAGGATTATTTATCTCATAGGTACATGTTTAATGATAAGCAGTAAAATTATAATATTACTTGTTATAATATCAAACTGTCAATGGTGATAGTATAATATGTATATATCGCGGGCATCAAGTCAGAAGGGCGTACAAACTAAATGACTACCTTACAGGAGAGACAAAAAACTATTTATTTCTGTAACGGTTCAATTTCTCCATGTAGAGTTTTTTGGAAAATATAGCAAAAATAAAGCCTCATCGAGGATTATTACCTAAATTTCAATAACCAGTGATGTTATTATATATTTTGCACATACGCCCTTCTGGCTCGCTAATATTTCTAGATGTGGACTCGATTTTTGTATAGAAAATTCATAATTATTATTAAAAAATTTATAAAAACCTATGAATCATAGCTTTTTTAGATAAAAAAAATATGTAGTTTAGAAGATATTTTTAAAGAAAAATGTCTGAAAATAAATTATTGAAAAAAGAAAATAATATGATACGACCTTTCAAAAAATTTGATGATGCCATAGAAACCTACCAAGCCAGAAGGGCGTACCTACAAACATTAAAAATGGCAGAAGCTTTAGACTAATTGTCTCAATTTCGCTATCAAAATGTTTAAATACATCTCATAATTAATGTTCGGCATATGCCCATCTGGTTCGATAATATTTCACAAATATACTGGTCAAGTCTTCGGCGTGTGTTCGTACGCCTTTCTGGCTCGACAAATTCACATAGCATACGTCCAAAATAATTTTTTGTAAAATCTCGAAAAATACGCAATGGAAAGCCGTGATTTTTTACAGATGGTGGAAGTCTTAGGCCCGGTTGCATCAAAAAAGTTAAACGAAAGTTTATAGTTAAAGTTACAAAAAAGTTACTTTTTTGTCAAATTGAGTTGCATCGCATTTTTGTTAACTTAAACTCAACCGAAAAGTTACTAAAATTTAAACCCCCAGACATGAGAGTTTAAGATTAAGTTAAAGTTAATTTTTGACATTTCTCTCAGAGAACACATGATTTATTTTGTGATGTTGTTTTTTTCGTGTTAATTGTTGAAATATAGTGATAAATTTTTTTTATGGGGATTCGGATTCATCTGATGACGAATTTAGTCATCATTAATACATACCATGTTAACTACGCGAAAGCCGAAATTATTCAGGCAAAGGACAAATTTTTGGTTATGGGATGATGATGAATTTATCGCCCTATTCAGAATGTCCAAAAAGAGGGTTCATCAATTAGTGGAACTTATTAGAGAGGACATTGCACCACCATCTAACATTATTTCTTTTTTTCCTTCCACCAATGACAAAGGGATACTTCGTCGGCGGTAAAGTTTGCTGACCGATCTCTGAAAAAATCACTTCATAAAACCTTGCCAATAATATCGTTATGTAAATAAAATTTTAATTAATATATATTTTGAATTTAAATCCATGCCGATAATCAGACAGCAAATAAACAAATAATGACCGTAACGCGCACTGAGCGGTAACAAATAAAACGAGGTTATATTATGACAGACGCCAAAATCTAGCATGGACAAAATGGTATGGCAATATGACAAAAATAATTCCTGGTGTATTTCAGTTCATTATTACGGAATTTGATCTTTGTTGCGTTGGTATCCCCATTAACTATAACTTAACTTTTTTTTTGTCGGTGCAACTCATATTTCATTTAAACTCGACGTAACTTTTGTTAGACCATAAACGGAGTTTAAAATTTTAACTATAAACTTTGTTTTGGTGCAACCGGGCCTTAATAAAGTATTGTTTGGCATAAAAAGCAAAAAAACTAACCCGAAACTTAAATGGAAACTTAACCCGAAACTTTCCTAACCCGAAAAGATAAATGGATTGATGGTATGTATCTATGAAACTAAAGTATCAAACTATAAGAGTCTCCGTAGATAATATGCAATTTGCCTAACAAATTGTATGAAACAATGTCGTCACTAAATTCAATTTTTACAAAAATTGTTAAAAAAAATTTTAAATGTTGTAGTATTTCGGCGATATTCAATATTTTTGGAAATATAGGCAGTTAAACATAAATTTGTCATAAAAAAAATAATATTTTCCTTAATAAAAAAAAAGCCTCTAAGTTGGTGTTTTTTTACTTCAAAGTTGGAAAAAGCATGCAAAAAGTCCACTACTCTTTAGAATAAAGTTAATACTGTTGATTTATTTAGAGAAATAAATTCTCTTGTTGACTATGAACACCCATACTTTACACGAACACTATTTTAAACGGGTTTCAAGTTTTCGACGGGATTTTCAACGCGATGAGCAAAAAATAGAATATGTTCTATTTTCAACGCGATTTTCATCCTTTTTGGTAAAACAGAAATCTGTAAAATTATTCGCTGTCGTCGTTACCGACGAGTCAAAAGTCAAAATGGCTGCCGTTTGTGTTGACTTTTACATGTGTGACATTCGCTCGCGATGTATTTTGTTTATTTGGAAAGTGTCGAAACTTTCGATATACTATATTAATTATTATATAATTTTTCGATATACATTTATTTATATTATATTCAAAATTTGCACATATAATTGTGTAAACTGTGTAAAGTACTGTAAAGCGATGCTCGGAGTAACCTATATTTTGGATGCTGTTTTAAGCGTTGCGTGTAAAGCGATATTTGGAGTAACATGTATTTTGGATACTATTTTAAGCGTTGGAAACCGGGTCACGTTGAAAATAATGTCCGTGTAAAGTGCACTTTAATTTTTACCTAATGGGATAAGGGAATCGCAGAAACCCAGGCAGGCCACAAGCAAGATGGTCTTATGTCATAAAGAGTAGCGGGAGATTGATGAAACAGATTTGCAAAACTTAGTCATGTTAATCGAGAATGGAAGGCAATGTCCATCACTGGAGGACTGACGTCTGATGATGAATTAGGCTTACCTGGTTGTTCCCTCGCCTTTGTGAGTGGATAAGGCGGCTGCTGCACCCTCCTGAGCGCCCCTCCCTCCAACTGGTGTGCATGTAGAGGCTCCCCTGCCTCCAGGGCACACTGCACCCCCAGGGGCAGAGCCTCCCACTCCTGACCGCCCCTAGACCACTCCCAGCGGAGGCCACGCCCCGCGGGACTTGTAACGGGATAGAGACTGCGACGCACGTGACACTCCAATGAGACACCATCTGATAAGAAATAAAAAATTTATATTGATTTTTTTATTTCTCTTATCATATTTAAACAAAATGAAAAGAATAAAACGAGTGGTTGTAGCCAACATAGTATGTGTTTATTTTCCTTTTTGATAGGTTGACATTCCCTAATTTTTATAAACTAGTTAATATTTTTATAAACGATGTACGATGTGATAATAATTAATATTATCACATCGTACATCGAATCATTCAATTATTAATTAATATTATCACATCGTACATTGAATCATTCAATAATTTACTAAATACCATAACATCGTACATCGAATCATTCAATTATTTACTAATACCACCGCATCGTACATTGAATCATTCAATAATTTACTAAATACCATAACATCGTACATCGAATCATTCAATTATTAATTAATATTATCACACCATACATCGAATCATTCAATTATTAATTAATATTATCACATCGTACATTGAATCATTCAATAATTTACTAAATACCATAACATCGTACATCGAATCATTCAATTATTTACTAATACCACCGCATCGTACATTGAATCATTCAATAATTTACTAAATACCATAACATCGTACATCGAATCATTCAATTATTAATTAATATTATCACACCATACATCGAATCATTCAATTATTAATTAATATTATCACATCGTACATTGAATCATTCAATAATTTACTAAATACCATAACATCGTACATCGAATCATTCAATTATTTACTAATACCACCGCATCGTACATTGAATCATTCAATAATTTACTAAATACCATAACATCGTACATCGAATCATTCAATTATTAATTAATATTATCACACCATACATCGAATCATTCAATTATTAATTAATATTATCACATCGTACATTGAATCATTCAATAATTTACTAAATACCATAACATCGTACATCGAATCATTCAATTATTTACTAATACCACCGCATCGTACATTGAATCATTCAATAATTTACTAAATACCATAACATCGTACATCGAATCATTCAATTATTAATTAATATTATCACACCATACATCGAATCATTCAATTATTAATTAATATTATCACATCGTACATTGAATCATTCAATAATTTACTAAATACCATAACATCGTACATCGAATCATTCAATTATTTACTAATACCACCGCATCGTACATTGAATCATTCAATAATTTACTAAATACCATAACATCGTACATCGAATCATTCAATTATTAATTAATATTATCACACCATACATCGAATCATTCCAAATTTAATTTTCCCAAAGGACAAAAGCATTCACAATACACCATACCTACACACGAAAACATTAGTCACGAAACTCATTAGAATTCACTTTCTACATACCTGTTGAGAAATTGATTTAGAAAGTTAGCTTGTCGATAAATGAGCATTTACGAGACGATGGATATGTGTCAAGATAGAAGAATGTGGTTTTTGATTCTCTCAGATTACCCCATGAGAAATATGGCATGATAATATGTAGATGAATACATAATATATGTAGTAGTGAAGAATAATATAATACAATTACAATACAAAATATGGCATGATAATATGTAGATGAATACATAATATATGTAGTAGTGAAGAATAATATAATACAATTACAATACAAAATATGGCATGATAATATGTAGATGAAAACATAATATATGTAGTAGTGAAGAATAATATAATACAATTACAATACAAAATATGGCATGATAATATGTAGATGAATACATAATATATGTAGTAGTGAAGAATAATATAATACAATTACAATACAAAATATGGCATGATAATATGTAGATGAATACATAATATATGTAGTAGTGAAGAATAATATAATACAATTACAATACAAAATATGGCATGATAATATGTAGATGAATACATAATATATGTAGTAGTGAAGAATAATATAATACAATTACAATACAAAATATGGCATGATAATATGTAGATGAATACATAATATATGTAGTAGTGAAGAATAATATAATACAATTACAATACAAAATATGGCATGATAATATGTAGATGAATACATAATATATGTAGTAGTGAAGAATAATATAATACAATTACAATACAAAATATGGCATGATAATATGTAGATGAATACATAATATATGTAGTAGTGAAGAATAATATAATACAATTACAATACAAAATATGGCATGATAATATGTAGATGAATACATAATATATGTAGTAGTGAAGAATAATATAATACAATTACAATACAAAATATGGCATGATAATATGTAGATGAATACATAATATATGTAGTAGTGAAGAATAATATAATACAATTACAATACAAAATATGGCATGATAATATGTAGATGAATACATAATATATGTAGTAGTGAAGAATAATATAATACAATTACAATACAAAATATGGCATGATAATATGTAGATGAATACATAATATATGTAGTAGTGAAGAATAATATAATACAATTACAATACAAAATATGGCATGATAATATGTAGATGAATACATAATATATGTAGTAGTGAAGAATAATATAATACAATTACAATACAAAATATGGCATGATAATATGTAGATGAATACATAATATATGTAGTAGTGAAGAATAATATAATACAATTACAATACAAAATATGGCATGATAATATGTAGATGAATACATAATACATGTAGTAGTGAAGAATAATATAATACAATTACAATACAAAATATGGCATGATAATATGTAGATGAATACATAACATATGTAGTAGTGAAGAATAATATAATACAATTACAATACAAAATATGGCATGATAATATGTAGATGAATACATAATATATGTAGTAGTGAAGAATAATATAATACAATTACAATACAAAATATGGCATGATAATATGTAGATGAATACATAATATATGTAGTAGTGAAGAATAATATAATACAATTACAATACAAAATATGGCATGATAATATGTAGATGAATACATAATATATGTAGTAGTGAAGAATAATATAATACAATTACAATACAAAATATGGCATGATAATATGTAGATGAATACATAATATATGTAGTAGTGAAGAATAATATAATACAATTACAATACAAAATATGGCATGATAATATGTAGATGAATACATAATATATGTAGTAGTGAAGAATAATATAATACAATTACAATACAAAATATGGCATGATAATATGTAGATGAATACATAATATATGTAGTAGTGAAGAATAATATAATACAATTACAATACAAAATATGGCATGATAATATGTAGATGAATACATAATATATGTAGTAGTGAAGAATAATATAATACAATTACAATACAAAATATGGCATGATAATATGTAGATGAATACATAATATATGTAGTAGTGAAGAATAATATAATACAATTACAATACAAAATATGGCATGATAATATGTAGATGAATACATAATATATGTAGTAGTGAAGAATAATATAATACAATTACAATACAAAATATGGCATGATAATATGTAGATGAATACATAATATATGTAGTAGTGAAGAATAATATAATACAATTACAATACAAAATATGGCATGATAATATGTAGATGAATACATAATATATGTAGTAGTGAAGAATAATATAATACAATTACAATACAAAATATGGCATGATAATATGTAGATGAATACATAACATATGTAGTAGTGAAGAATAATATAATACAATTACAATACAAAATATGGCATGATAATATGTAGATGAATACATAATATATGTAGTAGTGAAGAATAATATAATACAATTACAATACAAAATATGGCATGATAATATGTAGATGAATACATAATATATGTAGTAGTGAAGAATAATATAATACAATTACAATACAAAATATGGCATGATAATATGTAGATGAATACATAATATATGTAGTAGTGAAGAATAATATAATACAATTACAATACAAAATATGGCATGATAATATGTAGATGAATACATAATATATGTAGTAGTGAAGAATAATATAATACAATTACAATACAAAATATGGCATGATAATATGTAGACGAATACATAATATATGTAGTAGTGAAGAATAATATAATACAATTACAATACAAAATATGGCATGATAATATGTAGATGAATACATAATATATGTAGTAGTGAAGAATAATATAATACAATTACAATACAAAATATGGCATGATAATATGTAGATGAATACATAATATATGTAGTAGTGAAGAATAATATAATACAATTACAATACAAAATATGGCATGATAATATGTAGATGAATACATAACATATGTAGTAGTGAAGAATAATATAATACAATTACAATACAAAATATGGCATGATAATATGTAGATGAATACATAACATATGTAGTAGTGAAGAATAATATAATACAATTACAATACAAAATATGGCATGATAATATGTAGATGAAAACATAATATATGTAGTAGTGAAGAATAATATAATACAATTACAATACAAAATATGGCATGATAATATGTAGATGAATACATAATATATGTAGTAGTGAAGAATAATATAATACAATTACAATACAAAATATGGCATGATAATATGTAGATGAATACATAATATATGTAGTAGTGAAGAATAATATAATACAATTACAATACAAAATATGGCATGATAATATGTAGATGAATACATAATATATGTAGTAGTGAAGAATAATATAATACAATTACAATACAAAATATGGCATGATAATATGTAGATGAATACATAATATATGTAGTAGTGAAGAATAATATAATACAATTACAATACAAAATATGGCATGATAATATGTAGATGAATACATAATATATGTAGTAGTGAAGAATAATATAATACAATTACAATACAAAATATGGCATGATAATATGTAGATGAATACATAATATATGTAGTAGTGAAGAATAATATAATACAATTACAATACAAAATATGGCATGATAATATGTAGATGAATACATAATATATGTAGTAGTGAAGAATAATATAATACAATTACAATACAAAATATGGCATGATAATATGTAGATGAATACATAATATATGTAGTAGTGAAGAATAATATAATACAATTACAATACAAAATATGGCATGATAATATGTAGATGAATACATAATATATGTAGTAGTGAAGAATAATATAATACAATTACAATACAAAATATGGCATGATAATATGTAGATGAATACATAATATATGTAGTAGTGAAGAATAATATAATACAATTACAATACAAAATATGGCATGATAATATGTAGACGAATACATAATATATGTAGTAGTGAAGAATAATATAATACAATTACAATACAAAATATGGCATGATAATATGTAGATGAATACATAATATATGTAGTAGTGAAGAATAATATAATACAATTACAATACAAAATATGGCATGATAATATGTAGATGAATACATAATATATGTAGTAGTGAAGAATAATATAATACAATTACAATACAAAATATGGCATGATAATATGTAGATGAATACATAATATATGTAGTAGTGAAGAATAATATAATACAATTACAATACAAAATATGGCATGATAATATGTAGATGAATACATAACATATGTAGTAGTGAAGAATAATATAATACAATTACAATACAAAATATGGCATGATAATATGTAGATGAATACATAATATATGTAGTAGTGAAGAATAATATAATACAATTACAATACAAAATATGGCATGATAATATGTAGATGAATACATAATATATGTAGTAGTGAAGAATAATATAATACAATTACAATACAAAATATGGCATGATAATATGTAGATGAATACATAATATATGTAGTAGTGAAGAATAATATAATACAATTACAATACAAAATATGGCATGATAATATGTAGATGAATACATAATATATGTAGTAGTGAAGAATAATATAATACAATTACAATACAAAATATGGCATGATAATATGTAGATGAATACATAATATATGTAGTAGTGAAGAATAATATAATACAATTACAATACAAAATATGGCATGATAATATGTAGATGAATACATAATATATGTAGTAGTGAAGAATAATATAATACAATTACAATACAAAATATGGCATGATAATATGTAGATGAATACATAATATATGTAGTAGTGAAGAATAATATAATACAATTACAATACAAAATATGGCATGATAATATGTAGATGAATACATAATATATGTAGTAGTGAAGAATAATATAATACAATTACAATACAAAATATGGCATGATAATATGTAGATGAATACATAATATATGTAGTAGTGAAGAATAATATAATACAATTACATTACAAAATATGGCATGATAATATGTAGATGAATACATAATATATGTAGTAGTGAAGAATAATATAATACAATTACAATACAAAATATGGCATGATAATATGTAGATGAATACATAATATATGTAGTAGTGAAGAATAATATAATACAATTACAATACAAAATATGGCATGATAATATGTAGATGAATACATAATATATGTAGTAGTGAAGAATAATATAATACAATTACAATACAAAATATGGCATGATAATATGTAGATGAATACATAACATATGTAGTAGTGAAGAATAATATAATACAATTACAATACAAAATATGGCATGATAATATGTAGATGAATACATAATATATGTAGTAGTGAAGAATAATATAATACAATTACAATACAAAATATGGCATGATAATATGTAGATGAATACATAATATATGTAGTAGTGAAGAATAATATAATACAATTACAATACAAAATATGGCATGATAATATGTAGATGAATACATAATATATGTAGTAGTGAAGAATAATATAATACAATTACAATACAAAATATGGCATGATAATATGTAGATGAATACATAATATATGTAGTAGTGAAGAATAATATAATACAATTACAATACAAAATATGGCATGATAATATGTAGATGAATACATAATATATGTAGTAGTGAAGAATAATATAATACAATTACAATACAAAATATGGCATGATAATATGTAGATGAATACATAATATATGTAGTAGTGAAGAATAATATAATACAATTACAATACAAAATATGGCATGATAATATGTAGACGAATACATAATATATGTAGTAGTGAAGAATAATATAATACAATTACAATACAAAATATGGCATGATAATATGTAGATGAATACATAATATATGTAGTAGTGAAGAATAATATAATACAATTACAATACAAAATATGGCATGATAATATGTAGATGAATACATAATATATGTAGTAGTGAAGAATAATATAATACAATTACAATACAAAATATGGCATGATAATATGTAGATGAATACATAATATATGTAGTAGTGAAGAATAATATAATACAATTACAATACAAAATATGGCATGATAATATGTAGATGAATACATAACATATGTAGTAGTGAAGAATAATATAATACAATTACAATACAAAATATGGCATGATAATATGTAGATGAATACATAATATATGTAGTAGTGAAGAATAATATAATACAATTACAATACAAAATATGGCATGATAATATGTAGATGAATACATAATATATGTAGTAGTGAAGAATAATATAATACAATTACAATACAAAATATGGCATGATAATATGTAGATGAATACATAATATATGTAGTAGTGAAGAATAATATAATACAATTACAATACAAAATATGGCATGATAATATGTAGATGAATACATAATATATGTAGTAGTGAAGAATAATATAATACAATTACAATACAAAATATGGCATGATAATATGTAGATGAATACATACATATGTAGTAGTGAAGAATAATATAATACAATTACAATACAAAATATGGCATGATAATATGTAGATGAATACATACATATGTAGTAGTGAAGAATAATATAATACAATTACAATACAAAATATGGCATGATAATATGTAGATGAATACATAATATATGTAGTAGTGAAGAATAATATAATACAATTACAATACAAAATATGGCATGATAATATGTAGATGAATACATACATATGTAGTAGTGAAGAATAATATAATACAATTACAATACAAAATATGGCATGATAATATGTAGATGAATACATACATATGTAGTAGTGAAGAATAATATAATACAATTACAATACAAAATATGGCATGATAATATGTAGATGAATACATAATATATGTAGTAGTGAAGAATAATATAATACAATTACAATACAAAATATGGCATGATAATATGTAGATGAATACATACATATGTAGTAGTGAAGAATAATATAATACAATTACAATACAAAATATGGCATGATAATATGTAGATGAATACATACATATGTAGTAGTGAAGAATAATATAATACAATTACAATACAAAATATGGCATGATAATATGTAGATGAATACATACATATGTAGTAGTGAAGAATAATATAATACAATTGCAATACAAAATATGAAAATATACAAAACGCAATAGTTAAAAAGATGTTAACAAAGAGCAATCTGTTTATGGACATTATAAAATCAACGACAATTAAAAATTAAACAAGACAATTGCAAGAGACAAAATAATGACAACAGAGGAAGGACAAATAATGTAATAATTCCTTAGTTTCGGAATTATCTTCCAATCAAAATAAAGAATGAATACCTATTAGGTCACATGCCTGAAACAATCACTTAGACCCGAATGCACAGTCCTAGGTACCTAAATACTAACTCCTAACCTCACTGGAGTATTTAGTATTCTTAAGTTAGCAATTTCGTTGCAGAGACATCACTAACTAAATACTAAGCCAAACTTAAGGTCGATGGCGTAGAATTTCACATTATTGTATATGAAGAAAAGAGATAGATAGCTTTCTATGGGCTTAGAAAGCTATCCATCTCTTTTCTGATGTTTGATGTTTAAAATGTTTTTTGCTATATAACAACACAAACATATGTAACCAACTTCACACTGACAGCTCTATATCATGATTTTTCTGAAATTCCAGCGAATTTTCGGCATCTCGTATAGATCGCTGAATACCCTGTTTGGTATTTGATTTGATAAAATTACCAAATACATATTTGTCGAAGTCGCTAAAATCATCATCCATCAAAAACGTCTCGTATTTTAGTATTAAACCACTCGTAAGGTTCCTCGCGATCAACCTTACTTTTTGAAAGTTTGCAAATGTTAGTTTACGTCGTAAGTATTTAGATATGTCCTCTAGTTAGGAAGCCACGTGATCTCCTAACTTAAGTGAGCGACTGTGCAATGAAAACATGGTTAGTATTTAGGTAGGACTCTGCATTCGGACCTTAGTGTAATCCTCTATTGGAAATTGTGTCAAACAATGGGTCGAAAATACCAAGAGCCACGACCTAAAGTTCTTTTTTGCTGATGAGGCGTAGAGGTTGTGTTTAGTACTCATAAATATTGTTGAGTATTGATATTTTGTATGGAAATTTTCCCAAGAGTGGCTCTTTGATTATGCACAAAACATTTCTTATGAAAGCAAATATTAAAAACAAGTAAGACACTCGTCCATCAACAAAATATCTTGTGATAATTAATGAAAAAAACCTTTATATTCTGTAACCATGACTGATAAATATTTTGGTCCATAATTGTTATCAGTAAACTATACTAAAGGCTATAAAGCTCACTTTAAATTGCTCTACATTAGAATATAATTGGATTACGTATGATGGACAGTCTTGTCAAACTACTGACATTCGCATATCAATAAAAATGATCTACACAGGATAAAACTAGACAAACGAGTGACCTTTACATGACTGATGGATTGTAACCTATCTGCATAAAAAGTTCAAATTACATTTGAAAAAGTACAGCATTTTAAAATTTGTTTGTCCCTAAATAGTAAATAATAATGAAGCCCACATATATATGTAATTATATGCATCACAAAACTGAATCTAATTAAGTACAAATTTAACAAGTCAAATAAGTGAAACGAAAAAAACTGAATATATTCAAAAATATATATTTACATACATACATACATACATACATACCATCATGCCGTATCCCTAATTGGGGTAGGCAGAGAGGACCGAATGCCAGACACCTCTATCTTGACATACATGTTTTGCGTCATTTACATCCATGCATCGTGTCATACATGCTCACCTATTATTCTGACTTGGTATATTACCATCTTTCAAAATCTCATTTATATGATCATGCCAACTCTTTCTCGGGCGGCCACGACCTCTCATTCCACTCTTTTCAGCCTTGTATACTTTCTTTGTCAGACGCTCATCGTTCATTCTCTCCACATGTCCGAACCATCGTAGTGTATTTACTTTCATTCTACTCACAATATCTCTTTCAATCTTGCATTCTCGTCTGATGTCCACATTCCTTATCCTATCATAGATCGTTCTACCACACATTCGTCTTAGGGACCTCATTTCCACAGCGTTAATTTTACTTTCATGCATCTTCTGCCATGTCCATGTCTCACTTGCATACATTAATGTTGGTACGACTATTGCATTGTGCACAGCGAGCTTTGCTGGCCTTGAGATAATCGGGTCGGACATTATTGTTCTTAATGCACCGTTCACCCTATTTGCTGCCGTTACCCTTCTTTCTATATTCTTTTCCAGTCTTCCATCACGCTGAAACATATTTCCTAGATATAAATATTCATCCACTTATTCTAGTTGTTCATTATTTACTCGTATTTCGCATTCTGTTCTTGTTTCGCTTTTTTCAATAACCATTACTTTAGACTTAGCTCCATTCATTCTCAGTCCATTTTGGATGTATCCCTCGAATACCATTTTTACCAAGCGCTCTAGATCTTTCACATTTTCTGCCATTAATACTTTGTCATCCGCATACATAAGATCGCATACATTGACCCCTTCCAGCTTCAAACCAATGTTTACATTCTTCAGTTCTTTTACACAGTAGTCAATGTACAAATTGAAAAGCCACGGTGATAAGACGCAACCCTGTCGTACTCCCTTGTTGATGGGGAACCATTCTGTGAGTGAGTTATTAAACCTCACACAGCCCTGGCAACCCTCATAAAGAGATGCAATTGCTCCTATCAACATACCTTCCACTCCGTACACTGATAGCACGTCCCAAAGTTTTTCCCGGTCGACTTTATCATAGGCCTTTTCCAGGTCAATGAAAGCACAGAAAAGCTTTTGGTTTTTGGTCAGAACCTTTTCAGTTGCCTATATATTTCAGTTGCCTATTGTGATGACTCTATTTGATTCGATTAATTATTTGTTTTCTTATATGGTGCATATAGTATATTATGTGTAGCCGTTCCTCATCCAGAACATATATGCGAGAGAGAGACTTGTCCTTTCTCGTCGAGGTGATCAATTTGCTTCAAATTCGTGCTCTATTCCCGCCATTTACTGTAGCGTCATCTTCCCCTTACGTGATTGGTCGGTTTGTCTGTCACCGGCAGTTGGCGTCGGACGCCATTTTGATTTTCAATTGACATCGAAATTCTTTCGAGTGTGGTCACGTTTTTCTCGCGTCTTTTGGTTTTGAAATAGAATGCTGGAGAAAAACAGTTGTTTGATTGTTTAAAACAACATTGCTTCATAAACTATTAATTTTATAAATGTATTATATAACTTTGCGACAATTTACTCAAAAATAATTATTGTGCGCAGTTAACGTGTGTCGCTCATATTTTGGTTCTGTTTGTTTATGTTTATTTGTGTCTTGTGTATTTGTTTATTGACTATCCAACTGTTTTATCAAATTTAATTAGTGTTTTGTATTGTTTTGTTTTTGTCGCGTAATGTCCTCAGAACGGAAAATACGCGATGTTTCGATGACGCCGGAATCTCGGAAGTCTAAAAATAAACGCGATGTTTCTTCTTCGTCAAGCGTGTCCTCTTCATCATCTTGTTCTTCCGATAGCGCGAGATCAAAGAGCAGGAAGCAAAAACGGAGAAGAGCATCACAGAAAAAAATGCTAAAACGAATGTCGAAGCAAATGAAGCGTTTGCAGCGCTTCGTATATAATCAGGCAAATGTCGAATATACGGAAACGGAATGCGAAGATGGCACTAAAGATTCACTCCGTCGAAGTGAATCTCCGTTGCTCAGCACTGAGGTCCCTGCGGTCTCTGGCGCCCTTGCTCCGGTATTTACTATGCCAGACCCAAATGTGTGTCTTAAAGAGCCAGCAA
This sequence comes from Molanna angustata, assembly GCA_963576475.1. Classification (NCBI taxonomy): domain Eukaryota; kingdom Metazoa; phylum Arthropoda; class Insecta; order Trichoptera; family Molannidae; genus Molanna; species Molanna angustata. Next base: position 35,014,533 of record OY754975.1, on the reverse strand, counting down.
TGGGAACACCGTCAGCGGCAATGCTCGGAAGCATTAAACGGCTGCAACAGTTTGATACGCCAGAGTGGTCTAACGTGAGATACACAAAGACACTTAAGGACTACTTAGCAGACCCAGGATTTAAAGAGCTGGATGTAAACTGCGAACTGAGTGCAGTTGCTTCGTCGAACGCCCAGTTCGCAGGAATGGAGAAAGCTTTCGCGGCCATATCCCATGTCGCGTTGCAGCAGAGGCAGGTCCTCCAGGACTCAATACAGAATGTATTGACTTGGAGTTGTCTTCCGGACACTGAACTTTCGCCTGAAAGCTTGGCAGAGAAGTTTAGAGAAGTCTTTGGGGGATCTTGCTCAAAGAATGACGATATCCTCCAGATAGCCTGCGGAAAGCGGGCAGAAATAATTGAGTATCGGCGTAATGCCATACTCAATACATGCAAGATCCCAGCCGATAAAGCAATCATTGAAAAGATTCCCCCTACAGCATCACATCTTTTCAATGAAGACAAGCTTGCCACCCAGTTGCAGAGACTGGGGGGTGCGAGTAAAGTCTTCAGGGCCCCCGCTCTTTTTCCATCATCAGCCTCCAGAGCGAGTGAAAATGTGTCCAAGCCAAAAAGCGGAATACAAGCAGCCCCACAGGCTCAACGTGTCCCCGCTGGGAATCCGGGTCACTCCCGATTCCCTCCTCAGCACTGGCGGGCAGACCCCAGTCACCAGGTTGGCTCTTCCTCTTCTGCCAGCAGAAGAAGGAGGTTTCGGAGACAGACGGGACGTGGGCAGACCTCGACCCGTCGCTCTCGAAATAATTGACATAAGGCCCAGGCGGTTTCGGGGAGGGCAATTGAAAAATTTTTCAAAACAATGGCAAAGCGCAAATGCCCCCAAAACCGTCTTAAAAATCCTCAGTGGCTATCGCATTCCTTTCCAAGAAAAACCACCCTTGCAGATGAGAACACTCAAGAACTGGCGGAATTTTGCCACAAAACCCTCTCTAGAGATGGACAGGCAAATAAGAAGCTTGAGAGAAATGAGAGTTTTGGAACTAGCACCCGAGAACCCGGGTTTCCTGTCTCAAATGTTTTTAGTGCGAAAGAGCGATGGCACTCATCGCCCCGTCATCAATCTGAAAGTATTGAACGAATTTGTGGCAGTGAAAAAATTCTCCCTACTCTCTCACTTCAGAGTGCCAGATTTTCTCCAACCTCAGGACTACCTGACCAAAATCGACCTGGCCCATGCGTATTTCCACATTCCAGTGGCAAAATCTCATCGACGTTTTCTTCGGATCATGTACAGAGGTCAATGTCTTCAGTTGACATGTTTACCTCAGGGTTTGAGCAGTTCCCCCCAGATATTTGCATCGATCACCAACTGGATTGCAGAGACCCTTCGAAAGAAAGGAGTACGAGTGGTCGTTTATCTGGACGACTTTCTTCTGGCTCACCAAGACCAAGAAACCCTCCAGAAACAGACACTAGAAGCATTGGACCTCTTACAGACATTAGGGTGGAAAATAAACGTAGAAAAATGTGTGTGTTACCCGACAAAAATAATAGAATACTTGGGAATATCTTGGAACACTTATCTCAACCAAAAGTCTCTGACAAAAGGCAAATGTCTGTCAATTCGGAAGTCGTTGCAGAAGCTCACAAGCGAAACGAAATGGTGCCTAAAAGATGCACAGAGCATTTTAGGCAAGTTAAATTTTGCGAGCTTTGTAATCCCCAGAGGCAGACTTCATTGCAGACTGATGCAACTGCAATCCCATGGGATGATGAAACTTCGGGCGAAGAAAAAGGTACCTCTGAACCTTGGAGTAAAGGAGGACTTGAATTGGTGGCTAAGAAGGGTAAGTGCTTTCAGTCTGATACATTTCCCCAAAGCCAGTCACTTCATTACAACAGATGCAGCGGACAGCGGATGGGGAGCCCAAGTAGACGACATCTCACTTTCGGGTTGCTGGACCCCACAACAGATGAATTGGCACAGCAACATGAAAGAAATGTTTGCAATATTACACGCATTGAAGCACCAGAAAGCCAATTTGAGCAATTCTACTTGTCTCATACAGTCGGACAACAGGACAACTCTAGCGTATTTGCGCAACGAGGGTGGAACCAAGTCCATGAGTCTTCTTCAGTTGACGTATCAGATACTGAGGATAGCAGATGCAAACCATATAATATTGGAAGTATTTTTTCTCCCCGGGAGATACAACGGCCTAGCAGATCATCTATCCAGGGGAACATCCCTACCGGAATGGCACCTTCTGCCTCAAGCTACAGAACCAATATTCCACAGGTGGGGCAGACCCATTGTGGACCTGTTTGCATCCAAGAATGCTCATGTAGTGGACAATTACGTGTCCATAGACCCCAAAGACAGGTTAGCCCTCTTTCACAATGCGTTCAGCAGAACATGGCAATTTCCACTAGCATGGATCTTCCCGCCACCGTGCTTAATTCCCAGAGTCCTATCGCATCTGAATCGATGTCAAGGTACTTACCTGGTAGTAGTACCGAAGTGGCCCAAAGTTTATTGGCTACCAGACCTACGGGAGAGAGCTCTATCTCCACCTCTGAGGATATCAGGGCTAATAGAAAACTTAATCGACATATCGACGGGCCTGCATCCACCTCAGATTCAGAGATTAGAGATGGAGGTGTGGAGAATTGGGGCTGGAGCAGAGCCCTCAAGGACTGGTCAAAACATGAAAGAGATTTATTGAATGCAGGATGGCGATCATCAACAGTCACTGCCTACAGATTAGCATGGAAGAGATGGTCCCAATGGTGCTACAAAAATAAAATAGATATGCATGATCCATCGGGTTCCCAGTTAGCGAGATTTTTGGCAAACTTAAAAATCACAGAAGGCCTAGCTCCTAGTACTATAGCTTTACATAAATCAGCCATATCAACACTGACTAATCCCGAATGTGAATCAAGATTAAGTAATCACACCCTAGTCAAGCAAGTTTTAAAAGGAGTGTCAAATTCATCTCGGAAGAAAACAGTATTACCAATTTGGGATCCGAGACAGGTAAATGACTGGTTGAAAGGAAATTTACCTGAATCATATACACTATTTGAAGCTTCTAGAAGGTGTGCAATCATACTTTTACTAGCCTCTGGACGAAGAGTACACGATCTTACGTTGTTGAGATACACTCCTGACTCATTCATTGACAATGGTGACCATATAATTATGTGGCCAGCCTATGGTTCTAAAACGGATTCTGCAACGCATCAACAGTCGGGATGGAAATTAAAAGCATCTACAGATAGAGCAACAGATCCAGTATTTTGGATTCGTAAAGTCATAACCTTATCAAAGACAAGAAGACAGGAAGTAGAGTCCATACCCAATCTCTTCATATCAACAACAGGCATACCGAAACCCGCCACTAGGACAATAATAGGGGGATGGGTCAAAACAGTGTTAAAAGCAGCCGGAATTGATAACCCAGCGGGCAGCACTAGATCAGCTGTAGCATCTCTCAGTTGGTTGGAAAATTGTCCCATAGAAAAAATTTTAGAGAGAGGAAATTGGAAAAGCGAGAATACCTTTGCCAAATTTTATAAAAAGGAATTATTGCGAGCAAGGGGACATACCGATCCTAAAGCTTTACCCTCTCTTACAGACCTATTTGAATCTGTATAATTACCCTATCACAATTGACATCATGTCTGTCACCAAGGCGATAACAAACACTTCTCACATATATGTTCTGGATGAGGAACGGCTACACATAATATTGGAGTTTTACCTACCATTAAAACTCTTATTATGTTGCCTTCCTCATCCAGAACATATTCAATCTCTGCCTTGTGAGATAACAATTGAAAATCAAAATGGCGTCCGACGCCAACTGCCGGTGACAGACAAACCGACCAATCACGTAAGGGGAAGATGACGCTACAGTAAATGGCGGGAATAGAGCACGAATTTGAAGCAAATTGATCACCTCGACGAGAAAGGACAAGTCTCTCTCTCGCATATATGTTCTGGATGAGGAAGGCAACATAATAAGAGTTTTAATGGTAGGTAAAACTCCAATATTATTGTTTGAGGTATTCGAGTCGTCTTCTTCATCATTTTTCTGATTAAAATTTCTATTTCGTTATGTAAGACGATTATAAAATACAATGGGATAGTTATTTGATTTGAAAATCGCCTTCCAAGGGGAGGAATGTGATGACTTTATAATTTTAATATGCACATATGTGTATATATATTATTATTATAAAAGTATGATAAATATAGGTATTTGATAATATTAAATTGGAATTGTACACTTTATGGGAGTTCTTTGTTGAAGTCGGTGAAGAATATTATAATATCTACTTACTAAATTAATATGGAATATATTTTGGTGTCATTGTTGGTAGCTTTGAACTATTCGTTAAGTTTGTTGATGCAAGTCCAAGGTACATGTGGGAATTGTATTAGTGTACCTATCTGGAATCGGAGGGGAGAGAAATTTGTCTTTAAGTATGTTGATTAGTGGGTGGCGGAGACACTTACTGGCCGATCTTGGTGAATGACGGGGGTACGTGCGAAGCTCCTGGCAATTCATTTTTTGGTCTTTGTTTTGAATCCAGTAATATAGTATTCATTAATAATTAGCTCGTTTAAAAATAAATTAAATTAATTCTCATTTAATAATCAGTGTTTATTTGTGGAACGAGGATGATCATCATTGGACTCTAAAATCATATTTATTTCTTTCTCATTTATTTTTCTATATCTTAAAAATTACAAAATTTCGGTCGATAAATATTTAAACGAAATAGTGATATTTTGGAAGGCGCTATACTACCAGAGCTTCGCAGGAGATCGATGAGTCTTTTTTTTATTATTTACTAACAATTTAATTATTTTCTTTTGACGTAATAAGATGAGAATACATGAAAAATTTAATATAAATTGGAAAATATAATCATTTTTAAACTATTTTGAATTTTCTTTCAAGTACAATTTGAATAAACATAATCTTATTTTAAACATTATAACCTATTTGGAATTTTTCTATATTTTATTAATTTTATATTTGAAGTATTGTGTTTTTATAATTGACAGAGTGAAATGAAGTAAACTTGTATAATCCTAATTCCATAAAAATTGTTTGCATGTAGAATTTAGTGATTCATAAATTATTTCTTTATTTAAATTACTAATAGCATTATAATACTAACAAAACTCAATAACTCCTTTCCTATAAATGCATGTTAAATTGATAAGTTATCCTATCTCGTAGAAAATTAATAAGTATTATTTCCTGTCCTTAATACCAGTATTTTATTTATCGACTATCGTGGTAAAATACTTCACTAATCTAATATAATACTAATCTAATTTACCAAGTCCTTCTACCTTTGATGTCTCAAAAGACATAACCAACTGACCATTGGTTCCTTTCTTCGAATTACTTCATATATCGTTTATTTATTTGTTTATTTGTCATATAGATAAATAAATGAATAAATGAACACTAGAGTTGTGGGGTTAGCGATATTTCAAGGGTCGAAATGTCCCTATCGCAGCTGAAGTATGTTGGAGATATATATATATTTATATATATATAGTAATGCATGTTTTACAGATAGTCTATTAATTCGTAGTCTAGTGCACTCGGACTCAAAAAGTAGTAATTGTCGGTGTTTTGAGACGTAGAAAGGCGTGTACTGGGGCCTTTCAAACTGCATGAAGCATGAAAAATTAGCATGATCTTCTTGAAAATCTGAATTTCCCTAACCTTAAAATGTCAGATGAAGTATGAAAATCGAGTGAAAAACACAAAACTTTACTAGCCCATTTTGTAGAAGCCTTAAAATGTCACTTAGACATCGCTAATGGAAATCAAAGTATCACCCTATGTGTCTTGAAATAACCATTTTATCTAAAGTAATCAAAATATTCATGTTTCAATCTGTTACTGTAGAAGGAAAATTCGTGTCCTGAAAACTAACATTATAAAGATATATTGGACATCTAACAAAATTTGATATAAAACTATTTACGTCACACTCATGGAAAGATCGTCGATTGCATATAAATATTGCCTTTTGTTATATAATGTATTTTGGTATTGTTTTGATATGTTTTCATTACAGCAGGATATACGAAAAGGTATGAAAACTGAATTTCGTTATTAACTAACCTCCATGAGTGTGAAAAAGCGTTAATAAGCATATATCGTGTTTTCTATTGAATTTTATTTATGTTTTTTTTATGAGAATCATATGAATTTGTTTTATGATAATTTTTCGTCATCCTATTTATTCTGTAGGTATATTAATATACTTATATCGATCAAATTGAGTAACAATTAAGTTACATAATTTGGGTTGAGAATCGAAGTTTTATCATTACATTATACGAATTTAATAATTCTGTAGTTATAACTTTATATATAAAGATTAATTATCTTTCAACAGTCGTGGAGTCTATAATTCTATTAATTATTAATATAATATATATAAATTTTATTATAAATATCCGTCTGTTTATAACTCGTAAATAAAACACAACGTAAAGGGTCCTTTTTAACGTGAATAATGATAGTAATCACTAGACGATCATTGGCCAAAATCCGTTGAAAAACATATAAAATTAGCGAAATAAGATAGAAGAATACGATGTTCTTTCATGATAGAATCATTCAATAAAGAATATTCAAATAGATGTAATAAATTCTAGATTTACCTTACAGGTAAAGGATTAACTAGTTAGGGAAATTAGCTATAGTACTAGGAAATAGACGTTAGATTTTAATAGGTAGTTTAGCTAGCTAGTTTAGGAAGGTTATGGATCCACAGAAAAATAGTTTAGGACGATATTTAGTCCAGGTTAGGGTGGAGTCCATCACATAATGTATTATCTATATATTGAGTAAAATATATATTTTACTAAATATATAGATAATATATCAAAAATATATATTGTCGGCCTTCGTGGCTCAGTTGGTTAGGTATCTGACTGCTGATCCAAAGGTCCCGGGTTCGATTCCCGGTAGAGACACAGTTTTTAATTGTGTTTTCAGTCTGGATCTGTGAGACGATTAATATCGTAAGTCTCCAGAATGTAGCAACTTGTTATTGGATGCGTGTTAAATTAATATTTGACATGATACCTATTAGTTGCCCGAGAAGCAATATAAAATAAAAGAAATAAATAAATAATAAAATCTTTTTTAAAGTTAAAATAAAACAAGGAAAACGAAATCTGCCTTCAGACAAAGACATCTTGTTTTTCTGGGACCTACAATCTACAATTCATTGCCTAATAACTTGAAAACACTCAAACTAAAATTATTAAAAAACAAATGGGGTTTTTTCCAACGCTAAACTCCTCACAAAAAGTATAGAATTCAATTTGTGTATGGAAAATATCCAGCATTTTCATGAAATGAGTTTGTTACATTATTTTTTATTTAATTTTATTACGAATACTTGATAATTCTTCAATGCCATTTTATTTAAGTGATGTGCCTTTTTACCAATATGAAAATATAAATCTCACATTTTAATTATCCTGAGCTTTGGGTCACTTTGAAATATTTGACAGTTAAAAAAATTGAGAAGCATTATTCTGATATCCTTAAAAATCTAATGGGGTCCAAGCGAGTATTAGATACACAAATTTGCAAAATTTGAAAAGAATCAAATGAGTACTTTAGTCTATAATCGATAAAGTAAAATAAACACGCCGTACATAGTACAATGGACAGAGAACAATGAACAATGGGCCAGATCTCTTAATATCGAAATAATTGGTTTTCCTGAAAAAAAAGAGGAAAATCTATCGGAAGAATTCTCTAGCATCTGCAACTTTATCAACATCCCCATAACTAGTTCAAATATTGACTTTATAACCAGGATCGCCCCAATGGACAGAACTACAAGCAGACCCAGAAACATTATCGTTAAACTCTCCAACAAACTTCTTAAGGATACAATTATCACCGCAATTAAAAAACGCAAGGGATTAAGAACGACAGATCTAAAGTTACCAGGCAACGCTTCTCAAATCTACATTAATGAACATTTAACAAGAACAAACAAAGCTCTACTAAAAGATACCCGTGAACGTGCTAAAAAAAACTGTTTTCGTTTCGTTTGGGTTAAGAATGGTAAAATATTTGCCCGTAAGTCTGAAACTACGCCCTCGTTTCGCATTGAATGTGAAAAAGATCTCTCAAAAATACAATGATGTGCTCATTTCACATACACTCATATCCATAACACTTTTCTTACATGCCAATTTTACACAACTTTTACACAACACATACTCAATCCACAGTCGTAATCCACATAGCAGCCGGAGCCCAATAAATAGTTTCTCTTCTAAATGTTTTAATCTACTCAGTGTTTTCATGAAAACATACAAAACTTCATCTTTTCGTGGTAAATTATTATGCTTTAAACAAATCTCCAATGACAATAACAATATATTATCAGAATGTCCGCGGTTTAAGAACTAAAACTAACTTATTCTTCAATAATGTTTTACATAGCAATTACGATATAATTGTCCTAACTGAAACATGGCTCATCGATGGAATATTTAACGCAGAAATTTTTGACGATCGATATGATATTTTCCGTCGAGATCGTGACTATTTGTCTACCGGCCAGTCCTTGGGTGGTGGGGTTGTCATAGCCGCAAAAAAATCACTTAATGCCTTACTTTGCGAACAATGGTCCTCAAAAGCAGAAGATATATGGATTAACTTAAAAACCTCTGAATTAAGAAATTCCTTTACTCGTACACACATTTGTGTCATATATCTCCCTAGGAATCAAAATTATAACACACATTTAAATAACTTTTTAGAGAGTTTATCTAACATTACAGCGACAAATAACTTAGATAATTTCTTATTAATAGGCGATTTTAACCTCCCTAATATCACATGGAGTTCTCAGTTGGATGATAACAATACAATGAAACCTTGCAATATAACGGACAACGTAGCTAAGATATTTATTGACTATATGGAATTCTGTAATTTACGTCAATTCAACCACCTATATAATTCTAACTGCAGAATTTTAGATCTAGTTCTTTCTAATACTGTGGTAACCGTCTCCAATTCAAATGACCCACTAGTTCCCGAAGACATCCACCACCCATCGTTAGAAATTACAGTCGACCTTAATAAAATTGAATCAATGGCCTATTCCAACTACCGGAAATTTTCATTCCATAGAGCTGATTATTCTAGAATCAATGATCAACTCATAAAAATCCCCTGGCTAACTATTCTACAATCTACCGACACAAATGCACTTGTCGATGCTTTTTACAATCAAATAAATAAAATTATAAACTTAAACGTTCCACAGACATCTGCTAATCGGAAAAAATACCCTATTTGGTTTAGCCCAGCTCTTATTCACATAATGAAAGAAAAAAGTAAATATCTAAAAAAATGGAAAAAATTTAAAATGCCATCCGATTATCACTCTTTTAGCTTACTCAGATCTCGACAAAAGCACTTATCAAGAACATGCTACAACAGATATTTAGAATCTGTCGAATCCTCGATCAAATATGACCCTAAAAAAATATGGGCATACATTAAATCCAAAAAAGACTCCTCCGATTTACCAAATACGATGACTCTCAAAGGAACCACATCCAACTCAGCTCCCGAAATCTGCGAATTATTCTCGACTTATTTCAGTTCAACATTTATCGACGACGACGAATTAAAAAATTTATCTATAGACGAAATAACCGCTTTACTAAACAACGATAACGGTGTAAACATTGACCATGATACCTTACATAGTATAGACATTAACGAAAACATCGTAAAAACTCACTTGAATAAACTAGACATTAACAAAGGACCAGGCAGTGACAATATCCCCGGAATTTTCATCAGTAAATGTGCAGATAATCTTTTTGTTCCCCTAACTATAATCTATCAAAATTCTGTATGTAACGGTTGCTTTCCTTCCTTATGGAAACAAAGTTACATAACACCAATCTTTAAAAATGGGGCAAAAAATAACATTGAAAATTATCGTCCAATTTCAAAATTACCTCTATTCGGGAAAATCCTTGAAAAAATTGTATACCAACAACTATTAACATCTTTCAAAAACAGAATTATCCCTGAGCAACATGGTTTCCTTCCAAATAAATCCGTTTCTACAAATCTCACACTGTTCACTGAATTTATTCTCAAGAAAATGGACAACAGAACCCAAGTTGACGCAATTTATACCGATTTCTCAAAGGCTTTCGACCGTGTTAACCATTATATTCTTCTGAAAAAAATAAAAAAATTTGGTATCCACGGCAGTTTACTGAGATGGATCATATCATATATTCGGTTCCGAACTCAAACGGTCGTTCTAAATGGTTTCAAATCGAAAACCAAATATATTTCCTCCGGGGTCGTTCAAGGTTCTCATCTGGGACCACTCCTTTTGAACATTTTTATTAATGACATCAAATTTTCCATTAATTTTGCTCTATTTATAATTTACGCCGATGACATGAAACTTTTCTGCACAATAGAATCCTGGGAAGACTGTAATAATCTTCAAAAAGACCTCTTATCAATATTCGAGTATTGCAAACACAATAAATTATCCCTTAATGCTTCCAAATGTTACTCCATTACTTTCTCAAGAAATAAAACCCAACTAAATTACGAATATTCAATAGATAGTATAGCCGTTGAAAAAAAAACGGTTATAAAAGACTTGGGGGTCTATGTTGACAGTAAACTTTCCTTCGAGAGACATTTTGACCATATAACCGGTAAAGCTTACCGTATGCTAGGCTTTCTATTCAGAAATACCAAACAATTCCGAGATTATAAAACGTACATTATATTATACTATGCTCTTGTTCGGAGTCGTCTCGAATCCTCGTCAATTATCTGGAACCCTTCTTACCAAATATATAAAAACCAAATTGAAAGAATTCAAAAATTATTCATCAGACAATTAAACTATAGATTCAGTTTCTCAAATGTTGACGATTATCTCACTCTTCTTCAAACCTATAATTTAATGAGTCTCGAAAACAGAAGAACTCTAACCGATGCTCTGTTCCTTTATAAAATCATTAATAACTTGATTGATTGCCCCGAACTTACAAGCCTAATAAATTATAGAGTCCCTACTAGACCCACCAGACAGAACGAACTTTTCAAAATCACCACGTGTAAAACCAACTCTTACAAAAATTCATTTATCAACCGAAGTTGCTATTCTTATAATCAACTTTTTAACTCAATCGACCCTTTTCATTTAAATATTGATACTTTTAAAAAACAAATCCTTTCCGTATTATATTACCCCTTAACGGCTCCCTAACTTACTATAACACATAAATCCTCTCACACTCACATACATACACACTCACTCACACAAACACACAATCACACGCCATATTATACTAATTTTCAAAATATCTTTTATACTGGATAAATATCTTTATACTACTAAATTTATATTGGATTTTATTTTTTATTTTGTAAACTACCCATTGCTGGAGATAGGTCACCCGCACATTAATGTTGAAATTTAATGAATCATCGCACGGTCGTAAATGCAGTGCCGTTGTAGGTACCCACTTACAATACATTGATTTATATGTGACCCCTTCAGTGACGATGTGGCTATATTTTCATTATTTTGTATTCATGCAGTTATATATATATATATATATATATATATATATATATATATATATATATATATATATATATATATATATTTTTTCTCTTATGTTACTTTATATTTTCATATTTACATGTTTTCTATGAATGCGTGTACGTGTTCTATGTGAAGTACTAATATATAATAGTCTGTAATTGGCTCAATTTATATGTAATTGTTTTATATAAAAAAATTATACAGCTGTTGACTATTTATAAAAATAAATAAAAATAAATAAAAAAAAAAAAAAAAATACTATCGGAAGAAAATTTATATTCCTGATAGTAACATTTAGTATGAATAAAAATGTAATTAGATAAATTTCTATGTATGGAAAAGTTCAGTAATTTGATTTCATGTTATAATGTAAAGAGCTTGAACATAGAACTGATTAGCTTTCCATAAATAACAAAAAAAATCTTCATATGATATCACCTGTCAAAATTTGGAAAATGCTCTCGCGTTCTTTAGAACAAAATTTATCTGCTTTTTTTAAAATATTTCATACAACATAAGCATTCTTCACTATACTGCATTAATAGTTTGTTTATCTTAACATAAAAATATACTATCAGAAGAAAATTTATATTCCTGATAGTAACATTTAGTATGAATAAAAATGTAATTAGATAAATTTCTATGTATGGAAACATTCAGTAATTTGATTTCATGTTATAATGTAAAGAGCTTGAACATAGAACTGATTAGCTTTCCATAAATAACTAAAAATTCTTCATATAATATCACGTGTCAAAATTTTGAAAATGCTCTCGCGTTCTTTAAATCAAAATTTATCTGCTTTTTTTAAAATATTTCATACAACATAAGCATTCTTCACTATACGGCATTAATAGTTTGTCTATCTTAACATGAAAATATACTATCGTTAGAAAATTTATATTCCTGGTAGTAAAATTTAGAATGAATAAAATATTTCATTGTCAATATTTGTGGTGTGGAGAGTTTAGTGTTGGCCACAACCCACTCGTTTTTTTTTATTTTTAACATTTCTTCTCGGGCAACTAACAGAGCTGTACTATGTCAAATATTAATTTAACACGCACCCAATAACATGTTGCCACATTCTGGAGACTTTCGATATTTATTGTCTCACAGATCCAGACTGATAACACAATTAAAAAACTGTGTCTCCACCGGGAATCCAACCCAGGACCCTTGGATCAGCAGTCAGATACCTAACCAACTGAGCCACGAAGGCCGACTAAATATAGACTAAAATACTCATTTGATTCTTTTCAAATTTTGCAAATTTGTATTTCTAATACTCACTTAGACCCCATTAGATTTTGAAGGATATCTGAATAGTTCTTTTAATTTTTTTTAACTGTCAAATATTTCAAAGTGACCCCAAGCTAAGGAAACTAAATTTTATATTTTTATTTTCAAATTGCTAAAAGGCAAATCAATTTTCATAAAATGTCATTGAAGAATTATCAAGTTTTGATAGTATAATATTTAAATTAAAAATAATTTAACAAACTCATTTCATGAAAATGCTAAAAATATTCCATGTACAAAATTTGAATTCTTTGAGGAGTGACTTGGTAGTGAGGAGTATAACGTTGGCCACAACCCACTCGTTTACATAGTTAAAGAAGCAAAAAGATTGTCTTATAAAAAAAGGAATTATACATTTTCACCGAAAATAAGTGTAATATAATGTTTTTTTTATTTTTAATACTGACGGTACTTAAGGTGTAGAACTCCATATATTTTTCCTTGTACCAGGACCACTGTTTAGGCTGAAAAAGGCCTTATCATAGACCAGTTGATAAGGGCCTAGTCAGCCGAAACAGTCAACCTGGTACAAGAAAAAATATGTAGAAACATATTCAAATTTGTTTGATTTTAAAGAAAATACTTAAGTATAAATAAATAGTCAACTTATTGTTCAAACATTTACAGTAGACCCCTAACCCTGCAGCTAACCTGAACAACAACTTAATCCCTAAGCAACTCACAATGCCACATTATCACTATCATGGAGATAAAATGTTATGTCGCTAAATACCACTCGTCAACGCGTAAAGCAAAAAATAAAATTTGATATGAAAAGTGCAAATTTTCAATAAAAAATAAAGTATTCTATAAAATTCCTTTTATTTTTTTTTAATCAATATCTTGATTTAATACACCAAAATATAGTTGTCATGTTATATTTTGCAGGGAGGGGGGCTCAAAAAATTTAATTTAAATATATTTTTTTTATATTTTTTCGCATCCAAAGGTAACGTTTTTTACAAGCCATGGACTATAGTCTATTTACACGTCGAAAGGGGAAAAAATTCGGGCGACTTTAGTCGATTTACGCGTTCAAAGGGTTAATAAAATTTTTCATGATTAAAACATCCTTTCAGTTATAAAAAAACTTTGATATCGATAAATGTCTTTTAAAATATCTGCATATTATAATACAAACGCTTCGTACAACCAAAGATGTTATAAATTTGGATATTTAGATAATAAAAGCTCTACAGTACGGTATTAAAAAAATCTCAAATGTAGTTACCGTGTTGATCGATGCACTGCGTCTGCGTACGTAAATTGACGTAGCATCCGACTAGTGCGGGATCTGCATCACTGAGCAGCACTCTAGTCAGGGCCTTGGCGTGCGCCCTCTCCAGGTGCTGAGCCACAGCTGGGCCGTGGGGCAGCCAGCGACCAGATACTCCCTCCTGCCACTCCCACACCACAACGCAGTGAGGGGACACCATCACGGAACGTGCACCTTAAATAACAAAATAAAGGGGGCTCTCAAATTATCCCGCACATTCTGCGTAGTGAAAAGTGAACCGGAATCAGAGACATCAGTGAGTTTTCTGGACTACGACAGACGGGGATACCTTCTCAGTAATGATCGTCACGGGGATCTGATCCAATATGGTATGAAGATCTATTTTTTTCGAGAAATCTTTTTTGTTTTTTTTGAGAAACATTACAAATTTATTTTACTAGTTGCATGTAACACATGAGATCCAACTGTCAATAGCGATAGTATGTATAGTTGAAGAATAAGTACAATTAATATAAACCCATAAATACAAATTATTTAATATTTAATGATATTAGGTTTTCGATACAACACATGTACCTAGGTATGTATGTCAAGATAGGATAGTATGGAGGTCAGTCCTTTGATCCTACCCAAAATATGAAAAGAGCATGATGGTATGTATGTATGTATGTTTGGAGATTAGTATCAAACTATTAAGTCTTCTTAAATATTGTGTGTAGGCGCCTGCCATACAAATTGTATGAAGCAATGTCATGACTAAATTCAATTTTTATAAAAATTGTTAAAAAAAATGAGATGTGCTAATACAATGTTAATATTTTTTATAGAAAATTAAATTATCTAGTTGGAGTGTTTTGGCTTTTTTCGATATTTTTAAAAAATTTGGAAATATAGGCAGTTAAACTCATAAATTTATTATAAAAAAATATTTTTCGTAATAAAAAATGGTTTTTTTTCTGAAATCCTGGAATTTTTTTGAAAAAAACCAATTTGAGATTTTGTATTTGTCTATGTTTATACCAATTTTCAGCGTTCTAGCTTTTATGGTTTCTGAGATATATGGAAAAATAAACCAAAAATTCAAAAGTCGATAACCCCTGATTGAAACAAAAATTCACAATTCTGAGTATGAAAGTTTTGTAGGCCTATAACTATTTATATATTCTGAAATTTTGGGCTCTGTAAATTGAGCGGATCAAAAGTTATAAGGGGGGTGGGGGACACATACACACAGACAGACACACTAAATGTTCTACTTCAAATTCTGAGTAAATCCATGTATGGGAACATATATGCTGCGAAGCCTCTAAGTTGGTGTTTTTTGCATGCAAAAAGTCCACTACGCCATACAAAATGTTCCTTCGTACACGCATCTTGGCTTAATAATGTCGATTCATTCAGAGAATTGAATTCTCATGAACGAATCGACAGTTGGATTAAACAAAACTTATACAAAAATTATAATATTTTTGAAACATACACAACTGCTTCCATTTTTAAAGCACTGGAATGCAAAAAAACGGGTTAAGCAAAATGCATTCTTCATGAAAGGTATATATATATATAGTATGACAAAAACATGTATTCAAATTTCCCATTTTCCAACTTGTCTAACTTTGCTTAAGTGACAAAAGAAACCACTCAAAGATATACATGTAAAAGTGTTCAATAAAATGAATAAAAAAAGATAATATATAAACATAATATTGTATAATTTTCACCAAACATCTTGAGCGAGCTTCCGGTTGCGCAGAACGCAAATTTGTGTATTTTTGCTTCGAGTTCAAGATTATTGGCTACAACTCTACTATTTTGACTACATAAATATTCTCGAGAAATGTAATGTGGAGAATTCTCGTTTCTTGAGAAATGAATGTCATCAGTAAATCAGAATGTCTAGTTATGTCATCTTAATGTTTGACATAATATTCTTTAACCATAATAGATGTAAGAAAATGCATTTATTTTTTTCCATCTAAACAAAATATACATACATACATACAAGTAAATCTATTTAAAAGGAAAATTTAAGGAATATTGGAATTTCTAAATCATCAGGACATGCTGTCAATATTAAAAAAATATTTTTTTCAACATAAAATCAATAGACATTTCAAATAAAACATATTGAATACAATATGTATTTATCTTTGTCGTTTGAATTTGAATTCCGTTAATAACTGGAGGGCAAAATGTAAATTGATGGACATTATACACAACACTAAAACAATAATATCAAAACATTATTGAAACTCGACATTAACATGTTACAACATATTTCATTTTGACATTTACAATTCAATCGAAGTCAATTAAATATGTTTTTTTATAAATAACAGCGAGATTTACCAATAATTGGACACGATTGAAATCATCTGGCGGTCGTGAACCTGCCACTAGTATTTGCGTGGGAAAGCATCGAAATGTTACTTCCCACACGACATTTCTTAAATATACTAATTTTTAAACTTCTTAAAGATAAATAAACGAAAATATACACTGCACAACTTCCGTACACAACATAAATTTCAATAAAAACTTCACCATTACGACAAAAAGAAACGAAATACTCGTAACAGCGAACGTAACCAAGATCAATCAAGAAGCCATTTTAGTTTATTTTATTTTAATCTGAAGTTGTCGATTTAGAATGACAACAAAGAAATCATTTGTACCAACACGGCAACACTACCAACAGAAAAATATAAGCGTAAATATCTTGTAAGAGTACCTACTTACCTGTAGTTCAACTTGGAGAAATGGCTAGTATCAAATATTACGCGAAACGTTTGCAAAAAAAAAATTACAACAGAATATTATGTCTTTCGTTATTTCCGTACAAAGGTCTTTTTTGTTTTACTTGTTTATTTTTTTCTATAAAATTTAAAACACATAGGTATTTGTTATTCAATATTTTAATATTTGTTTGCAAGTGGAACTTGGGTGTAACGCAAAATTATAAAAAATGCTATTAAAACAAGATTTCAGTCGATCATTTTCTTTCTTAGATGTTACAAAATTTGTAAGAAAAATGTTTTATTTGATTGGAATTTTGTCTTATTTTTGTTTAATTGTAAATACTATTTATTCTGTTATTTAAGTGTCGTTTAATTTAATTATTTATTTCTATTAATTTTGTTAATAAATTGGTGTATATTTTATTTTGTTTTTTACTTTTTATTTTTATATAAGTTTATAATTGAATTATTTAATGTTTGCTATTTGTTGTAATTGTGAATTTATATTATGATTATTTTAATTTGTAAAAGATAAAAATGTTTCTATTTGATATCGACCTGGCAACTTGCAATAATTGTAACGGAAGTATTGTGGAAGTTGGTGTCTCTTTTTCGCACTGTGTCTCTCTGTATGCTGTGTGAGCGGGACATCAACTCTGTAGGTACCTGTTGTAGTGTCAGGTCGATGCGGACATTATGAATATTTCGATTTGTGTGACAGATTTTGTGTTTCAATGAATTATTGTGTTGTTTTTTTAACTGTTGTGTTGTTAACTACGAGTTTTATGTTTTATTTTTACCTTTTTTTAAAATGGCCCAGAGGCCATATATGTAAATATAAATAAATAAATATTTTTCCAACATTTTCCAACTGTCGATTTGTTCAAGAGAATTTTATTCTCTTAACATATCGATAAAGTATCAAGCCACGACACGCGAGATTTGTATGCAGGGTCTATATTTCGGATGGGTGGATGGCAGAGCGGTTAGCGCGCTGGGTTAGTAATCCAGTGGTCGCGAGTTCGAATCCTGCCTCGACCGATCTCGTTCACCTATAGGACAAGCATTTATGCTTAGTTTAGGGAACGTAGGAAGATGTATATGTACTTGTTTAACAAGGACATATTCATTTTTTTTTATTTAAAAAAAAAAAAAAATATTTCTATATTTCTCATGGTTTTTCCAACTTTGAAGTCAAAAAACACCAACTTAGAAGCTTCGCAGCATATATGTTATACATACGGATTTACTCATAATCATCGGAGTAGAACATTTAAGTGTGTCTGTGTGTCCGTCTCCTCTTATAACTTTTGATCCACTGAATTTGCAGAGCTCAATATTTCAGAATGAATAGATAGTTATAGGTCTATAAAACGTCTATATTCAGAATTTAGATTTTATGTTTCAGTCAGTTATTTTTCAATATATCTAAAAAACATAAAAGCTAGAGCGATTAAAATTGGTATAAATATAGACACATAAAAAAAAACATTATTTATGATAAGTTTATGTGTTTAACTGCCTATATTTCCAAAGTTTTTAAAAATATCGAAAAAAGCCGAAACACCCCAGCTAGATAATTTAATTTTCTATAAAAAACAGGAACATTGTATTATTATATTTCAATTTATTTTAACAATTTTTATAAAAATTGAATTTCCTGACATCGTTTTGAGAACAGTTGTTATCTAGGATGTGTGAAATGTAAGGTAAACTGAAATATGTTGCCAACCAAAACGTCAAACGCGCGATATTCCATGTTTCATTTTTTGGACGGAGTACTACAAAATATAACTAGTATATTACATAGGTTTTCATATAATACACTAGATGTCGTAGTTAGCAAATTTTGTATGAATCGAAGTGAGTCATTTTTCAGGGGGGATTTTCGACTTTTTGGTTCCAGACCACATCGTTTTTCTATAGAAAATAACGACTAATGTGAATTGTTTTCGGATTTATTTGTCTAAAAAACATTCTAATTATTAATAATTTAGAGAACAATAATTTAGGATGTGTTGAAATGTAAGGAAAACTGAAATATGTTGCCAACCAAAACGTCAAACGCGCGATATTCCATGACTCACTTTTTGCACAGAGTACTACATCTAGGTATATTATAATAAAAATCTATGGGTAAAATAGAATCATAGATTTTCATATAATATACTAGATGTAGAGTGCAAAAAGTGAGTCATGGAATAGCGCGCGTTTGACGTTTTGGTTGGCAACATATTGAAGTTTTCCTTACATTTCAACACATCGTAGATAACTGTTCTCTAAATTGATGAGCCCTCTCTCCGACCACGAGGAAACATCAATGCCAGTGTGAGGAAGAAAAGGAGACAAATGATGTTGACACTATGAAATTCTTTTAGTACGGCGCATTTATTCAACGTATCAGTATTATCAAGATCCGACGGTAAATAAATAAATAAAAGAAAACACAACAGCAACAGAATTCAACAAAAACAACAAAACAAAACGAAGAATAACAGTCCAACTCTCAAACACAACCGAACACGAAGAAACGCCGACCAGAAGGTGCAGCCCCTGGGTACAGCGACATCCCCTCTCCAGGCATCCTCTCACGTGGTGGCTGAAAGTCCGGCGGGGCCCAGCCTCTGCGTCAGGCTGGCAGGACCTTCTTGTACTCGGTGTAGTTTCCTCTTCTTCTCTGCCAGGCAGTCACCCATGGCTGGCTCCGTGCCACATGGCAACGCTATGAAGGCGCATCTCGACAGAGGTGGCAGGCCAGCTGGGAGCCTCACCGGAGGCGAACCGACGCCCCAGAGACGACTTAATCGGGAAACGCTTTAATTCGGCACTTTTCAGATTTTAACTTTGGCAACACTAACGGATACTTGAACATGAACAATGAACAGTTTCGTGCCCCGTGATTTGGAATTCCAAACGAATTATTCCATACCACAGACCATGCCACAGATAAAAATGATCAAAAGGAGTCATTGTTTAACTTCATAATATTCACTCTTCATTTCAGTAAAACAAGGACAGCCTGGACAGCTCATATTACACAATAACATAATACCAAGTACCAAGTTTTACCTCTTTCGCATTCGCACTTGCTAAATTTGTTTGCCGGTAGCGATACGTTTGTTTCTGTATCATACATAATTCATAATATTTATAGTATAAAGTGAATTTATACTAATTTCAGTAATCATTAATCATTATGTTATGCCCGAAAAAAATATTGCCGAAAAACAATGATTTTTATTTTTTTTCCACGGATACATTTCTGAAAGCAGCTAGCGCTCGTTGCGGGCAAACAACGAAACTTGCAGCTAGCAGCTAGCACGCGCTATAGCACGCGCTCTTTTTGGCATTCGACGCTGGTGGAGGACGGACGGTTTGGTGTGACGCCGTCATCGGTCGACACGTGCTCCCGATGGCGGCCATATTTTCGACGGCGCAGGAGGTCTTCTTGACAGGACACGTCACGCGCATGGACACTGTCGGTGCTACGGAGCCAAGATGAGGGCATCAACAGGGCAGAGGCGTGGAGGCAGGGCGCAGTGTTGGGCCACCGCAGCAGGGAACGCGGCGGCTCGCAGATTGGACCACGAGGGGCTTTCCGTGTCGTCTGGGGCGTCGGTTCGCTTCCGGTGAGGCTGCCAGCTGGCCTGCCACCTCTGTCGAGATGCGCCTTCATAGCGTTGCCGTGTGGCACGGATCCAGCCATGGGTGACTGCCTTGCAGAGAAGAGGAAACTATGCCGAGTACGAGAAGGACCTGCCAGCCTGACGCAGAGGCTGGGCCCCGCCGGACTTTCAGCAACCACGTGGAAGACAGTAACATGCCTGGAGAGAGGATGTCGCTGTACCCTGGGGCTGCACCTTCTGGTCGGAGTCTCTTCAGGCTTGGTTGTGTTTGAGAGTTTGACTGTTATTCTTCGTTTTGTTTTGTTATTTGTACTCTGTTGTTGTTGTGTTTTTTTTTTTATTTATTTTATTGCCATGGACCTTGATAATACTGATATGTTGAATAAATGCGCCGTATTAAAAGAATTTCATAGTGTCGACATCATTTGTCTCCTTTTCTTCCTCACATTGGCTTTGATGTTTCCTCGTGGTCGGAGAGAGGGCTCATCAATTACATAAAAATTTGAACCATCATTATGTATATTTCAAAAATAATATCATCTAATTTATGATTAAAAAATACTATTTGGTATTATGTGTGACTACTTATTTTTTAAATGTGATCCATTATGACATTTCTTGAATTTTTACATAAATTACTTAAGTAAATTGTTTTTTTTTACGTAGCTGTAATTCCTACAGACAGATTTATTTTTTTATATGGCAACCCAGTATTTTTTATATGGCAACCCAGTAATTTCTAAGCACAAATGTATGGCAACACACAAACTTCTACGAACGTAAGTAAGGATTATTATGGTAACACATCAAATGTTGACAAAAGTGTCTATTTGTCGACACAGATTTTTCGTTTGACAGCTATCAGCTGTTTTTTGTGTCGGTTCTTGGCCGGTCGATCGATTTTTTTTATCAAACATTGTATGGCTATAATAATTAATAACAGTTTTGTTTAGGTGTTTATTTAAAACTTATATGATTTAGTTTCCTAAATTGCAAGGCATAATTCTAATTTATGTTCTATGAAAACTGTTGACACGTAATAAGACCTCTCGTCAAAACTTGGTTCGATTGTCAAATTGATTTTAAAAGTAAATACGCCTACGGCAGTTCTAATACTGGCCAATATGGGCGACCGTTCATCTCTCCTATTCACAGAAATATTCCTTCTCAAACGAAAATAGAATTTAAAAATGTTTATACGTAATTACCGTAAGTGAATTGTTATCCCGTTTTTATTCTCTGATGAAGATTTGTATACACTCTGATTGAACAAAATGCCATTTTCCTACATTAATAACTGTTTTATTAAACAAAGTGCCCACTTGTGATGTTTTCACAGCAACTTTGAATATATATGCCGGTTGAATGGTAAATTTTAGCGACGGGGAAAAATGAGTGATCCGTATTATTTGACCGGATCATTAAATTGAATCGGTGACTCACGGTTCACGTTGCCACAACGATCCGCTCATGACCCAGACATCACTCTCACACTTTCTATCTCATATAAAATATATCGTTAGAATGCGATACACATACCGACTCATGGCAATCATCGATTCACAACTAATTCATAATGGTTCATAAAATCTAATTCATTGCGGTTCTTAAATATGTTAAGCAATTTTGACCGCAACATACTTTGAAAAAAAAAAACGTAACGTCTATAATTGAATATACTATTTTGAAGGCGATCTTCGATTCACGACTAATTCATTATGGTTCATAAAATATTTAAGCAATATTGACCATTAAGTACATTGAAATGCAAACATTTTAACGCATACATTTGCATATCATATTTTGAATCGGTTTTGTTTTCTCTGTCATACTACGTACATGTTATGTACGATAGATAAGAATAGCTACATTTGAATCATATTGAATCGAAGAGCGAATTGATGATCCGCATAAATTTCATGAATCGATTTTAAAAGACAGGATCTTACAAAAATATCGAACTTTGCACCACTAGTAAATTTGACATATTTGAAGTTTCAGAGATGAGGTTTTATCAAAGCTGACTCCGTAGGTAGCTGTACAGTAAGTAAATATAATACCTGATCATGAATGGCAAGCTTGAATCGCTGATCTATACTGGAGCCATCGTAAGATGGCGTTTCCGATAGATTGTAAAAGTGTTGTGAGACACTTAAAATCATTAACAAAAAAATACAGTTGGATAAATTATTATTAACATACAAAAAATATTAACAATTCCACTATAATATGAAACCCTGTTGTATTATTATCATGTGAATCCAAACATCAAATAAAATGGAAAATGGAAGTGATGCAGAAGTCTTAAAGAAGTGATGCAGCAGAACAAGCTAAAATATAGAGATATAGGAGTTAGTAAAAAATAAATTATATAAATGACAGTTTCGTTATTATGCTAGTTTGTCTAAGTTTATTTGTATTTTGTATTTATTGAAATATTGAGATGCAACAGACAAAAATAGAGATGAATAAGTTAGTAAAGAAACTAAATGGCAGTTTCGTAATTATTAGAGTAAGCGAGTTTATTTTTATTTATGGAAATGTGAAGAAAAACGAAAGTACTGTTCCTTTTAGTTATTCGAAATTAGTACGTTTGTTATTTGATTTTTTTTTCATTAGTTTATAGCCGTTTCTATTACAATTATTCAACCAAGGAATTAATTGGAATATTTTTTTTAAGTGCTGTCCACACTTTTTTTATGTCTGGCAACACCAATTTCTGTGCGTATATATATCCATTGCCTTTTTTTTATATGTGTAAAACAATTTGTAAAGAACATTCAAATTCTTCACATTTTGAATGGCCTCAAAATCATTATATTTATTCCTCTGTTTACTAACATTTTTGTGTACCTAATACCTACATATTTGTACTTAAATATACTATTTTAACTCTTAAATACTCGTGTTTGATTAAAAAAATTATTTATTTACGTTGTCGGGAAAAATCGGGAAAAGTCGGGAATTCTCAAAAATTTCGGAGCCGAATCGACACTTTCTGACACCGGATTCGGGAAATCTTGAATTTCGCGATCGGCAACACTGGTAGCGTTGTCGAATGTCGATGCCGGTTCGGGTTCAGCCATTTTCGCCATTTTACTCGTCGTGCATTGGCTGACTGTGCTACGGGTCTCTTTTCGTTGTAATAAGTTTCATAAAGCCGTCAAAATTAGCCGAAAAATGAATACCCGGAATTCCTGTAAGTTTTATTGCCAACATTACTCAAATTATTTTTGTTTTTATGTGTTTTAAGTTGAATCAAAATTAAAGCATACCCCAGAACTTTTTTGTGGGTTGTGTCACTCATCGATCAATATTCATCACTATTCTGTACATTATTGTTAATTTTAAGCGGAATATCATCATGTATCTTCGGATTCACTATGAAATGATTTTCCTTTAGTTATTTTGTGTTTGCTTTAGTTGTATTGTCAGATATTCTATTTATATCTAACACGAGTTTAGTGTAGCATGGGAAAATATCACGCCATAACTTTTGCCAGGTCGTTTGAGGAATTTAGTTGCTTGGCTGATCATGCAATTTTCTATATTAATTTGACTGGCATTTATCCTAATTTGTTATTAAGCTTGTTTAAAAAACTCGTTATATTGTAATCATTATTCCTCATATGGAATTCTTCATCGGCCAAATCGATGTTATTGAACGCCTTACATTCAATTCCTTTATATACTCACTCTCTAATACTCCTTAACACTATTTTAACAATATGTGCCAACTTGTAATTCTCATAACCAAATACCCATCATTGTTCTTTCCATTCCAAATAATAGGTCAAATATCAATTTAACATGCACCTAATTACTATTACGTATCACATTTTGTTGACTCTTTATATTGTCTCACAAATCTATTGATTAATTGTGTCTTAGCTGGAAATCAAACCCGTAATCTTTGACTTTGCTGGGTCATAGTAATATAGCGGGGAATTGTAGGGCAGATGAACTTGCCAGAGCAGGTACCTTGTTATCTCTAGACAATATCAAACACAGACCTGGGTCAGTAAGAAAACGACTGCTTGTGCTGACCAGAGGTGGTCTGAGGAAAGCGCATGCTCCATTGCCAGACAAACATGGCCAAAATATGATCTCAGAAGAATCAGAAAATTACTTGTTCAGAAGAGACTCACTCGCCAGAGTCATATCAGTATTAATGGGACACTGGGTTATAGGAAAGCATGCCAGAAGGCTAGGGCTGGAGGCACACGATTACTGCAGAGCATGCCGAGACGAGGAGGAGGAGACGGTGGTCCACTTCCTCTGTCACTGTCCTGCTCTCTCTAGAATTAGGAGAAGCTCCTTGGGAAGTTTCTACAGTGTCGGCCGACATCGGACACATTATGACATTCATTAGCCACTCAGGCTGGTTCAAGGGGGATGAGTGAGTGGGAGGACAGCCCCAATGTGGTATCACAAAGGGCCAATTGGTCTTAAGTGTGTTCTTCCTAAGAACTGCCACCCGCAAAAAAAAAACTGACATCTTGATTATTTCTATGAAGTTGTTTACTGATTGTATATTTTGTTTTAGACGGAAGGAATCAATATCAAGCTCAGCGGTACAACAACACTGGAACATTTGTACCAGCAGCACAGGTATATTTCCATTACTTTATTTAATTATTCCTATATTAAAATTGCTATTTTTAATGGTATAAAAAAATTTGGAAATTAGGAGAGTATGCTTTTTAGACTGTTAACCGATTTCACTAGATTGCTGGAAGAAATTATTGTCATTCTGCAGCCATGTTACCACTTGTACAGGATGCATTGAAGTGTGCATTATTAACCTTCTATTTTATCTATGAAATTCCATCCAAGTGCACTGGTCTAGCAATCCATTTGACCTGTGTTCGAACCCTGCCTCGATCAATTTTCATTCCTTTTATAAAAACAGTTTATAAATAACAAATTTAGATATTGTAGTTGAAATGAAACGGAAAAATGTGCTATAAGAAGTTCAAATATTTTTTTAAAGTTTGTATATATGCAAACATTGGATTTTTTCCGTCGTAAGTCAAATGATATTTTTTGACAAATTTTTAACATCTCAATAGAGACTAAGTTGGAATATTATAGAAGAACCAGGAACTCAAGGCACCTACAGGGCTTACGACCTGTCACCTGCTGGTTAACATGATCACTTTATCACCAATTATGCCTTATTATTGAGTTCCCTTATCAAGACAATTTTTGAAAGTTCTATATATTTTAATAATGAGAAACAGATTCTTTGAAGATTAGATTTTTTCTAGGCAATATCTAACTGGATGTTCTATGTGCAACTAAATCTAAAGTCCTTTGTCGAGATTCTTGACTTCGCAGCTCTGGTTCATATATATATTTCAAAATCTTTGCCTTTTTTTTCTCATTAATTTATATGTAGTATTTAGGTTAAGTTTTTCACAATTTAATGCTTTTACTGTATGATGTTTTCTGATTTTTGTAGTTACAAAAAAGAGTATTATATCGGAATAGATTTTTTTTGTACTTTTACTATGTGGTACTATTTGTACGAAATAATTTGTGTTAAAATATTTACACCAATATGTATTTATACAGTGACGGTGGAAATTATTTAACATTGAACTATAAAAAAACATTCTTTAAGGCTTTAAGATACTTATATTATTCAGATACATAATCCAAATTTCAAATACTTGTCTATTGCCACAATTAGCGAGATATATAGGCCCAAATGCAGAGTCCTACCTAAATACTTAATTCTAAATACTAACCATTTTTTCATTACACAGTCGCTCACTTAAATTAGATCACGTGGTTTCCTAACTGGAGGATGCTTCTATAAGTTTTTGTATGAGAATTGCATTGCAGAGACATATATAAATACTTAGCGCATGCGCATCGGCGTAAACTAACATTTGCAAACTGTCAAAGGTTGGTCGCAAGGAACCTTACGAGTGGTTGAATAATAAAATACGAAATGTTTTCGATGGATGATGATTTTCAAATATGTATTTAGTAATTTTGTTAAATCAAATACCACACAGAGTATTCAGCGATCTACACGAGATGCTGCAAATTCACTGGAATTTCAGTAAAATCATGACATTGAGCTGTCAGTGTGAGCTGGATTATGTGTGTTTGTGTTGTTATGACAAACATTTTAAACGTCAGTCTAACTCATAGAAAATTTCATAATTATTCATAATATGTCTAATTCAGTAACTTTTTAAGAACGTTCCGGCCAAAATAGGTACGTTCCTATTCCATTTAGTCCAATTTTATATTTTATAAAGCTGAAATAAGACCGTTAATCCAAAATCTTCAACTTTAGAACGTTCCTGATTTAGTTCCATGATATGGCAAAAGATGTACGAAAGTAGAATAAATGCTGTGGAAATGAGATCACTAAGAAGAGTATGTAATAGAACGATATATGATAGATGAAAAATGAGGATATAAGGTGAGAATGTAAGATAAAGAGTATTATAAGTAAAATGAAAGTGAATTCCTTGAGGTAGTTTGTACATATTGAAAGAATGAATGATGAACGACTGACTAAAAATTATACCTGGGTGTAAGAGATGGAGTGAATAGCAGGGGCCGCCCCAGAAAGAGATGGCATGACCATGTGAATGATATTTTGAAACAAGGAAATACAAAAAGCTTGAAAATTTGACGACCATTTAATAGACGATGTAAAGTAAGCTAGGAATGTGTGCAAAAATAGAGGAGTATGGCGCTCGGATCTCTCTGCTTACCCAAAGTAGGTCTGAGTACTGATCCTTGGGGTACTCCTAATTTCAATGTTTTTACATAGATTTGATTAATGATTTCGAGGTAGGAGGCGTAAATTTTTATTCGAGCATTATGTAACAAAATTCATCCATGGTTTTAATGAAAAATTAAAACAATATTTATGTATTTTTATTTCTATGTTAATAAATTTCCACTGCACTTTTTTCTTATGTATTCTGTCTGACGCTTTTTTTATATAATACATTCAATAATATCTAATCTTATTATTTCAAAAGTTGAGCAGATATTTATGGTAACATTAATAGAATATTTTGTCTGGAAATTTGCATGTTTAACCCTCTAGGTGCTGCGCAACAATCTTTTCTTCATTTTAATACGTTATTATGTTCACAAATATCATAACACCACACCTAAAACAATTGACTGTGTTTGCTTGATTATTTCAGTAAAGAGTTTGCCAGATATTGATTCAATTGACCAGAGTTATTGAATTTGTTATCAATGGTGTTGGTTGCGAATAAATATACCATACTACATAAATATTCCATATACTACATAAATATACCATACTACATAAATATTCCATACTACATAAATATACCATACTACATAAATATTCCATACTACATAAATATACCATACTACATAAATATACCATACAACATAAATATTCCATACTACATAAATATTCCATACTACATAAATATACCATACTACATAAATATACCATACTACATAAATATACCATACTACATAAATATAACATACTACATAAATATACCATACTACATAAATATACCATACTACATAAATATACCATACTACATAAATATTCCATACTACATAAATATTCCATACTACATAAATATACCATACTTCATAAATATACCATACTACATAAATATACCATACTACATAAATATACCATACTACATAAATATACCATACTACATAAATATACCATACTACATAAATATACCATACTACATAAATTTACCATACTACATAAATATACCATACTAAATAAATATTCCATACTACATAAATATTCCATACTACATAAATATACCATACTACATAAATATTCCATACTACATAAATATACCATACTACATAAATATACCATACTACATAAATATTCCATCCTACATAAATATACCATACTACATAAATATACCATACTACATAAATATTCCATACTACATAAATATCCCATACTACATAAATATACCATACTACATAAATATACCATACTACATAAATATACCATACTACATAAATATACCATACTACATAAATATTCCATACTACATAAATATACCATACTACATAAATATTCCATACTACATAAATATACCATACTACATAAATATACCATACTACATAAATATACCATACTACATAAATATACCATACTACATAAATATTCCATACTACATAAATATTCCATACTACATAAATATACCATACTACATAAATATTCCATACTACATAAATATACCATACTACATAAATATACCATACTACATAAATATACCATACTACATAAATATACCATACTACATAAATATACCATACTACATAAATATTCCATGCTACATAAATATACCATACTACATAAATATACTATACTACTTAAATATTCCATTCTACATAAATATACCTTGTCCACGGATAATTCTTGATGAAATTTAACCTTGTTTTTTCTATTTATAAATGAAATTTAAATTCAGTCTTCCCAACTGTGCCTACCGTCGTGGCACAGTTGGTAAGCCTTTCGGTTTCTGTGCAGGCATCCTGGGTTTGATTCCTAGCAGAGGAGAAATTTATTTAAATTTGTTTCTCTCACAAATACTGCTTCTCTGGGCTGGAAACACTGAATAGTTGGAAGAAATTGCCATTCGGCAATAAACTTGCGACTTGCGCATGGTGCAAGGAAGTGTTCATTATTATTATTAAATTCCCACCATATTATATTGACGAGTAGTATGTTTGTATGTGGATATTTTTTTCGTTCCAGCATCAATCATAAACTAGAACAATTTTAAAGATAAATATTTTGCATATCGATTCTTTACGATCAGTGCATTGACTAGACAAATAAAATTTTTAATGTTTGTTTTTTCCCAATTTTAGTACAGATTTATTCAAGGATCGTAACATCAATAAATGTAATGTTGCGTGATTTTCTTTTGCTTTTAGTATAAATTTTACCTCTGGAGATATTAGCTGTGTCTAATGAAAAAAACTTTGATATTGATTCTATTTTAAATATACACACAGTTACGTATAGCTTACACTCGGTCAGTTGTTTTAACTCTGGTGGATTAAGTGGTATTTTTCTTACGAACATTTAAGGTAATTGAATTATAAACAATACCTATAGTTACAAAATCTACTGGCCGTTTTAAAAGGTAATCTTTGCATTGATGTGCACCATCAGGGTTAAAGATCCACTATCGAAGTCTGGTTTTTCTTTTTTTTTTTTTTTGTTTATTTTTTCTTTGGATTCATCCCCTATTTTACCTACCTTTGCAGCTTCTGCGATCTCGCTGGTATCCAGGAGTCACTGTCCACTGTCCAACACACCATCCCTCTACTCCGTCCATTTCCTATCTGTTTTCCTCATTATTTTGCGATCCGTTTTGTTCCAGACTTGGCATGGAAAGTGCACTATCTTTGTTTACTTTTATACAATATGTCTAGATCATGTTTATGAATCTAGTGATCGTCTTCACGTAAGGTGATTGGATATCTACCAATGCTAATGATGTTTTTCTTACAAATTTAAGTAAATTTATAAACATTGAGACTAAATTTTAAGGTGCAATTTGAAGGTACAAACACTTTGTTTGATGAATTTTGTTAATGACTATCAAATTTCTACTGAGAAATTACCGCAATGTTATTTTTAGTGATCTCTATTGTTTACCAATTAATATTTTTTTGTCAAATGCGTTTTATCAATTCCATTTTTATTGGAAAAGTTATCAAGCACTTTATCCAGAGGTGGTGAAGTTGCCTGTTTATCAAAAAATACTCTGCCTATCCAATATTTGTATATTGCGAAACAATTAAAAGATATATTTTGTGGACATTTAATTTGTTTTTCACCGCCTTTTCTGTATTAAAACGATCGCTCATGAGGCAGGAACTTACCAGATATTTTTTGATCATTATAAAGTCGTTCGAAAAATATTTGCTTCGTTTTCTGCTCACTACGAACCACCCTCCCCCCCACTCTCCACATTCTCGTTAGTGTCGATTCTGTTGTGCATATATGCGTTTGTATGTGTCGAAACCATCCATCGGAGCTGAACCAGGATTCTCGGTGGACCGCAAGGGACGGACAACGTGACGCAAAATCCCGCCTCCCTCTGCCAATCTGTCTGACAGGAGGTGGTGGTTTGCGCTTGACGTTTCCGTCCCACGGTCTGTGGTCTGTACGTCACGTGGATGTTTCGACGCAATAGATAAGCGTATACTCTGACAGTAGGGATGGCAAGTGCCCAGTGGGGTGACTTATCCGAAGCATATCTTACTAGAACACACGTTTCAAATTAGAGCTTAAAATACACTTTTTTATAATGATGTGTCGACTGTCGACATATTATTTTTTTCTCCAAACGTTTTTTACTCTAACATACGAAAAAAGTCAAAGAACTTATCTAGGAATGCCAAAGTTATCTTGAAAATCCATTTCTAATGAGTATTGTACCGAGTCTTGAGTCGACACCAAACTAGAACATCTTTATTCTTGATTGGAATTTTTATCGTTTTTCACTCATAACTTCTAAATTCAATCATTTATTTAGTTTATATTTCGTCTTGTATAATTGGTCTGTAATATGAAGTATGTTATGTGACAACATTAACATTGAATAATTAAAAAATAATACATGGTTGAAGTACATTATCCTGTAACTTTGATATTGTGTAAATTAAACTGATTCAGCTTAGTGCAAACGATGTGTTGTGTCAGATATGTCGGATTAAGTTATTTCGTCACACTGCTCGGTGTTTGCCATCTGATTACATCCTCATTCTCTGGAACTTGGGATGGGTCAGCTCTCTCCGCTTGCGATGCCGGAAATACTGTACTGGCAACACATAGGTATGTCTTATTTAAGTTTCATTTGGTATAATAATCATTCATTAAAACATCTCTAATTTCTCCCTTGTTTTATTGTCATGTGATATTATTTATCTGTGTTTATTTTATTACTTTAATGAATTAAATGTAATGGAAATTATTAAATTTTAATTTAATATTGTCTGTGCTGCTTATTACATAAAATAATTTCTGTTATACTGCTAATGTTTTTCTGTAGAAAGTTTATTTAAAAGTTTTAAAGACATATAAACTCAACTCATTGAGTTTGTTAAACTCAAGATTAATGTTAAGGGGA
The DNA here is from genome assembly GCA_963576475.1 of Molanna angustata. Taxonomy (NCBI): domain Eukaryota; kingdom Metazoa; phylum Arthropoda; class Insecta; order Trichoptera; family Molannidae; genus Molanna; species Molanna angustata. Next base: position 34,982,800 of record OY754975.1, on the reverse strand, counting down.
GATTGTATCCATTTCCGTAATACAGTGCAATATGACATGTCAGTTACTAATTATTCAATTATAGACATATTTTACTTTTTCTGTGGTTATTATCTGTCAAATTTTAAATAACCTCAAATAATACGAACTACAAAATGGGACGCTACGACTTGAAATACTATAGTTTTACTATCCAACATGGTAAATTTATTTTTTTTTCACCAAAATAATGCTTTTAAATGCCCGTGTTTGTTTCAATATGGCTGTCAGTTTGTTTTGTTGATACAAGAACACTGAAACTACACTCGTTGTCTAACGCCTCTAGTGATAGAACACTGAAACTACACGCGTTGCCTAGCAAATTACAGTTGACTCACCGTTAAGTACTTAATCCGCCAGAAACGTTGAGTTAAATATTTGACGTTTTAATGACGTATTTGAGGGAAGATTAGGCTTATACGGACACTGTAATACGCTATATTTTTGTAAAACTTGGGTTTAGCTCTTAAACTGAGGCTGTAATACCGGTCCATAGCTTCATATATTTTTATATTGTACCTCCTTTCTCAAGTGCATTTTAGATCTGTTTAGCTATTGAGTTTAACAGGAATAAAATGTACCCATATGAACACGTTTATGTAAGTTGACATTACTTATTTTAATATTGTAAATGATTTCTCATAACTCGGAATATGGCTCTCTGTAATTGTAGGCACCTACTTTTCATGTACTTTATAAAATGTTGTATAAATGACGGGGTCAATATATATTATTATCTACTTAGAATTCTTCATTTTTATGTTAATTTATATGAGTCATTGACAGTGCGTTGAGTGGGTTAACAAGCAATGTGATTGTACATCTTTTTAAATCTTGTGATAAGGATTTTTACTCAAATTTGTGAATGTTTTCTTCAATGTAATATACAATCCAGGTACTGGCACTTCATGCTTTTATCTATACTGTTATCATTGTTTTTGTATCTAATCATACAATACCTCTGCATGGTTAGTGCTGTATATCCCTTTTATTTGATTTATTTGTTACTTCTTGTACATATATAATTTGTACACTGGCTGGTTTATTGTCAAACGGCAATTTCTTCCAACCAACCAGAATTATTGCTAAAATACAATAAATTGTGTACTATGGCAATAAGGATAGACAGAAATTAAAAAAAAAAAAAAAAGACAAGGAAAGTTAAAATGGAAAAAGACCAAAAAATTAATATAATAACAGTTCATCATAGCAATGCTAGGAAAATGAAAGCATAAGGAGAGAAGGAAGAAATAAGGTATTTATTATCAGATAGCCGACGTAATATCAGGCCTTGCTGATTGTACTTTAAATGAAGAGCTAAAATATTCAGTATTAAGAACGGAATAGATGATCAACGAAGTTTTTATTTTGTAGAATTCCATTATAATTTATATCTATAATTAAAAGTAAACCACTTTTTGATTTTACGCGCATAATAAAATTTATGTAGAATCAAAAAGTGGTTTACTTTTAATTATAGATATAACGGAATAGATAGTTAAGTACCTTCAGCAGATCAGAGTGGACGCTCGTGGCTTAAAAATAAATTAAAAAAAACAAGATGAATGTTTCCCTTGTGTGTCTGGTTTTTTACTTTTAAATTAAATTATGTCTGAATATTTACGCACTTCAAAAAAGTACACAATAATATTTTGTTACAAAGGACTTTACTTTTTGACTGTGAAATGTGAATCATTCTGTTTATCCATTTTTACCCCGCTAGTTTAATAAGTCACTGAGCAATTTGTGTATGTGATTTTGGCAGACAAACTCGTATGAGCAGACACAGCCGTCTCAGGTTCAAGACAACACATGGGCCCCCGAACCACCGGCGCCCCAACCACAACAGCAACTGCAGCAAGCGTACGTTCAGCAACAGAAGACCGCGGCAGTAGAACAACCACCCAAGATAGAATCCGTCAATATTGATGACAGCTTCAACCAGGGCAGCGAGAATGGAAGCGAGAACAAGAAGAAGTGGTTGAAGAAAGGTAATATTATTAATAATATACAATATAATCTCACTAATCCACCACAGCACTATTACAGACACAAGAGTGCCAGATTAGCGGAAAATTGAGACTTTGTATTTAAATATTAGAACCTAAAATATGTACAAAAGAGAGTACCAGTCAGAATAGGCGAGCCACACGGGCTTGCGACTTGAGTCACGTTCATCACTCACCCACCAGCCTCCGCCTGATACTCTACTCCCCTGCGCATTCAAATCCAATAGGACGCAGACAATGCTGCTTTTACCCACATATATAAAAAACCTAAAAATTTGTATAAATATAGACAAATACAATATCTCAAATTGGTTTTTATGAAGAAATTCTAGTTTTTTTGAAACTCTTTATTAACCCCTTCAGTAATCATTAAAAAAATAAAATAATGAAAAAATAACACATTTTTTTTTTATGAATGAATTTTATTTAATGAGCGTAAATATCTATCACAAAAGCCATTTCATGCTCAAAATGGGTCGGAAATTTGATATTATGGTGCATAGTGTGGGTCAAGAAATAAAAGAAATTCAGAAAAAAATATTAATTTTTACTTATCATAATTAATTAATAATACAAAAAAGTCTGAATCATCAAGGAAAAAAGTCTATAAAAACATCGACAAAATATTTTAGATGCAATCAATCGAAATTGAATCACGTAATTCAAATATAAAACACACGACCTAACTGCGCAAAACACTGGACGGTACTAAAAGTAATAACAGTACATCGCATAATGACAAGATGTACTTTGGGTATGCGGTGATTGGGAGATAGGGGGGTGGTACTTCGTTTGAATCATCGCAGCTGTCTTTTGTCTCGCTTCCACATTACCATAAATCATATTTATTTACGCCCGAGTATATTCGGGAGTGGTCTTTTCTGCCGATAAAGTTTGCCTGAGTTATCTCGGGTGTGGGAATTTTTGCAAATAATAGCCGCCCGAGTATACTCGGGCGTAGTCCTTAAGCGGTTAAGTAAAACATTTTTTTTATAACAAATTTATGTCTATTTTTTAACAATTTTTGTAATAATTGATTATATAAAAAATACAAAATATCTTATTCAATAATTATCTTTTATTGGATTCTTTTATCAAAATATCGGGTGCAAATTTTTTAATAACATTATATAATTTAACAACGCTTAATTATGTAATGTTATTGGGCGCCCGCAGAAAATTTTATACTGGGGGCAAAATATTTTTAGTAATGTTTTAATGCAGACAGAGGGAAAGAAAGATCAGCCCGAGCAATGAGGCACGGGGGCCGAACGTTTGATGCTTATGTCACACCGGTGTGTCGCCAACCTGGCGATGATGTTGCTCCAGGCTGGCCAACGTTCTGTCTCTCCACACTTTCTTTATGCTAACACAAAGTGATTTAAAATAAAAGTAACATTATTTGACTATTTTCAATCAATCCAGAATGATAATATGAACATTTTTTTATTCTAGTACCTATAATTTTTTACATGGTATCGTGTGGAACGTATTTACCATGTAAAATAGAGAATCCAATGTATTTTTTTTTCATAGGATTCAAAGTGTCGATGCGCGAGAAGCGAAGGCGTCAGAACAAGAAGCTCCGCAAGCTGCTCACCCCTAAGAACGCCCTGATGGTCCTCAACGAGCTGACTCCTGGCAGCCAACATGAGTGCACTATGCTGTCTGAGACTGATCAGTATGGTGCCGCCTCCAAGCAGTATGTGGCTGTCCTCAACGTTGGGGGCATCGAATACAAGGGAGTTGGTTAGTCAATAATTGGATTATCATTTGACATTATTTAGTTATTTATAATGTGAAAAGTACATATACATCCTCATGCATTCCTTAAATTAATGGTGAATGCTTGTACGTCTGAAGTTAGTGGAAGCAGCTAGGAATTACTAAGGCAGTGCGATACCCGCTCTGCTCTGCCACCGATGAATAACACCTATCAACAAATTATCATTGTTTGTCAATAAAAATATCATTTGACTCCCAAAAGGGAAAAAATCAAAGGTTTGCGTATATGCAATTAAAAAAATATTCGATTTACATACACATTGGTACAAGTAGGTAAACAAGCCAAAAATTAAATAATATTTCTGGCGCAGTTCATGGGTGACATCTGTGCAAGACACCGTCATCTCATTTATAAGGACTGTTGCTTTCATTGTTTACAAATAAACTAATTTCTTAATTTCTCAATAGATGGCGTTACAAAAGAGCTTTTCCATTACTCCATAGATGGCAATAGCATAGTTCCTTATTTTCAGGTGAAACGTTACACACTATTCAAATATATAACATTGATAAGGGAACTCAATAAGAAGGCATAATTGGTGAACGTTGCGCAAGCGCATAAAGTGATCACGTAAACCAGCCGATGACAGGTCGTAAGCCCTGTAGGTGCCACGAGTTCCTGGTTCTTTTACCTGGAGATGTTGAAAAAATGTTTGTCAATAAAAATATCATTGACCTTTAAGGTGTCTGTATGTCAGGTATAATAAAATTTTACAAATGTCCAACTTAAATGGTACCATTAACCTTTTGAGGACGAGCGTCACGTATACATGCCAGTCGATTCCGCGCCTAAAAGACGAGTGTCATCTCTAGATGCGGCGGAGTTATGCGCAGCAAATATGAGTTCTTTTTCATATTCGTCGTCAAAGGTTAATATTTTGACACATGAAATCATAGGCCAGAATGCAGAGTCTGACATAAATTCTAACATTGATTTCATTTCACAATCGCTCACTAAAGTTAGGAGATCATGTGGCTTTATAACTTAAGGATGCTATGAAGTTTTTGTATGAGAATTGCATTGCAGAGACATATCTAAATACTTTGCGTATGTGTGTCGGCGTAAACTAGTATTGGCGAACCTTCAAAAAGTAAGGTTGATCGCGAGGAACTTTACGAGTGGTTTAATACTAAAATACGAGATGATGATTTTAATGACCTCGTCAAATATGTATTTAGTAATTTTGTCAAATCAAATCCCACAAAGAGTATTCTGCGGTCTATACGAAATTCCGAAAATTGGCTGGAATTTCAGAAGAATCGTATCATAGAGCTATCAGTGTGAGCTTGGTTATATGTGTTTGTGTTGTTATGACAAAAAACATTTGAAACCTCAGTATAAACCCATAGGAAACTATCTATCTCGTGTCTTGATACACAATAATGTGAAATGCAACATCATCGACCTTAAGTTTGGCGTAGTATTTAGTTAGTGATGTCTCTGGAACGCCATTGCTAACTTAAGAATACTTAATACTCCAAATGTTAGGAGTTAGTATTTAGTTACCTAGGGTTGTGCATTCGGGTCATAGAGATGAAATGAACGTATATCTATGGAAAAGTAATCAGCTCTATGCTATAGCAATACATGTATATCAATGTTATTACCTATTTAACTAGGAGTAGAATGTCCCTACGCTGCAACTTTTTTTGATTAGGATGTTTCCATGTTCCTGGGTTTAAATATAGCTGCTTCCAGGTGTCACCAAATTTCATAATATTTATTTATTTATTTCTCATACGGCATGTATTGCCTTTTACAAACATACATTAAAATATACATAGGTACTGAGAAAAAACATAGAGACTAATACATTAAGTAAAAGGAAACAAAAAAAGAAAACATAATATAAAAGTTAATAAAACAATATGTGAAGCAACTAAATATAAAAAAGATAGGTATATACAAATAAAATTTGAACACAAATCAGCAGAAGAAACAGTGCAACTTAAAAATAGTTTACAGTAATATTTACAAAAGAAAAATAATATTACATAGATAGTCAAGATTCATTCATTACATAATATGTATAATCATTTCATTATATGTAACAACAAACTCTTGTATGCACCATAACCCAATGCAAAGACATCGATCTACTCAAACTTATTTGCAAGTCTTGGATGTCTCTAATATGCCAGATAAACAAAATCACGAGGATACCCATGGTATTACATGATACTTGTTGAGAATATTCTTTATCCTTGCATGTAAATTTTTGATTTGTCTTCATATAAATGACCAAGCCTTGGTGATAAAATGTTTTATGTGATTCCCAAACTTTTAATTTCACGTACCACACACGAAATTATAAATCAGTAGCGTACTACTGAACTGTAACCGTAAAAAAACCCTCAAAATGGTAAAGTAATAAAAACTGCAACAATTGTTTATGACAACATTATCATTTATTAATTATAGGAAAAAAATACAATATTCTTAGTGCGAAAAATGGTGCTACATGTTGGAGACAAGATAGGAAATATCTGGCTCAGTTGTACTTAATTTTAAGCGCAAATTGGGGTCTACGTTAAGCTTATTACGATATTTGTTTTTTATTATCAAATCCGCTCTCACAGAGATACGTGGTTGTAAATGGAATCAGAAACAGTAATGCTTTTCTGGACAGCGATGGATATTCATTTTTAACTTTAAGCCAAAATTATTTACTCATTTACTGTGTATGTCCTATGGCCATGGCTGCTTGTGTACCACCTAAATAATTGTCGCGTACCACCAGTGGTACGTGTACCATAGTTAGGGAATCACTGATTTAGTAGATTTGCAATGTTTGGTGAATGTAACATTACAAAATAAATACTCCATTTTTTTAACACGAGGTTTTATCTCAATTAAAGAGGGTTATTATGAAACATATTATGGAACTTGTACACCTTGTTGTTAATTATAATTTATATGTAATTTATTCAATTAGTAAACAAATATGGTTAATATTCTTCTTCTTCTTCTTCTTCAATGGCTCTACAGCCCATATCGAGCCTTGGCCTCCAGCAACTTCCTCCTCCAACCTCTCCTGTCACCTGCTGCGACCCTCCAGTTTGGCACATTCAGAAACTGGGATGCGTCCCTCCCAATATCATCTTCCCATCGCAGCCTCGGTCTCCCGACCTTTCTTTTGCCACCTGGATGCCCCTCTAAGACTCTTTTTGGTACTCGTGATGATGGCATTCTCTGAACATGCCCGGCCCATCTTAGCCTGCTTAGTCTTATATGTTCAGACAGTTTGGGTGCTTTGTAAATGCTGTACAACTCATCGTTGTATCTAATTCTCCATGTTTGTCCATCATTCACGGGTCCCAGGATTTTACGCAGCACTCTTCTCTCAAAGATGTCCAGCATCTCCGCAGACCTTATTGTCAGTGTCCAAGCCTCACACCCATATGACACACTCTCCGTTATTATAGTTGATTAGAGTAAAAAATAGGTATCCCACACAGTTTGAATAACGGTTGATATATAAAATATATGATGACAATTCACTGCGCAAATCTGAATGTCTCCTTTGAATTCTTCCTCCTTTTAAAGTAGTCGAGGTTGACGGGGAAACATATGTTCTGTGATATTCTGATATGAAACTGACTGATGACCTTTTGATGCCTCGGAAGCTTGTGATGTATGATTTTATTACGGCGAAATTCTGGCTTGTGTTGCAGGCTCATCTAAACTCCAAGCCAAGAACAACGCCGCTGAGCCGGTCATCAGGGATATGATTATGAAACAGATGGGATCGTTGCCTGAAGCCACTCAAAATGACAATGATAAAATGGGTATGTTATATTTATATCTATTTAATTTACAAACAGTACATAATAATATTCATATATCAAACTCACTAGGGCTGTTCAAATTCACATAAAGTAAGGACAGTTTGAAACATATCAAAAATTAAGTTTGTTGTATATTTATTATTATTTTAATAAAAACAAAATACGATTTATTTTAATAAAAACAAAACAAAAAGTATATAACAAATGTGAGCACTGACAGTGTGTATATTGTATCGGTACCAATACTGGACTGATTTCAGACTGTTCGTTTCGCAAAGAGATACTGTCTCTTCAGGAATATACAATATACATGCCTATATATATATATATATATATATATATATATATATATATATATATATATATATATATATATATATATATATATATATATATATATGTGTGTATACGGTAAAGCCATATACCACAAGTAGATGAAAGATGAACAACTAGCTAAAATCTGACTGCTGTGGCATAGTGGCGGCTTCTAGGTTTGATTCCCAATAGAAGAGAAATTTATTTAAAATGAACTATTGTAAAATTTTATTGTATGGGTTGTGAAAACACTGATTAGTTGATTTGATAATATAATCTCTACTTTTGAATTGTCTGTATGTTATCAAAATAAGAGTCAATTTATTTCAAAGCTAGTATAGTTTCTGGCAAATAACTTCATGGAGGGAGTTTTGCACATTTATCAACCAAGAAAAAAACCCAAATTTGAGCTCCGCGCAGCCCAAAAGAAGGATTTAAGCAATTTGTCATTGACAAATTGTGTGTATGTATGTTAGTTATATAAAGTATTGATTGTTTTAAATAATAGTAACAGATGTTGTTTCAGATACAACAGAAGAAGATTCAACAGAAGAACAATCATTCCCAATGATCCAGTTGGCTTCGTATGCTCTACACAAACTGTTTAGTGATTGGCAACAGGAGGGATACAGTGTACCACAACTTGGTAACAATAAGGTAAATAAGGTAAATTGACTAATTTAGAGGTGTTAAAGAAAGCCACCCAACCTAGTCAGATAAATAGTTATTACTTTAAATATCCACCATGCAGTTGGAGGAGATTATTTTGATAGACTGATTTGACTTGCTCACTGTTGGCCTTCGTGGCTCGGTTTGATATTTGGCTCCCGGGCAAAAGGTCCCGGATTCGTTTCCGGTGGAGACATGGTTTTCAATTGTTTTCAGTCAGGATCTGTGAGACAATAAATATCGTCACTCTCCAGAATATGGCAACTTTTTATAAATATTTTTTTAGCTTCTTGGACAACTAATAGGTACCTATTATGTCAAATAATTATTTAACACGCACCCAATAACAAGTTGCCACATTCTGGAGACTTACGATATTAATCGTCTCACAGATCCAGACTGAAAGCACAATTAAAAACTGTGTCTCCACTGGGAATCAAACACGGGACCCTTGGATCAGCAGTCAGATATCTAACCAGCAAGCCACAAAGGTCAACTTGCTTGTTTTTGGGTGCGTGTTAAATTAATATTTGATATAGTACCTGTTAGTTGCCCGGGAAACTTTACAATGATATAATATTGATAGTAATATGTGTAGTGGACTGGAAATTAGTGTGAAGATTTATAAATTTCTATTAGAGTGAAGGAAAAAACCATAGTGTGGTCGGTCACAAACCACTAAAGGTGTTGAGGCTCATACATACCATGTAAAGGATGATTCACCCCGCAACTGTATCGAATCTCGAAACTCAATCTGAAATACATCCTTTATTTTTGTTTACGAGTGTAAACACCCGTTGGTGTGTAAATAGATAGAAAAATACAATATAACTAATAAATTAACAATGTGTGCAGGTCGGGCCCGTGGTTGATAAAGAGACAGTGGGTCATGTCCCGATGGCCCCCAAACCTCCCAAGAAGCCCCCGGTGCTCCCCAGTAATGCGGCCTACATCCACCCCTGCATGCTGCTCAGTCAGATGAAGGGATCCCTTGTCTACAGTTTTCTGGCGTGCGAGGGTGTCAAACCAAACTCGCAGATATTCACCATGGGGGTCAACGTCGACGGCACCACTTATATTGGAAAAGGTATTTATTAAATGTCCTAGTACTGTAACCACTTATGTAGAGCCTCGATAATCCATACAACTTAATGATCTAAACGATAACTGACACCTAAGCAACCATCATTAATTTGCCTTGCATTGCAGTATGTATCGTAGGAATAAAATGTTTTCTTGGGTGCTAAATACCACAACTTGTAAATGCACTCTTATGATATTATTTGTGACAGGACTCGACAAACAAGAGATTGCGGGTGACAGTTTTATAAATAATAATAATAATAAGGACAATTTATAAAGCGCCGTTTAGTGACAACCGTGGTAAAGCTTTGTTAAAAATCTATGGATGCAATGGTCAGGGAAAAAGTGACATGTAATTCGCTGCACAACATCGAAAGCCAACTAATATTATTGATTAAAACAAATAAGAGTATTTTTCTGCACTAAAATTGGTTTATGCACAGGTTATGTCATCCGCAATCTTTCGCTGGGCGAGGTATACTACTATCAATTTCAAAATAAATTATTTATGTTTCAAACGAACAGAGTATAAATAGAGTGTGCTGACCGCCGTGGCACAGTTGGTAAGCCGGTTGGTTTCTGCGCGAGCGTCCTGGGTTCGACCCCCAGCAGAGGAGAAATTTATTAAAATTAATTTCTCACGTTAATATTGCTTCTCTGGGCTGAAAACACTGGTTAGTTCGAAGAAATTACCATATTGCAATAAACTCGCAAAATTGCGCAGGGTGCAAGGAAGTATTTATTATTATGATTATAAATTTTGGGTGTTTGGATTATCGAAGCTCTACTATATTGTGCTTTCTCCGACTTTTGGCTATTTATACTTTATCTATGGAGTTGACTTATATGTAGACTTTATCTATGGAGTTGACTTATATGTAGACTTTATCTATGGAGTTGACTTATATGTAGACTTTATCTATGGAGTTGACTTATATGTAGACTTTATAGTATGCTTGATGGTCTAATAAGGCTCTGCACTACATCAATTTTAGTTTTCAAAATATATGCCATCGGAAAGACCCCTTACATTGAGATCATTTAGATCACAGAGCACCAATTCTTCAAGAAAGTCAATAACTTACTTTATCAATACATTCTTTATGCTTACTCTATCGAGGTTTGAGTGGAAATGGAGAATATTAAGCATCATACTGAGCATGCTTGTGCAATAATTGTCGGCCTTTGTAGCTCAGTTGGTTGGGTATCTGACTTCTGATCCAAAGGTCCCGGTTTCAATTCCTGGTGGAGACACAGTTTTTAATTGTGTTTTCAGTCTGGATCTGTGAGACGATTAATACAGTTGCCCGAGAAATAATAAATAAAATAAATTACCTAAATGAAATTGGTCACAGCAAGATTTGAACCTATGACCACTGTTTTACTAATCCAGCTATTAGTCGTCTTTAAAAATACATGGTACACTTGCATATTATGTTAAGCATAAATTATTGATACTTTTGGTAAATTACCATTTTGTTTATTAAGAAAATAATAATAGACGTGATGACAGTAAAAAAGATTCACTGAAATTTATGATTTTAAAAAGATGTATTTATTTTCATTTTAAAAGAGTGATTAAATAATATATTTAGTAAAATAAGAATACAAAATGCTGCAATCCACCTAGAAGTGACGTCATACCTGTTACTAACTTCAAGTTGCACTGCGGATGGGCGATGGGAGCCTGAACACCGATTCACAAAAAATTGTGATCTGAAAGATCAATCATTAAAAATATTCTACCTTTATACATTAAAATTATTTTATGCTGAAAACAACATTATTAGTTGAAAATAGAGTTTCTCGGTTCCCAGGCTTTTTACAAACCTGGAACCTGGGAATAAAAACAAAAAATTCACGGGGTTTCATGGGTGTCGGGATTCTATGAAAAATGCATTATTACCTTTAAAGGCCCCCATTCACGATCGTGCCATCACTCCAAAATGCGCGCGTGAATGTCAAAACGTGCGCAGCCCAATTGGCCTGACACACCAAAATGGAATTAAAAACAATCAAAACTCCATAGTGCCGCGACAAACGGCGCGTCTTGTTAGTATGACATGCTCGTGAGTGTGAAAACCAGCGGTACATTGCGCCGACACTCATGAATGCGAAAGTACAACATTTTCTCTTTGGTTTTTTCATTTTTGATCAAATTTTGTATTTTTTTAGGAGTGTCTGTTGATAATTGTTACTTGTTTTCTCTAGTTCTGAATCACCATCAATGTCTAAAATTAAATTCAAATATGTTAATTTTTTCAGCACCGAATAAGAAAGAAGCCCGCAAGATGGCAGCCAGAAAAGCTTGCGAGGAAATCTACAGTGTTGTTTATCCCGAGGAAGACAAGAATGTTTCCATAGAAGATATGTAATTTATAATATAGTTTAATTATAAGTACAATCTGTAGTATTGTATCTGAATAATAATATTGATAAATTTCTTCTAGAATATTTTTTTTTATTTCTACGAGACATGTGTAAGAAGAGACACTAAATATCCTCAAAATAAGACCGTTTTTGATATAAATATAGTAAATATTGTATGAAAACAATCTATTAAGACGAAGGTAAATGTGGAATAAACAAATGGATATGAGACTGAAGCTATTTTGCTATCGATAAGAATCAATTATGCTCGGCAACTTAACATTTTTTATTAACAAGTGAAAAGTCTTGGACATATTAGTAAATGTTTGAAACTTACGTTTTGGTTATTATTATAATATAGCAATAAAAAATATATATTAAATTTTTATTTAAAAGATCTTGACATTTTCGTACATTCACAAGTAGTGATTTATTATGTATATTTGAAAAAATAATCATGACGATATGTGCATTTGTCAAATGCATTCAATTCAAAATACCCATCGCTTACAATATTTGTCCATGTTTGAAAATTAATAATAAATGAAAATCTTACAAACGAAACATTTTTTTTTTACATAAGACTGGTATTTTATACCAGACGAGCAAAAATTATGTGAGAAATAGTTTTTAATTAATTTCTTTTCTGCTGGGAATTGAAATCGGATCACCATTGCAAAAATCAAAGGACTTACCGCTATATCGCAGTGTTTTTTTTAAACAATGAAAAAATATATACATACATAGGTTTGAAAGTAAACACATTATTATTATTACTTCAGAAATATTTTATACAGCAGTAGAATGTAAATCCTACATAAAAGCGAAGTATTTTTTCTTGAAGGGGGAAGGTAAGGTATTCTTCGTACTCGACCGTACCTAGAGGTAATAAAAAAATTAATAACAAAATCTCATTACAGAGAAAATTTATAAAAAAAATATATTCAAATTGTTTTGGTTTATTGAATAGGTATTATTGAATATTTTTTTAGTTATTAATTTCATTTTTTACTCTCATCTCAGTACAGTTTTTATTATACACATGACTGTATGTATTTGGAGATATGATTTTTAAAGATTTTTTTTTATTAGTATCAAAAATATTTAAATTATGTCAAATACGTAATTTGTTACAATATTTAACTATTGATATAGTTGCATTTTGCTGAAATTTTAGTAACATAACTTACTTGGGCTGAATTGTTACAGCAAAGAAATCAATAATACTTTGCTTTCATTTGTTTAAAATAAATTCAATCTTTGTTTAAAACATCGGCCTTTACAAATTGACTGGATATGGAATCAATTTGAATATCGGCTTGATATAAATAAGGTTTAAAAAATCTGCGTGATTGTGTCTGTAACGTAATGTTTTAAGGTTTACAATCATTTTACTATTGTAAAATGTTGAATATATTTGTTTTTTTTTACTTGCAAGAAATAAAATATGTATTGTGACTTAAATAGATTTTTATTCAATAAAAAACCTTTTCTGTCATATTTACAATAATAAGCATTTCCTTACAACCTGTACCAACCATTGATTCTAAGAAATGATTATCTGAAATTTGGAAGAACATTTTCAATCAATTTAGCAAAGCAGCATTGTATCATCTAGTTTGTTCTACGGTAGACTGACATAATATTGCAATAGTCCTATCTTTATTAGTAGTTAATTTGTACTAATGTACTAACGGGCATGGACATAAACCATTGTGTGGAATACTTTTATAACAATATCTGGGAGATAATTGACAAACATACACCAATATATAGACGGACATCGAGAGCTTATCCCAATTGGTTCAGTGGTGCTCTGATCAGAGTTCTGAGGGAGAAGGATAAGTTTCACCATAGATTCAAACGTTTTGGTAATCTCATAGATTATAACACCTTCTCTTTATTGAGATCCAGATCTAAAAGACTTATAAGAGAATGCTATAGATCATACATCGCTAATGTTGAGGACTCAATAAAGAGTAACATGAAAAGTTTTTGGGGGTTTATTAAATCTAAGAAAAGCTCACAAGCGATTCCTCGTGTAATGCACTTAAGCAATGTATCTTCATCTAATGGTCATGAAATTGTGGAATTATTTTCAAAGTATTTTTCATCTGTTTTTGGTATTAATACGTCGACGGAGGCTGACGTAGTACTCCCAAACCAATCATACGAGATTAGTTACTCTATCTTTTCTGTTAGCTTGTCCGAGAAGGAAGTACGTGACAAGATGCTTAACCTCGATCCCAACAAGGGACCGGGACCTGATAAAATCCCACCATCATTCATAAAAAAGTGTGCCGATCATCTTGCCAGGCCTTTGCATATTATTTACGACAAATCTCTGTTAACTGGGGAATTTCCTGAACTCTGGAAGATGGCTAACATAACGCCAATTTATAAATCTGGCGATAGAGAAGATATTTCTAATTATCGCCCAATAAGTCTTCTATCAAGCTTTGGTAAGATATTTGAGTCTCTAGTATACGGTCGAATACTTAATCACTTCAAACAGCTACTCAGTCCGTCCCAACATGGTTTCATCAATGGGCGTTCTACAACGAGTAACCTGCTGGAATATGTTGACTATCTTAAGTTGACTGTTGGTGGACGCAAACAGGTAGACACAATCTATACTGATTTCCGTAAGGCGTTTGATAAGGTTGATCATGGTATACTCTATAAAAAGTTAGAAGCGACAGGAATTCACGGCAATCTTCTAAGATGGCTGAAATCCTACATAAGTGGAAGAATCCAGACTGTATGTGTGAATGGTTTTGAGTCTTCGCCTTCCACTGTAACGTCGGGTGTCCCCCAGGGTTCCCACTTAGGCCCATTATTGTTTAATATTTTCATAAATGATCTCCCGGCCATCCTTAGTTGTGATTGTTTGTTATACGCAGACGACCTAAAGATCTTTAAGAACATTAATAACTTCAATGACTGTCTACAATTACAATCCAACCTTGATGCTATCAACACGTGGTGCGAATCCAATAAAATGGAATTAAACGTCGAAAAATGTTTAATTATAGGATTCTCCAGAAAACGCACAACAATTCATTTCGACTATAAGCTGGGCAATACTCCATTGAAAAGGGTTGACTCAATACGGGATCTTGGGGTAATATTTGACTCTGGACTGACGTTCAAGTGTCATATAGACGACATTGTGGCTCGCGCAAGACGAACAGCAGGGTTCGTCTTGAGAACAGCAAAACCTTTCAAGAGAAATGAAAGTCTGATCACCCTGTTCCGTTCACTGGTGCAGAGCATACTTGAATACAACTCATGTGTTTGGAGTCCTCACTATGGAGTTGACATCGACCCGATAGAATCTGTCCAAAAATATTTTTTAAGAGTCATCACAAATAGAGCAGGGCTGTGTAATAGGTTGAGGACTTACGATGAACGTTTAGACTATTTCGGAACTACTAAACTCGAGACTAGACGACAAATACATGACTTTACTATACTTCACAAAATTGTTAATGGTATCATAGATTCGAGACTTTTACAATACATACAATTTAACATTCCTAGAAGATCGTTGAGATTTGCCAATACCTTTCATGTCAGCATGCTTCGTACTAGCTTTATGTATTACAGTCCTATACCGAGAATGTGTAGACAGTATAATGAGGTGACAAGGGAGTATCCTGATCTTGACGTGTTTGCCGATTCGCTGTCTGCTTTTAAGAAAAAAGTTAAGTTACGCCTG
Organism: Molanna angustata; assembly: GCA_963576475.1. NCBI lineage: Eukaryota > Metazoa > Arthropoda > Insecta > Trichoptera > Molannidae > Molanna > Molanna angustata. Next base: position 34,967,041 of record OY754975.1, on the reverse strand, counting down.
TTGGTTTAGAATGTCTCCGTGAAATTTAAATTGAAATTAAAATTTACTTGATGTTTGAATGCTATTGCATGTTCTGTTAAGGATTTTTTTTTTCATTTTTTACTGTTTCTTAAAATGTCTAATTGTTGTTTAATGGATGTAGTATATATGTATATGTGTAATTAATGCTTTAATTTAATAATAGCTCATGAAATTTATTAATGTTGTGTGCATCCATTATTGGAAGTCCAGCATACTCATAGATAAAAACAAATATTTTGACATGGAAGTTATAAGCTGGATTTCTGTTGATGCGCCTTTATAAATAAATAAAATAAATAAATAAATTACTTTTTCCATACCCAAGATGCAGAACGTTGTATGTCCAAAAGTGTCATTTTACGGGAGAGCTGTTTCAAAGTAGAAATCTTCAATTCTAATTACACTAGAAAAAGATCAAAAAATCAAATAACAATTATACCAAACTACAGCTGGATTTTTTACTTTTCTTTATAACGTATATAGGGATTGCAATTGCTGGATCCAGCACTTTTTGGGGTTATTGGATCCAGCTCTGCGGATCCGCAATTATTTAATTTTTCAAATAATGGCTTAAAAGTCTAGGTTGTTTTAATAAAACTTTAAGATTCCATGTAAAATTTAATAACTCTTATAGAATCTTAATTTTTTTGTAAATAAATTACAATACCAGTATCCAAGTAAGACATTGGGAGATTTAAATTACAATACCAGTATCCAAGTAAGACATTGGGAGATTTAAATTACAATACCAGTATCCAAGTAACGCAACGTCTTACGTAGGCGATTCAAAGCGAACACGATTGCGAAGCGATCCGATGCGGTTACACGCGAGTACCCTACGCGCGTTTGGTAACGTAGGACACTTTCATAGTTACCGACTTTGTTATTTTCCTGCCGCGCCGCTCCGCTTCGCATTCGCGTTCAAATCGCCTACGTAAGACATGGTTTTCGTGTTTTCAGTCAGGATCTGTAAGACCATAAATATCACAAGTCTCCAGAATATAGCAACTCGTTAATGGGTGCTTGTTAAATTAATATTTGACATAGTACCTATTAGTTACCAGTCTCATCTACGAGTTCAGCATTGTGTCTAGTAATATTGAACAATTTAAACAATACCTATTTTTATCTTTTGCAAATTACTATCACTAGAGGGCAGATCACGTAACTGTATTTTTATATACATGGGATGAAACCTAACCTAATCTAACCTAATTTTGTGAAGCAGAAAACGTAAATAACAGGGAACATACTATTATTACTCTGATTCTATCTTTTAGTGATTAGATAATAGTGGTATCTTTGGTAGCTGATTAGCTAAGAAATCACAGGCTCGTTTGTGTGAGATTGTTAAGTAGCTAAATTCTTCGAAACACAATTGTTCATACGAATAACAATTTTTCGAAAATCAGTTATCAGAATGACAATTGTCCGAAAGCAAATTATTCGAACTAACATTTGTTGGAAAACCAACTAACCGAATTTAATATATTTTTGTGTCATTATGTTGCCTCCTTTGACATATTTGTTGCCAGTAAAATATATTCGATGAAGACTATTATTACTTGTTGTATTATTGTTGGGTACGTATGTTTGCACATATTTAATAACTGATGTTTGACAGCGCGGGATAGCCTAGTTTGTACACCAGTTTATGTTTATCTAGTAATCGCACCAATTTAGTTATTTTATTTTAATATTATAGTTACTTTTTTAAATATATAATGCAACTGGCTCACGCCAGTCGCAATTATAACTACAAACAAACTTAACCAACCTATTTTTACCAAAGTTTTGTAGGTTTAGGTTTAAAAAATAGGAGTACATCCTAGGATATCTGACAGCGCGGTGCGTCGCCATGTTGTTTATTCCATAGATTTTTATTATACATAATATACTATGTAGATGTAGTACTCCGTGCAAAAAGTGAGTCATTTGTTTTCGATTCATACAAAATTTGCTAACTACGACATCTAGTATATTATAATAAAAATCTATGGTTTATTCCTCTCACAATACTACCAACATGACATCATAAAAATTCGAACAATTGTAAATTCTGATAATTGTGTGTTCGGAAAATTGTTTTTCGAAAAAATGTGATTCGAATAATTGCCATTCGCAAAATTGATTTTCGTAAAATTGAGCATTCGAATAATTTTCCTGTCACTGTAAAATCGAGATAGACTACCTCAGACCCTCAGGTGTGCGGGAATGAAATTTTGATGCGGGATTGGGATTCCCTAGTACCAATGAGGAATAATCTATACTATATGTACTTAGTAGGTGCATAAAACTCCAAACAGTCTTACTCATATTAACTTGAGATTTGTAATAAATAGGTTTATATTATAAAACAAAAATATGTTGTAACAAAAAAAAACACTAATTTCATTCATAGGAATCATTTTAATCATTGCAGCATAATTTTTAATTTATTTTTTCCAAAATATAGCCTTTTATTTAAATTAATTATAATCTATACATTATTTTTATATAACATTTAAATTTCATTAATAATAATAATACATGAAAAGGAAAATTTACACATTCAAATTTTAAAATAAATATATAGGTACATATTGGATATTAATATTTTTTTATACATTGAATAAATATTGTTGGATAAACTTCAATGGTGTTAATAATGTTTGAATTTTCTTACGACAATAATATATTAGCCCTATTCAGTAACTATTGTAACTAAAATAGGAACATACTAAAATTGTAGATTTTAGATTTACGGTCTTATTTTAGCGTTATAAAATATCAACTTGGACTAAATGGAATAGGAACGTAGCTATAATGGCCGGAATGTTCTTAAAAAGTTACTGAATTAGACGTATTTTGAATAATTATGAAAATGATGAAAATTTCATAATTTCATTATTCAAAATACGTCTAATTCAGTAACATTTTAAGAACATTCCGGCCAATATAGGTACCTTCCTATTCCATTTAGTCCATGTTGATATTTTACAACGCTAAAATAAGACCGTAAATCTACAATTTTAGAACGTTCCTATTTTAGTTACAATAGTTACTGAATAGGGGGTATTGTGTCTCATACAATCCATAAAAAATATATATATATATTTTAAACAAAAAAATGAATATGTCCTTGTTAAACAAGTACATATACATCTTCCTACGTTCCCTAAAATAAGCATAAATGCTTGTGCTATAGGTGAACGAAATCGGTCGAGGCAGGATTCGAACTCGCGACCACTGGATTACTAGCCCAGTGCGCTAACCGCTCTGCCATCGACCCATCTCAATATAAACTTCATTATTTCTGGCTTAATTAAAATTCTAAATGATATAAGCTGTTCAGTGCAACAACAGGCCTAACCTACTCAAGATTTAACATTATTCAACTTATTGCTTTGGAATATTACCGAATTAGGGTCAGGTTTTTGTTGCACTATGAGGTTAGAGATATCAAAACTAACCTTAAGATCGTGGGTTACGCATTTGTTGCGCTAAACAGCTCGAAACATGTCGCATAGTGACTCAAAATATAGTGGTTTAGGGCAAAATTCACATGCCAAAACGGTTAATATGAACAACTACAAAATATCCGCCGAGTATTTAAACTATATTAGCTCAAATATAGTTTATGAAACATACACTTAGACATATTTTCAAGGTTTCTATGAAATTAAGTTGAAATCTTATAATTTTTCACTATTTTTGATGCGTATTTTGCATACAAAAAAAAGTACACTTCATGGCAATGTTGGTACGACTGTCAGCCAAATAAACTGAATAATGTTGCCATATCTCCAAATTAATTTCCTTCAATCTCACATTTAAAACTTCACAATAAGATTATAATAATATATGATAAGATAATAAGATTTTGTGAAGATTTATCAGAAATAATATATTACAAAAATTACAAAAGAAAAAATCCCCTAATGTAGGGAATGTTTGTTTTTTTACATATAACAACACCAAGGGCAATGATGCCAATATAACCACGAAGTGCACTTTTAAATAAAATTCAAAACTCCAGCTCATTATTTTAGAAGTATGTAACATAATCAGTCGTCTGCCGACATTTCGCTATCCTCTGGAGGATCAGGATTTAATGTGAGTTATCCCCAAAATACTTAATAATAACATGTATTGTACTCGAGAAAACCTTCGTTCATGACCTTAGGTACCGCTCCATTCGACTGTAGAGTATGCATGTTCTTTTGTGTGGCGTTAGCGGTATTCTCTGTATTCGACCATAGTGTGCGTGTCTCGATGTTGTCTCGTGAAGTGTCCGGTGTACGCGACTGTAGCGTGTGTGTCTGTATATCTGTGTTGGTATTGCATTGTGTGATATTCACGGTGTTAACTTGTGTGCCGTCCAGGGTTTTGCGTGTCATTAGTCTGTCTGTCTTGTATATTATTGTTTTAAAATTTTGCTATACTGGGGGGCAAGTCCGATCACAATTGGTGAAATCAAAACCCTCACGATAATTTTATCCATGATATGGGTAATCACAAGGGTTTTGATTTCACCGTTTGACCGGACTTGCCCCCCTGATCAACACATATTTATATACAAAACCTAAGAGACATTCAGTCTAATTCATAATAAATTTGTGATGCTAATTCATTATTCATGATACCATTATAAAGTTGTATAACAACATTAAAATGTATTTCTATTCTACACAAGCCTTGGGTCATTTTTAACAGAATTACAACAATATTATTATAAGTTGAAAAATATTTTTTACTTTGTCTAATTAATAATAATAATAATGAACACTTCCTTGCATCCTGCGCAAGTGGCGAGCTTATTGCCGTATGGCAATTTCTTCCAACTAACCAGTGTCTCCAGCCCAGAGAAGCAATATTTGCGTGAGAAATAAATTTAAATAAATTTCTCCTCTGCTGGGAATCGAACCCAGAACGCCCGCACAGAAACCGAACGGCTTACCAACTGTGCCACGGCGGTCGGCAATTACAATTTATCTAGACAAGTGACCTGCATTTTTTAATCCTAAGAAAACCTGTTTTTATTAATCTAACATTTCAGGCAGATGCGTACAATGATAATACAAATTTTAAAGGTTTATGAAAAGTTACAATAACTTTATAAGGAAACGTGTATTATGAATAAGACTGAATATAATATATTTGTAGATACCTTACATTAATAGTGCATTTAATGCCTTTTATATCACTATTAAATATTATTATAATATTTACAGGATAATTTGTCCATTTCAAACAATTATTTATAACAATTGCAATACCTATTTGTTTCTATAGGATACGCACAATGTTTAGAAATTATGCCTTTCATTAAGATCCCTTGTTAATCACATTTTTGGAGTTTAATATATTTGAAAATCAAAGTGATTTTAAATAAATCGTATGAGCAAGCTGAAATAATAAACAAAAAAAAAATATAAGCAGGTAAATTTAATTATCTTCAAAACGCTCTATTTTTTATTTTATTTAGAATGTAAATACTCAAAACTGCGGTTTATAAAAAGTTTCACTTATATTTATTACGTTCATGAAACTCAATTTTTTTTTTATAATTAAACATTGTTTATCACGAGTTTTTCCATAGTATTGTTTGACATATTATTGTTTACCATCGTCTCAAAATTATTTATTTTATTTTTACACACTACAATAGAAAAAAAAGTAGTGTTAAAAAACGACCAGAGGACAATATGATACACAGAGCAATCGACATCCAAGTGCAGGCCAGAAGAACATGCAGACCGCTGACGATGCGGCACTCCACCATCGGAAGAGAGTTGCGGGAGGTAGACTTGCGTGAAGGAGACGCACAGGAGAGAAAGACTTGGCGAATGAGGACGAGGAAGGCCGACCCCACATAATGGAAATAAATGGCCAGGGTGAAGAAGAATACACTACTTTAGAATGACAACAATAACAAGGAAATTACTACTGCTGACCGACTAGGAAATCCTGTTCTAGGGTTAACAGTTTACAATGGCAATATAATTATGAACTGGGTAATAGTTCCCACTCTACATTAGGTAGGAACACAATCACAATACTATGTAGTCATAACTACCACTGCAATAAACATCGTAGCTCACACAAAACAGATCAACCATGCCCGTCATAATAATTCTCAACAATCCAATCCCCGATGCGATTTTACACATCAAAACCACATAAAAGAGACAAGTACATGTCTATGTTGTCAGGTACGTTGGTGTAGTTGACTCGCATACATCTTATTAGATCAAATTATTAGTGAATAAGCGTTGCAAATATAATACGGGATAGTTACAAATTGCTAAGTACTTGTAAATATTCCTTTTGATCACTAATCTTTTATCTATCTTGCAATCTTTCCATATTCACATAATCCTCATAATAAATTCATAAACATACTTTTGAATGGAAGTAGTTTACTTGGCTCATCTCACATCAATGTTTCTTATTAGGTACTGCACCACTTACCTTAAAAATTGGCAAACGTATAAATTATTGAAATTTAAAATTAAGACAAACAGTGCATAATGCATAAGTAAAATTTATCAAAAATAAAATAGACATCTTGCTTTTAACATCAATTTAGATTTTTATTATATTTCATTTTGGTGTTTTTGAATTTCTTTGCATTTACCACGTTATAATTATAAGTGACATTTTGTTGTTCAAAAGATACAGATAGTATTTTGCAGTCTCCTACCCCACTCCATTGGAATCGTTTCAAAGCTTGTAGCCCTATTCGTCCCCAGAGCGGCTGCTCATCGGACGAAACAAAATACATATACAGAAAATTTTAAATATACAGTAACTTAATCATATAAAACAAAAACAATATTTTGTAGGATAAAATTCTAATTAAAGCATTGACACATGTGTACTATATAACATAGAATCTTTCCAAAAATCTTTTTGCAAACGTCTTTCAAAAATTATATAAAATATTTACAAAATTTCATAAATTATTCTTTGTGTTCATAATATATTTAACATCAAAAATTTTAGACCATGAAACTTAAAACAAATCTTATTGATACCTATTAAAATGGACACAACATATAATTACCGTATCCTACAACTGTAAAATAACAATGAAGATATAAGACGCGAATGCAAGAATATTATTAAATTTTAATTTTATTTCATTCAGTTATAATCCATGTAATGTTTTCTCCATTTCCCTATCTGCCCACCACCTAATAAAAATCTCTCCTTATCTTAAACTTTTGTCACTATTTACTGGCCATTTCAGTTATAGTTTTTTTGGTCGCTTCCTCTCTGATGAACTATCAAAAGTGCACAGGGGCTTATTATAAACTCACTACGTGGATTATAACTACTATTGGAACTGCGTTTTATGTATTGTGTACAATGTTTCCTTTAATGGTATCACAGCAGCTATTTCTGTCTAGCAGCTAAGGCAGTAAATGGTCTTATTCAAAGATGGTCTTAAGTATTGTCTGTTAGAAATTTCAAATAAAAAAATATAATACAAATCAAAGGAAAATAACTAAGTTTATGAAAAAAATCATAAAGCCTTTATCAATATTATTGACATACTCATATATTTCATTGTGGTATCAATTCATTTTTGCACTCGCTCTTACTGGCGTGTCAATTGGTATCAATAAGATATAATATAATAATAATAATCTGTGATATTTTCACTTTGTACTAACTAATATATCTTCTATATGTATTACTTAAAGGAGATACTCCATTACTTGACACATTGATACAACACCTATTTAGTTCGTATTGTTTCAATTTACATATATGAAATAACAACAATTTGTTTATATATTCTTTATCAGACCATCAGAATGATGGTCTCCAAGGGTGATACAGGAGACTATAATCCGTTGCATTTTTGCACTTTGCATATATCTCTACTTGCATCCATGTACAGCATTATTCCAACAATGTGCCTCACATCAAACATATTAATTACCAAATAAATCAATAGAACAAAACCAAGTTTTATTTTTATTGATTAAGTAATAAAGGTAATGTAAGTTTTTTGATAATATTAACTTGAAAGGACACAACAAATCTGTACTAGAACTGGCACTTCCCTAAACTTTATGACAGTCTATAATAGTAAAACTTCTTTTGGTCAACAAAACTTTTGTTGTACGGTTCCACTCAAGTTCAATATTCTTCCCGACTACATAAAATCATGCAATTCCTCACTCAAATTTTAAAAATTGTCAAGATGTTGACTGAGGATTACAAAAATATAATTTCATCATAAACCTTCTTCAGTTGAATTAAATTTCAATCGCAAGTCATGGTTACCCTATATATATTTTTTGTTATTGTATCTATCTTTAAATTTTTAAATATTGTTACAAGTACCTAATTTATAAGCCCAACTGGCGACTTAAGTAACAGATTGTTTGGTATATTTATCTTATGTCATTTAATAGTGTGACTTTATTTAACCTCGATACAGGTTTATCCTAGTGAGGTTGAAAATATTATATCAATTGAAGATTACAGGGGAAAAACAAGGAATGTCAGTTAAAATACAAATTTAAAGTAATAATGCCATCTAGCAACATTTGTATGTACCTATTCACGGTAAAATTTTCAGATGCAAAATTCCGATATGGCTAGTTGATCGATTGCTTTTACATGGTAAGAATGCTAAAAGTCACTTTTCAGAACTCGAGTGCAGGCGCCATCGTTTCGTGTTTCATTCGTTGTGTTTGTTGGTTAGATAGACTTGTTTATTTGTTTTTTTTTTTATTAATACTTCATCTCATGTCAGATTTTCTCCTGACAAGCCATACATTCACAATCGAAGCAATTATGATGGCCTTTACTTTACTCAAAGGGAATTCTTATTGAAAAGAAGAACAATCAGCATACTTCTCAAGACACCGTGTCAAGCTGATGAATTCTATTAAATGTAAGATTTTATAAATAAATTAACGTGTTTCACAACTTTGTTTCCGTTTCACAAATTGCAATATTAATTACTAAAATATTTTTTCCAAGAAACTGATAACCGTATTAAATTGAAACAAACTCAAGAGATGTCGTCTCAATGCTTATCAATAAAACTATTATAACATTAGCAAACTATGGTGAGTTTAATAATAAGAACTAATCTGGCGTGTGCGGTACTTCGGTGCTGAAATACGGCGCTGTGTTCCTGACGAGGAGCGTGTGACAGACGTCGCATACGTGCGCCGGTCTTCCCCTTGGGCCGGAACTGACGCTGCGTGAGAGGCAAGACGCGCAGAATATACGACCGCAGTGACGACAGTGTTGCTAAAATGGATTGAAATGAAACATGTAAATGACTGACGAAAGGCAAATTTATAAATTTTGAAATATTTGAAAAAACAAACAAGCTAAAGATATAATTATTATTCTATGTTTACAATAAAACCATGAAATAACTTGAGGGAGATGATATTATGTTATCTCAATCTGTACAAATAAATATTTAAGAGAAAACTTAATATCTCTTGAACTATATTCTTCCTGCATCTTTATATAATAATAATGAACACTTCCTTGCACCCTGCGCAAGTGGCAACAACTACCCAGTGTTTCCAGCCCAGAGAAGAATAAGAATACATTTCTCCTCTGCTGGGAATCGAACCCAGGATGCCTGCACAGAAACCGAACGGCTTACCAACTGTGCCACGGTGGTCGGCAGGTAATTTTTAAATTCTCTCCTTCCTTGCCTCATTTCTGTGTGGATCTGTAGTCTAGTGTAGTGGGCATAAAATTAAAGTGGGAAAAGAGAACCAGACAACAGAAATACCCAGACTATTAGGGATAAGTTGGGCAGCTTACAATAAAATAAAACATGCTTAAAAAGAAAAACTTTTGAAATGTGCGTACTGCCGATGAAGATATATAGACTAGACACAATTACTCCCACCAAAAGGAGCTCTGAAAGATTGAAATGCACGCAGCAATCCATGGAAAGGTCTATGCTTGGAATAAGTCTAAGAGACAGAATCCGAAATGAAGAACCTTAAATGGAGACCACGGGGAAATAGAAGAGGCATCGGCAGGCCCCAAAAAAGATGGAACGATGATATTATCAGGATGGCGAGGAGAAAATGGATGCAGATGACATCAAACAGGCAAAAGTGGAAGGAAATGCAAGAGGTCTATCTCCAGCAGTGGAGGGAAGAAAGTCGATAAAGAAGATGAAGTCTCATGTTATTTTTCCTTATCTCACAACAATACAAATTTGTTTTAACAAGATTGGCACAGTTGGTAAGCCTTTCGGTTTCTGTGCGGGCGTCCTGGGTTCGATTCCCAGCAGAGGAGAAATTTATTTAAATTCATTTCTCACGCTAATGTTGCTTTTGTGGGCTGGAAACACTGGTTAGTTGGAAGAAATTGCCATACGGCAATAAACGCGCCACTTGCGCAAGGTGCAAGGAAGTGTTCATTAGTATTATTTCAAAAGTGTTTGATCAAGGACCGAGGAAATGCTAGGTTTTAACCCTCGTAGTGCCATCTCGTCTGTAGGAAGGGATGTGAAAAATGTTGGCAGCGCAATAACGCTCCTTTTGACAGTTTATTCTTGGCGCGCGTTGGTGAAGGTAAAGGAATGGATACCAGCAATTTCGGAAAAAAACAATGCTTTGACACTTTTTTCTACAAACACCATTATTATTATTTTTTTCACATTATAAATTTCGATTCCAAAATGTGGAGCACAGGTGAAAGTTCAGATGAAGATGTTAAAATGGCAGAACAATTTGAAGACTGTGTTAGAGACTATGAGAGCGATAGTAGAAGTGATATTGCAGTAGCTGTTAATCAGAGGATGCGTATTATTAGTGACAAGAGTGAAAGTGAAGATGATACGCAATCTTCGTGCCTTTCATCAAATACATAATTTTTGCAACTTCTGCTAAATGCTGAGTTTGAAAAACATTTTATTTTCAGTAAATATATACAGCCTTAATAATAAAAATCGACTGCACACCAGTTGACACACCGTGTTTCAGTTACACACGGTGTAAAGCCCGTGTAGCAATTATTTAAAAATCTTACTAATGAACGCTGTATAACGACTAGGTAATTGCAACATACTTTCAACATAAATTAATCCGACAATGTTGTATTTAATTTATAAAAATGTATAGTAATATTATTCCAAGATAACAATATAAACATACAAAAAAATCAAATTTGAATTATGATAGATGACATTTGTCTTAAAACACCGCTAAACTACTTAAAACAGTGTTGTGTAAAATTTGTATGAGAGATATACAACTGATCTGCTACACAGCGTTTATTGGTAACATTTTTGCTTACACAGGTGTTCAACGGTCGTGTAACTTTTACAACACGTTTATTAGTACGACTGTTTGTATTCAACTTCTGTGTTTTTATTTTCATAGTATGAAACCTAGTGAAGGGAATGTTGAATGAAATATTTAAATTGCTATATTTTTATAGAAAATATTTTTTTTTTGTTCATAATTATTAACTCTAAAAATAAACTTTTATTTTGGCATTTTAGTACATTTTGACAAAATATATTTGGCACTAAAAATAAAATATCAAACGAGAACAGTAAGTATTAGCTTGTTTTACCGGCCATTTGAAAAGACCAGAAACTACTACATAATTGGCCTTGCAGAGGATGTATCAATGTGCATTATCATTTTCACTCTAATAAGGTTTGCGCCAAGATAATTATAAATGTACCTTTCTCTTTGCTGTTGTGAAGGCAGCTCGACACGAAGAACATTCCTCAACATCATCGTCGTGTTGCCATCTTACTTCAACATCTGATCCCCTGATACGTTCCAACTGAACCTGAATATTAATTCAAAATATTTTAAAACTAAAGTAATACAATAGCCAACGTTAAAAACACTGATGCTTATGTACGTGCCTATCTCTAGACATTGCATATATTTTTTTTAAAAGAATGAATATATCCTTGTAACAAGTACATATACGTCCTCACACATTCTCTAAATTAATCAAATGCTTGATCATATAGTATGTATCATTATCATGAAAGAGTTTTCATGAAATTAAGAGAACAATAATGGTTTAGTTTTTTCTACTACTTAAAAATAATATTTATTTATTTACACAATATACAGCATAAGCCATTTACTTGTTACAATACTAAAAATATAGACACAGATCGATACCTCCTACGTAAACTACCGTAAGCTACATTTTTGTGATTTTGAGTTTTTTTTACATATTTGGGTTCCTTTTAGATCGATCTATCAAAAACACAAACAAAAAAAAATTCAAAAAGTCCTAAAAATACGTTTCTTACAAACTTAAAATATCGTATCTAAAATATAGAACGATGTGTAGTACGTTATTAACAAATACTATTGTTTACGCAGAAAAAACACAGAGAATTCTGTGACGCTAGTGTAGCATTTTCCCGAAATTATTGACTCTGTTGAAATTATTTAAATTGTAAATTTTAAATAATATTTTTTTATAACTCGTAATCAATATGAACGCAATATGTTAAGATTTGTGTTTCCTGTGAACATTTGAAACTTTAAACTGCTCTCCTCTAAATTTGACTTTTTGCACTTACGGTAGTTTACGTAGGAGGTATCCAGATAAAATTATAGAAACAGATAAAAATATAAATTCAGATAAAATAGTTAAAAAAGAATTTAGATACCTTACAAACAGTATCAAATAAAATTAACAATAATAATGGTGCAAATATTAAAACAAAATTTAAATCATCTGAAAAAGAGTTTAAATGTGCCCAACTAACATGGATAAAAGATTAATTAAAATAAAATTGTTCACACAAAGAAATAAATGTATGAATTGATTAATCTTCAATGAAATAATAAAAAAATAATAATAATTAACCTGCAAAGACTGTGATAACTTGACAAAGTCTTGTTGCACCATTTCACTATTGTCAAGGTCCTGTTGGAGAGAGAAAACTCGACTTCGAAGCTCAGCAACTTGACCTTCTAGGGCTTTCTAAAACCACGACACAAAAAAAATGCGTAAGTTTCACATTTAGAGTAAAACCAAAAATAAAAATATCTCTTAAAATAAAAGTAGGAACTTGAATAGTAATCTGGTTTTTAAAAAATGGTGAAGTGATGTTTTAGTGATGGAGAATAATTAGTCTGTACTTAACATAATATTATTATAATACAGTAACATGTTATTGTGTGTCACCTTTTTCTCTAAAGTTTCTTGGAGCTGTTGATGTGTGGTCCTCAGTTGATCACCGATTACCTTTATCTTCTCACGTTCCTCAGCAAAGTTGTCCAATTCAGTTCTGAAAATGATGATTTGTTGTAAAATAATTAATAAGGACAGACCTAGTATTGTTTTAAAGGAGGTTCCTACAACTTAAAAAAGTACCATCAATTGGTGTAGGAAGGATTGGACGGGTGTAGGAAGGTGCAAGGTAAACCTGGACAGATGGAGAATGCTAGAGGATGACCAGGACATGGCATGCGAATGTAGGGAGACACAGGAACATGTCACACCTGCTGAACTGCCCGCTTATGAAAGGAGGGTGCTCTGAGGAGGATCTGTGGCAAGCGAATGAGAATGCTATTATGGCTGCAAATTACTGGAGAGACACAATATAGATTGATGATCTTGGACACGGAAAATAAGTAATGGTTTAATGAACTGCTGAACTGAACGCTTATGGAAGGAGGGTGCTCTGAGGAGGATCTGCTGTGGAGGGACACAATATAGGTTGATGATCTTGGACACGGAAATCAACTATCAATTGGTTTATATGAGTTTGCTAATCATTCCTATAATTTAGGAAAATTATATAGATTATAGTACAATTATGTTTTACAACATCAAAACAACTGAAAGTTATATACTGAATTATATTAAATTACTTAAAATTAGTAAAAAAAACTCAAATTTTATGTTTTTTTCCACTTATAAATATAAAATATTTACTCAAATATTTAAATAACTTCAAAATCAATGTAAACAAATTAAATATTTCTATGTATATGTAGAAATGCATCTAAAAGGTATTGTAAAATTCAAATATACAATTTAGCAATATCATTGATTATATTATTGACAGTACCTAAGTTCCCTGTTGGCCAACTTGAGGTCGTCGTTGTGCCTCTCCAACTCTTCTGCGTGTCTCTGCAACAGTCCCAAGGTCTGCTCGGACAGCTGCGCCTTCTCCCGACCCATCACGGCGATGATCAACTCCTCCCGAAGGTTCAAAGTGTATTCTTGCAGATCCTACCATGCAATTACATTTATAAAAATTAATTATACAACCCATATGTTTGTTGAGGTAATGAGTACCTATTTAGTGTGGAACGGGAACAATCACCTTTTTTTTTTTTTTTTTTTAACATGTCTACGTAGGGGACGCCAGCTATTAGGATTTGGGTCCATTTTACTCTTCCAAAGAAGCGCACTACGTAGCGTTGGGAGGGGTTTGCAATCTAGAAAAGAGTTTATTAATTCGGATTTTAAAAAGACCCGGGTTGTACGAAGATGGAAACATTAACTGCTGGATGGAAACATTAATAAAAATTAACTGCTAGCCCTAGAACAGGATTTCCTAGTTGGGCAGCAGTGATCTACTTATTATTGTCATTATAAATATGGTGTGATAAAAGGTAATAAATAAATAATAACTTATAATTATACTATCTTCGTACTTAATAGCAATCAGTCATTTGACAAACGAGGGTAAGAATCTTATAAATAAGGAGGATCCAAGACTCACTTAGAGGCGCTAGAGATCAATAAATAATATATAAAAAAAACAATAGAACAGAACAAAAATCAATAAATAAAAAAAAAAATTATCAACTTAATTTAAACAGAAAACCTATGATCCCGATAGCCTTGCCCACCAATTACAGTAGCACTACATACGGTCTACACATTGTTTATAGTTTAGTACAAGTTTGTCCCGATGAGGGAGCAGGTAAGCTCCAAAAACGGTTAGCTAAAACAATACTCGAGAGTGCATCTCCACCTAGTTCATTTCTCCATGAGCTGAACAAGTAAGTTTACATTAACTAATATCTTAAGTAGTAAAGCAACGATGGTGGTGTTAATGTGCGTGTGTTTTTCTCACGCCTCCTGCATATATAAGAGCATCTAAAAATCTAATTTATGTGCGTGCATGTACCAGTATAGGTGACGCAGTGTCACACTAAAAAAAGTTGTGGCCAATACTAAACTCTTTATAACGTTGATAATCAATCATTTTTAAAACCATATCCCATAGTCAACGGCAGGACTTTAAAGCTTATAGTAAATACAACTTACTGATAAAGAATCTGGTAAATTGATGTTGGCTATTTGCAGATCCTCAGCACATTGGGAGTATTTTCCCATCAGTCTCTCATTTTCTAATTGTAAGCTGAAAATTTAACAATATATTATATAAACCTGTTAATACAATGCCAGAGTGATAAATCAAATGTATTACTGTGTTTGTTAATTAAATTTGCATACAAACAAGTCAACAAATATGGGTTTATTGCCATAAGGTTATCTCTTCTATCGACTCTGAATTATGAACATTTATTATTGTAAATTAAAAGTAATAAAACATATTATTCTACAGCATCTATAACTGTTAACAAGACTAGGACTGAATAGTTCTCAACATCCTAATATGAATACATATCACTCTCACACAAACATACACATACTTACATGCATTGTTTCTCTCTCTCCCATACGCAGACTAGACTGGGCCGTCCATGTATGGAGAATTTTATTTTTTAAGATATCTTACGCTACGTCCTACGTAGGCGATTCAAAGCGAACGCGATTGCGAAGCGATGCGGTGCGGATACAAGCGAAATCAATGCGATGCGGTGCGACGCGGCGGCTCTGTCCTACGTGTGCGCGAATCGTTCCCTCTGCCGCCAGCTACTGTCATAGATGTACCTACGTATATAAAATACTCAAGAAGTATGTTCGGCAGAGAAGTGAAACTAATATTGTGTACTTAGAGAGGCATATTTATGGGGGATATCACAATCTGTATGAAGAATTACGTGATCTTGAATTAATAAATGAGACTGAATTTACATCTTTCCGGGAAACATATCAAAATTTGACATTCGTGCAAGCGAGAGAAAACTTTGTGTGTTTTGAACAACACCCTATTGTAAAATAGCAATAATAAATAAATGTGTTTACTTGTAGGTAGTCCCATTTATTTTTGCCAAATCCTAAAATTCGCGGTTCGATAATAATAATTCTTTTGTCCCATAATATGGGACGTTCATGGACAGAAATTAAAGTTTCTGTTTCTGACATGTCAAAAAACAATGACACCGCTATCAATTCGTGCGAAAATATCAAACCAACTGATCGCGTTCGCTTCGCATCGCGCCGCGCCGCATCGAAAAATACTCGCGGTCGGTAATGTAGGACACTTCCATAGTTACCGACTGTTTGTTATTTTTGCGCCGCGCCGCTCATTCGCTTTGAATCGCCTACGTAGGACGTCGCGTTAGCGACGCTTACGTAGGCGACGAGATTATGCTTTTTGACTTTGTTTTGTGAATCCATTATTATTATAATTGTTATTTTAGTGTGTTAATTTGTAGTTAATTGTTATTTTGTATCTCATCGTTTTCATCATTTTTTTTTTTAAATACTTTTGTTGTAACTACTGTACATATTTTTATTGTAAAAGGCTTCTAGCCGTATATATATAAATAAATAAATATTATTAAATTTGAGGCTATTTTGAAATCTTTGACCTCTGGTAGAGGGTCAAAACTAGTACAGAATATTTTATTATTTTTTATATAAACAGTATTCAAATAAGCAACTATTACGACCCCTTTCATATGTGGATTCAAAGAATAAATTACACAGCCCAGTTTAACACACACCCACTCTTAAATCACACAACCATATATGTATATTGTTTTGATATTAGGTATAGCACATGAGAGGTGCATGTGTCATTTCGGTATTCTTGATTATTGTTTTATCATTACTTTGTATGAATATACTAGTTCCAATTACGATTCGTTTCAGAGTACAAAGACGTCTAAAATATCGGGTAACCGTGGATAAAAGGATTTTATCCGCGCCGTGTGACGTAATGAGTCCCGTATAAATGCAGTCAACTTTTTGACATTTCTCATATACTAAAATTCCGTATAAAATATTTAGTCCAATCTGAATAGGGCCTACTGTGTGATGTCCTTGTAATAATAAAATAAAAAATGTCACAATTTTTTTTAACACGCACCAAATAACAAGTTGACACACTCTGGATTTATCGTCTCACAGATGATCCACACTGAAAACTCAATTAAAAACCGTGTCTCCACTGGAAATCGAACCCGGAACTTTTCGTTCGGGAATTTTCTCTAAAGACTGTACAGAGGAAACAAAATTTTCGCTATACACCATACTTCATATGGCATACACACTACTCTCTACATAATATCTAATTAATGTAAAATAAATATCTTTAAAAATTGTCAAAATCACAACTCTCCACTATTCCATAGCAGTGGAGAGTAAGATGAGAACAGTGAAATCACCGACCTGTCTAATCTCTCCTGAAGAGTTTCCCTGTCTACCGTCAACTTGGTGACGTCGTCCAATATCTTGGCGTGCGCTTCCGACATGAGGTGACAAGACGTCTGAAGTTGCGCGTCTGCTCGCGTCACCCTCTCAGTCAGGGCCTCTGTTTGGGCACGCGCGTCGTCACGCGCAGCACGCCACTCCAACAGTATGTTGCTTCGCAGCATAGCTTCATGTTCCAACTCTTCTACTGACTGAATAGGGAAAAAAAAATTGGATATAGCAACATATATTTGGAACACTTTAAGTCTTGTAAAAGTGGGAAGTTCTTTGCCAAATGGTACTTTTTTTCACACTCACTTTTAATCCAGTCATACATGGATTAAAATTGCATATTTTATTACATTCATAATAATTAAACATAAACATCCACTCAGTGAATGAAACAACATTAAACTTTATGAATAATAGACTTGGTGATATGTATATTAAATAATGTAGTAGTTAAGTATCATGCGATAGTTGATGATGAATTGAATTATGTAGTAGATTATTTATTGATGATGAATTAAATGATGTGGTAGTTAAGTATTCTGATTATGTATTAAATTATGTGATAGTTGAGTTTGTTGATGAAGAATTAAATTATGTGGTAGTTAATTATTCTGATGATGTATTAAATTATGTGATAATTGAGTTTGTTGATGATGAATTAAATGATGTGTTGGTGATGAATTAAATTATGCATTCTGATGATGTATTAAATTATGCATTCTGATGATGTATTAAATTATGTGATAGTTGAGTTTGTCGATGATGAATCAAATTATGTAGTAGTTGCGTTTGTTGATGATGAATTAAATTATGTGGTAGTTGAGTTTTTGATGAATTAAAGTAGGTATGTGATACAGGTCAAATCTCTGAATAACGAATACTGAAGTAACAAAATATTTAGTACAATGTATATGTTATTTGTCCTCAATAAACCTTCATACAAAGTTCACTGTAGCGAAGCCGATATCAGAATAACATTTTTTTTCTAGAATGATGTTTCAATTTTATGCGAACTCATATTGCATAGGTAACATATGGTTTCCAAGTGCTAGTTTTGTTTTTATCAGTACGCATCTTCACCTATCTTTGGTGTTTCAATATAGAAAAATATGTTTTAGAAAAATAGTGAATTTTCAGTAAAACGAAACATTTTTTGTGGTCCCGTGAACGTCATTGTACTGAGATTTCACCTGTAGTTAATTATTCTGATGATGTATTAAATTATGCGATATATGAGTCAGTTGATTATAAATCTATGACGATTTACCCTTTTGAGGGATGTCTCTAGACGAATGGCCTTTTCCAAGAATTCTTTAGACTTGGCTTGCTCCGAGACTAGCTGAGCCTCGTAGTTTGTGCACATGTCACACACTGCTTCACCATCACCTGAAATATACACTTAATATGTATTCAAGACAAAATAGTTAAAGTCTAAGCGAAGATGTGTGGTTTTGCAAAAGTGGTGCTGTATAAATTATCCAAAATAACAATTATTATACTTTATATATGTAATGATCTCTTCAGACCATTCAGAAGGTATTTGAGTGTAGTCACCATCTTCAGACATGAGGCCAAGGATGAAGAAGATATTGATTATCTTCTGTCACATCCAAGTCTCATCTACAATCATCAGGGGAAATTTTTAATAAGACTATCAAAGGAATACTAAATATTACTTCTATAAACAAATCACATACCTTTATTTCCAGATTTGATGGAATCTGATGTTTTTGATATGTGAAGCTTATTTTCGTTTGCCTGAAAACAATATAAGACTGAATAAACTATACACTTATCCAACACAATTTTTCTATTGACCACTACATGCTTTTGAAGGAGCAGTGTTCGCGGGCGGCGCAGGGGTCATATTGCGAGCATGTATTTCGCCTTTTTTGTGTTACATAAGATAAAAAAAACAATCTATGCACACCAGTTGTCACTTGAAACTCGTAGGGGTATAAAATCTTTTCTTCTGTTTTAACTTATTGAAAAACTGAATATTTTGTAATCATTATTTATCAAAAATTAGTGATAAAACGCAAATGTTATGACTTATAAAATAATCTGAAATTTTTGGTTCCATTTGTGTGAAATAAAATTCGAGCATGAAGTGGTTTATGTAACATCAACAGGTCTATACTTTTCATTGAATTTAATTACAGTTTTTTTTAACAGAAAGACCAGAGATATACAGGCTACTTGTAGAAATCAGGGTCAAATACTTCAAGCTGTCGCAGCACAGCTGTCTGCAGTTCCAATACAAAATTCTCGTTTACAATACACAGACCGCTTGATGTAGCCATGTTGCAGTTGAACCGACTGCTCCAAGCAGTTGTACCGGGTGCAAAATGCAGTTGGTTCAACTGCAACGAGACTGCTTCAAGCTGCAGCTACAACTATATTGTGTTTTAAAATTACTAAGCAGACGTGTTGCAATTGAACCGACTGCTCCAAGCAGTTTTACTGACTGAAATGTGCAGTCGGTACAACTGGTCTGTTTAAATATATGAATGAGGAGAAAAAAAGTAAAAAGAAATTTTATAATAAAACAACTAACAAGTTATCATATGCAACATGGAGGGCACTTAACAGACTAAGAACAGGCATCACCCGCTGCTACAGTAACCTCATAAAATGGGGCTACAGAGAGGAAGATACCTGTGAGTGTGGCACTGTGCAGGAAAACTCGCACCTTCTCTCATGCACCTTGATTGGAGTTACATGTACACATGAAGATACCGTGACAGCGAAGGAAAGCGGCATATGGGTGGCCGAGCACTGGAGCTTTCAAATTTGATGGTGTTCCGGACACGGAAAGTAAGTAAGTAAGTTATCATAAAACAATTAGCACAACAAAATAAATTTACCAATTGAAGTTGTGTGTCCATTTCTCTCAGCTTGTCTTTAAGAGAAGTAATTTCCTCTTCCAAAGGCACCACCAATGATCTGAGGACATCCGCATCTTCTTGAGCCTACAAAAGTACTCAAACATTCAATAAATTTAAAGGATAATTCAGTTTTTAGATAAGAGGCATTTAATGAAATTCAATATCATTAAATGACTCTATGCTGCTATAAATTAATGATAGCCTTCAATTTGGTTTTTATGTAATTGTGAATAATTTATTTGGTAGAATTCCATTTTAAAATAAATTAAAAAATAAAACACTATGTTTTGGATTCAACATAATATATTATTTATTGGTCGAAAGCTATTTCGCCTTGTTAGGGCATCTTCAAGACTATGACGGCGTGGGGTTTCTGTTGGGTTGTATAGGTGGACGGTGGAGCTTACAGTGTTTTTTTGATTGTTCAGTATCTGCAAACAGAGTATTAAACAATGGTAGTGGGTGGAGACTATAGTTAAACTTAACAATCGACTGACCAATCCCTAAATATGTTTGTATACAGGTAGTTATTTATTTATTTATTACTAGCTTTTATGTCCCGCCGTTGGCCAAGAATGTAAAATTGTGAAAGAAAAAGCAATCGTTTTTATAATATTGTCACCCAATTATTTTGCAATATCAGACTATAAAAAGTGGTTTGAAATTTGATTGAGTTTAAGTATTGTAAAATGTTCAAGTGATGGCCACAACCCATTCTTTTTTATATATTGCTATAAAGTGTGAATGAAGTATAATATTTATACAATTTCTGCTCGCATGGACTATGCGTAATGGTTTTAAATATGACTGTTTATCAACGTTGTAAAGAGATTGGTTTGGCCACAACCCCCATTTTTAAATATTATCATCGAAAACAAATTGTAATGTGTACCTATTGAAAATTTAGTAATTTTCGATGTTGGTATGTGGTTAAAATTTGATTAAACAAACGTAGGTACTGAAAAGATCTAGTATTGGTCACATCCCATTCGTTTTTATATTTTTTCATCAAGTGTGCATTATATTTTTGCTCAATTTGACTGAAAGTCTTCATTAACGAAGAAGAAGAAGACTTGAACTATAGTAAATAGTTTTTAATTTGAATATAAATGTTGTGAAGAGTTCAGTAATGGCCACAACCCCCATTCTTTAAATATTAGGTGTTGAAAATTATTCAAAATAGGATGATATAAATGGTTTAAATTTAATTAAACAAAAGTATTGAAAAGATTCTAGTGCAGGTTATATCGTCACATCCCATATCCCATTCATTTCATATGTATTTTCATCAAGTGTGCATATCGTTAATAATATTTCTGCACAATAGACTATTAGACTTAAAACTAACCCAAAAGACTAAATAAAAAAGAGAAAAATAAGTATAAGACTATAAGAAATAGTTTGTATAAAAAACTATTCCAATGGTCTACATAAAATAAGTAAAAATACATATACCTAATAGAAGAATTAGACTATTGGAAATAGATTGTATAAAAGCTCACCCAAAGGTCTACAAAAAAGAAGAAGAAGAATATTTAGACTATTGGAAATAGTTTGTATAAATACTGACCAAAAGGTCTACATAAAAGAAAATGAATAAGACTATTGGAAATAGTTTGTATTAAAACTCTCCCAAAAGTCTACGTACTTAAATGAAGAAGAATAATAATTAGACTAAAGGAAATAATTTTTATAAAAAAATGACCCAAATGTATACATAAAAGAAGAAGAAGATGATTTAGACAATAGGAAATAGTTTGTATAAAAACTGCCCTAAAGGTCTACATAAAATTAAGAAGAAAAAGAATTAGACTCCAGGACCCGCCGCTTCAGGCCCTTCAGTACCTCCCGTCCCTTTAATCCCTCATTACGTCCCTTCCCATCAGGCCCTTCAGTACCTTCCGTCCCTTCAGGCAGTTTTATACCTCCCGTCCCTTCAGGCCCTTTAGTGCCTCCCTTCCCTTCATTACATCCCGTCCCATCAGTCGGTTAAGAAAAGTTTAAATCCAGAAACCATCCTGGAAGAACCGCGAAGAGATGAAAGAACCTTCTTTTCCCAGGATGTTCTACTTAATAGGTAAAATGACTAAATACACGAAGAAGAAGAAAAAAGTTTAAACCCAGATACCTGCGAAGAGATGGAAGGACAGTTGGACCTTCTTCTCCCAGGATTCTCCAACTTCATAGGTAAAATGAGCAAAAATACACGATGAAGAAGAAGAAGAAGAAATAAGTTTAAATCCAGATACCTGCGAAGAGATGGAAGGAAAATTGGACATTCTTCTCCCAGGTTAGTCCACCTTCAAAGGTAAAATGACCAAATAGACGATGAAGAAGAAGAAGAAAAAAGTTTAAATCCAGAAACCTGCGAAGAGATGGAAGGAAAATTGGACCTTCATCTCCCAGGATAGTTCATCTTCATAGGTAAGATGACCAAGTACACGTTGAAGAAAAAGAAGAAAAAAGTTTATATGCAGAACCCGTCCTGGAAGACCTGTGAAGAGATGGAGGGACAGTCGGACCTTCTTTTCCCAGGATACTCCCCCTTCATAGGTAAAACGACCAAATACACGAAGAAGAAGAAGAATAAGAAAAAAGTTTAAATCCAAAAACCATCCTGGGCATACGCTCGACAATTCACCAAAGTTTCATTATAATCGGACAAACGGTTGGTAAATAAATAAATAAAATAATTTTCCTATAGGAAATCAGTATAGGTATATTATTGTTGATTTGTAAGTAAATAGTATTAGGTAGGTACCTACCTACAACAACCTTCTAAATAAATTCGATTCCTAACAAATTTTATTTGAATATCACATTCTTTCTGTAGCCATGGAAACGATTCGAACACGTAAGTAATATCGAATGGTTCGGATACATTTTTTGAATATGTAGGTACCTACATTGGTTTGTTCGATGCCATAAAAATGAAAATTGTCAGAAAAATCAAATATTATTTACAAATTATGCAATTTTATTATGCCTATATCTTTACTAATAAATAACACATTTTTACAATATATGTCTTAAAACTTGCCGTAATGTCTTGTGTTTCATTTTATTATTTCATAATTACATTTATTTCAAAGGTTTATTATTTTCAAGAACATATTCATTCGGTGGGAAAATGAAATATTGTATGAAAAGATATTAAAATGGCGGCGTTTATGTACAAAAGGCTTACTTTAAAAATAAGTTAAACATTATAATTATACCAAATATTCACCATGTTTTTCACTTAAACGCTAAGTTATACTTCAAAATATATTTTTTTTGTGTAAATACCTACTTCTAACTTTTAAACTAACAGATATTTGCGTGCAAAATGTACACTTTTTTGACAGATATGACTTGGAAAATTTTGTATGAAAAAAATAATTATTTAAATATTTTTAAAATTCAGCATTTTTATCGCATTCTTTTTAGCGTGACACTGCATCAGGTATACTGGTACATGTTCGCACTTAAATTAGATTTTTAGATGCTCTTGGTTTTTCAGAAGGCGTGAGACAAACACACACACACACACATACACACACACATACACTAACATTTTGATTGCTTTATTACTTTAGATATATACGCCCTTAATAGGGCATTTACAAAAAAATACAGGATAAATAGAACAATGTAGGCATAACAATAAGTGCATAACAATAAGGCATAACATAAGTGTAAATACATCGATTATATAGGTACATAATAAAAAAACGTAAGTAGTTAAAGGAAGAACAATATAAAACAACATAATACAACATAATAAAAGAAAATAGAGGTAAATGATAAAAAAAACTAGACATAAAAGAAGAAAAAAAAAATAAACAGTATTACATATTCAATTTAAACAACAAAAATAAACAAAGCAAAGTAAAAATCAAAAATTATAATATGCGTTAAGCATCCTTTTGAAACCATCTATAGTGTGTACATTAAATATATCAACAGCACTATATTGGTTTCCAAGGCGGTGCAATCTAGTTTATTAGTTTATTGATATAGTTCTAAGAATTTTATTTTATTGGTGGGTTATTTTCTAGGTATAATATTTATTTATATTGTTTGTGAATATTGCTGTATGCTAAATATATGTATTTTGAGGAACAGGTAGTTATATTGGTATTATTAATATTAAAATTTACACACTGTATTTTTTTTAACTATTTACAATCAGAAGTCTGATAACATTGTTTGTGCAATGATAAATGACCCTTCTCTCCTCGCCTCATACCTCCCCACTACCCGCCTCTCCCTTTCCCCTACACCAACGATGAGACTCCTCAGCCAAGAGTTCGGCCATTGTGCGCCTTATAATATAAACATTGGTTCTTATCTCGATTTTCCCAATATGTTTTATAGTGTCAACAATAACATCTGTCTATTGTGCGGAAATAGTAGAATAACAAATGTTTCTTAAGATTATACATGTCATTACATCATATCCTTTATAGCAGGCTGAGCAAACTTTAGGAACAGAGGGTCAGATTCAAAAAATGAAAGTAAACGGCGGGCCGAAGAAGTAAAATAATAATTTACATCTTGTTAAATTCAGCAAATTTTTTTGACGGATACATACGAGAAAATGAAGTTAAAACGGAGTCTAGCATCACAACATATTTGGTTTATTAACAAGTGTAACGAGAAAGGAGTTGTACCCAAGTTTGTCAATATTAAAACATCGTCTAAATTTTAAATCGATCTCAAGACCCAACAAGTAGCACAAAAACAGTGGATGAATCTTGAGCGCAAGATGTGGTACAGTGTCAGAGATTTTTGTTTGCCAGTTTACTTCATCAGTTCTTTCTGGCAATAGGTACTAATCGAACTGATAGAACTATACAAAAAAAGGTTGTGTACCAATATTTAAATTATATTTATACTCTGTTCACATTCATTTTCGTGCACTCTGACGATGATCTTCAACAAATCGATACCGGTCAGTGCCAGTTTTAAATTAAATAGTGAAACTTAAACAAATTAGTGTTTTCATTTATACCTAGTATAATTTCCCTCATTACACATCATTAAAGATTTCAATTGTGAAATTTTATAAACATGGACACATAAATACATTTTTATTATTTCATAATACAAAAAGGAATGCCTTCTTCGAAGGCCCGCCATTTATTAACTACACAGTCTGTTTTTGTTAATTGTTTAATTATTAACAATATCATTCAAGTGACTTATATCACAGCTATTAAAACAAACAAATAAAATTAAACATAAACATATTTAACTAGAATTATGAAAAACATAAGTATATATAATTTTAAGTTCTAATTAATTTTTTCGCAAGCGCGACTCCCATTTACTGGTATCGCTTTATGCTGAGCATCGTCAGAATGGCAAACAATAGTGATGAAGACCATCTATATTATATATATATATATACATTCAAAGCGAGGACTCGAATAATAGAGAAGGAAGGGACAATTCCAAGAAAAATAAAATACCCAAAAGACATTAAGGTAAATATGTATGTAGGTATAATAAAATACAAATGAAGTAAAGAAACGAATATATAAATATTGTATTACAAGGACAGCAATTAAGAAAATAATGAATTATATTATTTGAGTCCTCACTTTGGATGTATGTATAATGTATATAGATGGTCTTCATCACTATTGATTGCCATTCTGACAATGCTCAGCATAGAGCGATACCGGTGAATGGGAGTCGCATTTGCGAAAAAATTAAATAGAACTTAAAATTATATATATTTAATTTGTTTCATAATTTTAGTTGATTATGGAGTTCTATTATGAAGTGACAGTTTCAAACATTATAAAAATAAACATAATTGTTTCATGTATAAGTAAAGAGCGCACATATATTGATCTGAGAGAGTCAAAAGTGTACAGGTAATGGTCTGAGAGAGTCAAAAGTGTACAAGTAATGGTCTGAGAGAGTCCAGAGTACACATATATTGTTTTGAGAGTCAATAGTGTACAAGTATTGGTCTAAGAGAGTCAAAAATTTACATGCATTGGCCTGAGAGAGTTAAGTTACAAATGAACAGGTATTGACATGAGTCAAGAGTGCACACTTATTGGTCTGAAGAGTCAAGAATATACACATATCAGTCTGAGAGAGTCAGGAGTGTAAATGTATCGGTCTGAGAGAGTTAAGATTGTATATGAATTGGTTTGAGAAAGAGTGAAGAAATTCCTATAAGTGATTGGATACTGACATATTTATTTACCTTCCTCATTGAATCCTCCAGAGATTCTTGACTGTTTGGGTCGGCTCCTAACCTTCGAGCGATCCTCTTCGTGACGGCCTGCACAAGTGCCGACGGGGCCAGAGAAATATCCTGCAATAAATCCAACATATTTTGTAAAACAAAAAAAACGACGGCACAAACTAAAACTCACGCAATTGATATTTTGAACAATACACTGCTGTAGAAATACAAAAAAACTGATAAAGAGAAACACGTTTGGTTAACAAAGCGGCGTTATTCAAATGCTGTCGAGATAAGAAAATACAATACGAAGGAAACTTTACAAGTAAGTCGACACAATTTTAAACACACAGCGAATGTGATAAAACATTAATGGCCAATTAAAATGAATTAGCATAAACCGAAACGAAAAATTGGATACACAGACAACAGGATTCACAAAAAAAACTGTTATATTTTCAAATATAACTAATGACAACACACCAATTTTTATTAACAACAATAATCTTAGATATTTTGGCATCTATCAAATAAGTATGAATAAACTGTTATGAAAAGTACTTGTAAATAAACCGTTATGAAAAGTTTTTTTTTTTATTTTTTATTTATAATAAACATGGCATTTTACATAAAGAGGTTTGACAACAATAATAAAGGTATATAAAAAAAAAGATTAAATACTATACATATTTCAGACAGAGACAATGGAAAGATACACATACACATCCAGACCATTGACACTCTCTTGCGCTTTGCTGTCAATTAGCGATTTTGCTCTCCAATATGCTAGGGATAATCCCTGTTATATTGGATGCAAAGTACTTGTAATTAAACCGTTATGAAAAGTACTTGTAAATAAACCATTATGAAAAGTACTTGTAAATAAACCATTATGAAAAGTACTTGTAAATAAACTGTTATGATTTGAAAAACAAAAAATTGATTGTCTTACAAAATTTAACAGATGTGTCATGTTAATATTATTTTGATGACGTTGTTTGATTTAGTTTGTTAAAATCAATATGATTGGTTGTGTGTGCCAAAGGTATATAGAAATAACATTAACTTTTTTGTAATTGTGCATTATATGAACAATAAACATGGCACACACGACTAACACTAATGACCACCGTATGACTAATTCTGTATAATAACGGAGATATATAAAATGGTTTTTATTCATTATTGAATGAAAATATTTAATGGGTAATTTATCATTACTTTTATGTAGAAAAAACCCCATGTCCTCAAACTTTAATTTAATATTTAAATCTTGGAGGAATAAAAAAAACTGAGATGCCTGACTAGCCCCCTTAGTCAATGTATCAATTTAGCGATGGAAAAGATAACACACTTGCATACGTCAAGGTTGGCACTAAGATAGCATTATGAATGGCAACTTTAGCATCCTTAGATATGTTGCGGTCATAACACAATGTATGGAAATTTAATATTTTTATAATTGTATATATGCAAACATTGGATTTTCATCCCTGTCAGAAGTCAATGATATTTTATGACAAATTTTGAGAGACGAAGTTGTAATATTATAGGAGAACTAGGAACTGGCTCATTGGCTAATTTACGTGATCACTTTATGCGCTTGTCAACGTACACCAATTATGTCTTCTCATCAAATTCTTCGAAAGAAAATTTTTCAAAAATATTTTATGCATTGGTTGAGATTACTATAGATTATAATTAAACTGATTGAAACCATCTCGTTACTGTTATTCATTCATAATATGTATGGATATTTGGTTAAGGGTGGCCTGCTCATTCCAATTCAATTTTGGATCAACATTAATATTAAATATGAACAATTTACAATGATTACGTAGAAACTTACAGGGGAAGAAGCGGCCTGCCTTGTGAGCAAGTTAATCTGCTGCTCCAGCTCCGTACACTTCACCTGTAGTCTTCTCATCTCTGTGTTTGATGCGCTGCTTGATGCTTCAACAGTTTCTGTATCATTAGCAAATTTATATTATTGACAAATTTTTAAACAATGAAATTGATTTTTATAACATAAATTAAACCTTAAAAATAAAGAAAATATAACAAGGGTTAGGGAAAAAAAAATTTCAGTACAAAGAACTACTTAAAAGGAATAAACATTTGCTGATAGCTATTTCATCCTAGGACATCCTTGTATGACAAAATAACTCATGTCCTTGTAAGACAAAGAAGCTATCAACACTATCATGTAAATATGCAGTATCAAATATGCCTTTTATTTATTTATTTTATGTAGCTTCTCGGGCAACTAACAGGTACTATGTAAAATAATTATTTAACACGAACCCAATAACAAGTTGCCACATTCTGGAGACTTACAATATTAATCGTCTCGCAGATCCAGACTGAAAACACAATTAATAACTGTGTCTCCACCGGGAATCAAGAATTGATTGTATGAAAATTAAATAAATATTAACCTTATAATATCGACAAACTATGTTAATAATTATTTAACATAAAACAAATTATCCATGACATAAATGAAATGACTGAAATGGGAATAATGATATGGGAAATACCAACATTCAATTATGTTGCACACCGTATAGGAACATTAACAATAGATTATTATTGTATGGAAATTATACATAAAGTTCAATACTCTATAACAACGTCGATTGTCACAAAAAACACTATTTACTAACTATACGTCATATGAACTAACAAACCATTTCTGACAAGTTTAAAATCAAGGGAAGTAGTTTATAATATAGTCCCCGTCTAGATTTCTTATAATCCAATTCGACAGCTTATAAGAAATTATTATATTTCAATATATATTTACCAATAAAATAGGTATATATAAAGTTGTTGACAATAATGAACAGTGTTTTATGAACCACCGGTTACTGGCAGGATACAGTTTGTATAATAATGTTTTAAATATGCACAAAATTGATAACACAATCTGAAATTTCCCCACACAGGGTTGCCACTATCGTTTAATTACATTTTTTGTTTTATTATGTAGATTTTAATTTTTACCAATAATTATTTCATTAATTTCTCTATTTTATGATGTTATTTCAAAATGTGTATTTTTTATGTTTGCAAGTTCCTATATAAAAGGCAATTCTTATTATATTTATGAGTGTCAATATGTTTGGTTTGTAATATTGTACCTACTTATGTGTTTAGTTGTTTTGATTTGTATTTATTGTGTAATCGGCTATTTTAGCCATAAATTAAATAAATAAATATTTTTAATATCATGATTCGGCGGATATTTTGTGGTAGTTAATATTAACCATATTTGAATTATAAATTAGCTTGAGTCACATGTTTTGGACACGCCGGTCGATGGAAGGACAGCGCTTCCGAAACATGTAGCGAAGTGACTCAAAAAACAAGTGGTTTATAGCTAATTTACAATTCAAATATGGTTAAATATTTTTAATTTTATTCTCCGATCATAATTTCACAATTAATAATATATTTTTTGGATAAATTTAGCTGATTTTTTTACATTGCATACTGTGAGTTTTGTAATGATGTTTTTGTTGTATGGCATAGTACATATTATTATGATGTACTATGAAAGTTGATGTCCTCTGTACAGCTCAAACTAAAAGTCCAATCGACTCCATATAAATACATTACACCTCGGTACAGGCTAAGCCTAGTAATATGTAAATGATATGTAAAAACATGATTTTGTAAATTATGATAAATAAATATCATACGGATAAAGTGAATTAACTCGAGATAATTAGGTTTTCATAGGCCCGGTATTACAGTCTGAGTTTAAGAGCTAAACTCAAGCTTTACAAAAATATAGCGTATTACAGTGTCCGTTTAGGCCTAATCTTCCCTCAAATACGTCACTAAAACGACAAATATTTAACTCAACGTTTCTGGCGGATTAAGTACTTAACGGTGAGTTAACTGTCATTTGCTAGGCAACGCGTGTAGTTTCAGTTTCTATCACTAGAGGCGTTAGTTGTATTGATGGTGGCGCCACACAACAAAACAAACTGACAGGCATATTGAAAGGAACATGGGCATTTAAAAGCATTATTTTGGTGAAAAAAATTAAATTTACAATGTTGGATAGTAAAACAATAGTATTTCAAGTCATAGTGTCCCGTTTTGTAGTTCGTATTATTTGACGTTATTTAAAATTTGACAGATAAGAACCACAGAAAAAGTAAAAATGTCTATATTTGAAGATTTAGTAACTGACATGTCATATTGCACTGTTATACGGAAATGGATTAAATCTCCCCTTAACATTAATCTTGAGTTTAACAAACTCAATGAGTTGAAGGCCGACTGTAATAACGGGCCATAGATATCTATGATTTCATCTGACATAATATGTATATATGCTCTTACATTTGTGCAAATGAAATATTTTAAATTTTTATCTAAAGAATGTTTGCAATAGAACCAAAAATACTATATAATGATCAGTGTTCACAGATCCACACCATACGGACAAATTCTACAAAACAGATTTGTCTGTGACACTGTATCAGATTGCTGACGCAACTGTGTAGTTGGTATTATTTGAGGTTATTTAAAATTTGACAGATAATAACCATAGAAACAGTAAAATATGTCTATAATTGAAGATTTAGTAACTGACATATCATATTGCACTGTAATACAGAAATGGATTAAATCTCCCCTTAACATTAATCTTGAGTTTAACAAACTCAATGAGTTGAGGGCCGACTGTAATACCGGGCCATAGTCATTCAGATAACTCACGCTGAATTTGAGGTCACATTTATTTAGACAGAATATAGTAAAAATGCTTTCTTCCATATAATATGTAGTCCATTGATTGGCAATTCATATGATGTTGCCTCTCTGGGAAATTGCGATATTGATGGTCCAATGCGTACCGTACATACGATGAGGATCAGTGAACGCACTTGTATGAATTTCTATACAAAGAATATTTATTTTATTTAATTCTGGAAACACACAGTTATATACAATTTTGTGAGAAAACATAAAACGCAATATATAAACAAAACGAGAATGCGTTATTAAAATCAAATGATAAATAATATTAAAATCTGTTTGATGCAATGTGTCCGATCCGTACGATGTGGAACTAGTTGAAGCTAGCCTTAAATAGAAACCTCATTAAAAAGCATAAAGGAATTGTTAACCTTTCAAGAAGAAAAAAGTGTACATAATCTTGGTACTATAAACTTCATATTGATAGTTTTCTATAAACAACAGTTTATTACTTGGTGTACTGGTATTTATGTATGATATGAAAAAAACTCTCATGGAAATAATTTAGAAATAATATGGTTCGTTACAACTCAGAACTATCCAAAAATTTTGCATTATTATTAATACTTTCAGAATCCACTTTGTGGTTGATTTTTAAAAAAATATTTTTTTAAAACACATGCCTTTCGAATATTTTTTTAATTGCATATACGTAAACATTGGATTTTTTTGTGGTTGATTTTTAAAAAAATATTTTTTTAAAACACATGCCTTTCGAATATTTTTTTAATTGCATTGGATTTTTTCCCTTTCGAGAGTCAAATTATATTTTTATTGACAAACTTTTTTACCATCTCAATAGAGACTAAGTTGGGATATTGTAGAAGAACCAGGAACTCGAGGCACCTATAGGGCTTACGACCTGTCATCGGCTGGTTTACATAATCACTTTATGCGCATGCGCAACGTTTATGAATTATGCCTTCTTGTTGAGTTCCCTTATCAATATAATTTTTGAAAGTTCTATATATTTGAATAGTGTGTAACAATTCACCTGAAAATAAGGAACTATACTATTGCCATCTATGAAGTTCAGGGGTGAAATCTGTGCGAGACACCGTCACCTCATTTATAAGGACTGTTGCTTTCATTGTTTATAAATAAACTAATTTCTCAATAGATGGCGTTGCAAAAAAGGCTTTTCTGTTACTTCATAGATGGCAATAGTATAGTTTCTTATTTTCAGGTAAATTGTTACACTCTATTCAAATATATAGAACTTTCAAAAATTACATGATAAGGGAACTCAATAAGACATAATTGGTGAACGTTGCGCAAGAGCATAAAGTGATCAAGTAAACCAGCCGATGCCAGGTCGTAAGCCCTGTAGGTGCCTCAAGTTCCTGGTTCTTCTACAATATCCCAACCTCGTTTCTATTGAGATGTTAAAAAAGTTTGTTATTAAAAATAACAAATGCCTTTGTCTGCTAGAGTAGTGGTAATAACAAAGACATTTGTGTTTTAAAATTTTATTGTATTAATTTATAATTGAACATAACCAACCTTGATTTCAATCTACGTTTTGCGGTTTAATGAAATTTTCTTACTGATTATTATTGTTTAAAGTTGAAAATAACAAATGTTGATATGAAACGACTCATTTGAAAAACCGACCAACAGCTTAGAATAGTAATAAGTTGATAAATAGTGCATCACTTGATAGTACACGCTTAGTAATCCGCTTCATTCAATATAATGTGAAAACAAAACATTTAAAAAATTGATGGTTTATTGAAATTGCAATAAAACAATTATGTATTAGCAAAAGTGAAAATATTGTACGCTGAATATTCTGAAAAAGATCCATATAAGTGAATGCGACTGAAAAAGATCCATAGCATATGTGAGCCTCGGCAGAAAAGCCCTGACAGGGTTCCTCGCAGGACATTGTAGACTTGGGAACATCTCCAGAAAATAGGACAAAGAAGATGGCACATGCAGATTATGTAGAGGGAGCGGAAACACCACACCACCTTGAGGAGTGCAATGGTTTGACACAAGTAAGAATAAGGATTTTGGAAAAATACCTTGAGGAGGTCCTGTAACCCGAAACCCAGCAAGTTAGTTGGGGGAGCACAATAGACCTTAAAGGTAGCACAGAACCAATTCAAATAATAATATGGGTGTTGGCAGAGCGGTCAGCGCGCACCGTGAGTAATTGAGTGGTTGCGAGTTTGATTCCTGCTACAACCGAATTCGTTCACATAAACCAAAAGCATTTATGCTTAGTTCAGGGAATGTATGAGGAATATGTTCTTGTTACAAGGACATATTAATTCATATTGATAAAAAAAAATGGGCCGCATTTGAGAAACTGAAACACGATAAGAAAGATGTTTGACACATGTATCCTACCGATGTTAACATATGGCATGGAGACGACCACACTAACAACAAAAAGCATACACAAACTGAAATGTACGCAGCGGGCCATGGAGAGACAGATGCTCGGCATGAGTCTTCGAGATAAATTAAGAAACGAAGAAATAAGACGCCGAACAAGAGTCACAGATATTATGGATCGAATTGCAAGGTTGAAATGGCAATGGGCTGGGCATATGGCTCGACAGGGGGATACTAGGTGGGCACCCAGAATCATACAGTGGAAGCCCTGGACCAAAAATAGAAGTGTCGGAAGACCCCCCAAAAGGTGGTCTGATGACATAGTTCAGCAAGCTGGAAGGACCTGGATGCGAAGGGGGAGAGATGAATGGAAAAGAATGGAAGAGGCCTACATCCAGCAGTGGAGGGAGGAATGCTAAAGAAGAAGAAGAAGAATAAAAAAATGTGAGATCTTTTCTAAAGTTTTCTTCACGTAGACATTCATAAAAATACTCCTGGTTTAATGCAATAGGTATGGCATTATTTTTTACTTTGTATGAAATACAAAATTTTTAATTTTATCAAAATATCAAATGAATAAAGTTTAAAACAGTTTAACATGCATTGTCATTGAGAAAACACAAATTCTGAAAATTTTAGAATCTGTCGGGAAATTAGTTAAAAACTTATTGCAAAATTACAGACAGACACGTGAAGTTGATTAAAAGGACGTAAAAAATGAATAACGGAATAAAATGTATAAAAAAACTAACGTACCGTGAACTAATAGTTGTAACGATTCAATTTCATTCTTCTGGCTTTGGTTGACCAACTCAAAATGTTGTAACTGCTTCCTCATCATTTCCAATTCCATGTGAAGCTGTTGTTTGTCGTGGTTTGACAATCTGACTTCCTCTGGAAATCAAATACAAGTAAACATTATTTTTTATTCCAGAAAAATTGCAAATTTATTACTACTCAATAGAAACAAGGCAGAAATATATTTATTGTAGGAAAGACCAGGAAATTAGGTACATACATAGCCTGTAATATGCTGGTTTTTGTGATTATTTTATTCATTTTCAAAAATGCATTTATTTAAGTTTAATGTATCAAATGTACGTACCAAGATGGAAATATTTTTGACAGTTGGATAGATAATGGATAGTGATTGTCATAATTAATTTAATCTTGATTTATAGTGCGACCCACTTCACAAGAACTTTACAGAAAACAGGTAAAGTGTACCTACATAAATAAAGAATATATTGCGCATCGGCAACGAGAGTGTCACAACACATAAAAATGCAAAATTGACTTATGTATGCCATAAGATCGGCTTTCTTCAACTTTATCTGCAAAAAAAACCTCATAATGATAGTGCAGTTCCTTGCTGAGATATGATGCAAAATACTCTTTTTTACGGAGCCAGTTGTCTAACATCTGACATAACTATAGTGTCATATCAACGTTAGTACAGAGTGAACGTGCGTTTGGTGTGGGTAGTAGTGTCATAACCTGTGTAATAACCCTGTTGCGGTAAGTAACATTCATGTGTTTACTTTTATTTCAGCAAAAATAGAGACCCAATATGTGATATGAGTATATGACAATATCTTTGAGTAATTCTTATGAAATATCATAAAGATAGCGAATAAAACCTATAAAATGACACTTTTCTTGCCCTTTTATTTCATGTAAATATCATTCATTTTGTCTAAAATATTTATTTTTTAAAAAATAAATAATATACAAATGATCAAAAGATTTTTATGTCTGTGAAAATATTATAATAGAAAGTTGATTAATCTAATTAAATATAGCATTACATTTCCAATATGTCATCTCGGTAAATTTTAAATGAGATTTTCTGATACAATAAATATTAAAATGCAATTTCCTAAAAACTACATTTTTTGTGTTGTGACACTCTCGTAGCCGATGCGCGATATGTCATTTTTAATATGCTTCATAGGCCCGGTATTACAGTCGGCCCTCAACTCATTGAGTTTGTTAAACTCAAGATTAATGTTAAGGGGAGATTGAATCCATTTCCGTATTACAGTGCAATATGACATGTCAGTTACTAAATCTTCAATTATAGACATATTTTACTGTTTCTGTGGTTATTATCTGTCAAATTTTAAATAACCTCAAATAATACGAACTACAAAACGGGACGCTACGACTTGAAATACTATTGTTTTATTATCCAACATGGTAAATTTAATTTTTTTCACCAAAATAATGCTTTTAAATGCCCATGTTCGTCTCAATATGGCTGTCAGTTTGTTTTGTTGTGTGGCGCCACCGTCGATACAACTAACGCTTCTAGTGATAGAACACTGAAACTACACTCGTTGCCTAATGCCTTTAGTGATAGAAACTGAAACTACACGCGTTGCCTAGCAAATGACAGTTGACTCACCGTTAAGTAATTAATCCGCCAGAAACGTTGAGTTAAATATTTGTCGTTTTAGTGACGTATTTGAGGGAAGATTAGGCCTAAACGGACACTGTAATACGCTATATTTTTGTAAAACTTGAGTTTAGCTCTTAAACTGAGACTGTAATACCGGGCCATAACATACAAAAACTTTACAATTATCGAGCAAGTAGGTACTTTCATTTTATTCATACAAACAGGTTATAAAATAATATTTTACATCACTTCGAAATACATGTATATAATTAGACCAATACATGTATTTTTCATTTAAGTATGTAGTATATGTTTGAAAAATATTTTTATGTTGAAATTTCACATTACATGGTAACCTAATTGAATTATTTATAAAATATATAATGAAGTGTTTAAGCGCGTGAAAAATAAAACAAACAATAAACACATTATTCGTTATCAAATACATCATGAAGGTATAATACTAAAATACATTTTTTTTTACTTTTTAAGTGTTTCCATATGATTTATTAATATTATTAATAGATGTTAAATACGACGGTAAATGGCAGCTTTATTTTGTAAACATCAAAGACAAGGGAAATTACATTGTATCAAATGAAAATATAATAAATACCTTCTTTTTGTAAATAAAGTTCTTTCATTTTGGCCCTTTGCAGGTTAAATTCATCGCGTAATTGTTGTGTTTCTGTATCCCTCGGTGTTTTTTCTTTGGACTTTCCGTCTGAAAAATGCATTCACACGTTTCATAACAACGGAATTTTCACATGAATAATTTATAACGATTAACAGATATAAAATTAAACAAATAAATACCTTTGTCACTTCCTCCGTCAGAATTGTGGGCTACATTAGTGGGACTGTCCATTTTGCGTATCAATTATTAACTTACAGTTGAATTATATAACTATTTATATTTAAGTGTTAAAAAATACACATTCTTCCTTTCCGAAATATGAAAATCATCATTAGATTATGATAAAGAATAAAACTACGTTATTCATTTGGATCCCAATTTTGCAGTATTTATCGAATGAAGTTAGTCACATTCGGAAACGTCATGTGAAGAGAGCTTCCTACTTTATCTACCGAGATTCATCTAATTGCCAACACTTGTATCAATGATTCATAGATGGCAGTAATATGAAGAGGGTCATAGAAAAGAGATAAATTAAACAGGTTTTGAAATATATTTTTTGATACCATAAACATTTTTTACATATCCCCGGAAAGAAATAATAATGCTATTTTTATACTCTTTCTTATATTTGATAATAATAAAAACTTCCTTGCACCCTGCGCTAGTGGCAAGTTATTGTCAAATGGCAATTTCTTCCAACTAACCAGTGTTTCCATCCCAGGGAAGCAATAATTGCGAGAGAAATGAATTAAATAAATTTCTCTTCTGCTAGGAATCGAACCCAGGACGTCCGCACAGAAGCTAAACGGCTTCACAGATTATATGGTAGTAA
The DNA here is from genome assembly GCA_963576475.1 of Molanna angustata. NCBI lineage: Eukaryota > Metazoa > Arthropoda > Insecta > Trichoptera > Molannidae > Molanna > Molanna angustata. Next base: position 34,929,406 of record OY754975.1, on the reverse strand, counting down.
ACGGCTTACCAACTGTGCCAGGGCGGTCGGCGTTTCTTTATTTCTCATACAGCATATTTTTTTGTATGTTAAAATGTCCAGATAATGTTTTTTGTGTCCAAATACTTCGCAATACATTATCAAATGTGTACAACACATTGTATCAATCAGGAGCAATATACAAATATTATTTTTTTTATTACATAGGTAGATATGAGGTAGATAAATGGATTTTTTTTAATATTTTATTTATCTATAAAAAAATCCAAGTGTTTATCTATATTATATGTAGATGTTACGCCTGTCAGCTAAAAATAGAGGATTATTTGTCAGATAATGTAAAGTGTAATATTTTGTAAATTTGTTAAATGTTTTTCATTTTAAGAAAACTTCCAAAAGTTTTTTTTCACTTCTTATTACTTTAAGGAATGAGATGAAAGTTTTATTCGATAATTTAAAACTCCGTTTAATACATACCTATATCTTAAAATATATCCTTAAAATTTATTTCTTGATACATTATAAATTAATGTTTTAAATCTGCTAAACGTACCGTACTCACATAATATTTATTCAAATACTACTATATAAATACATAATGTGAAGTTCTTATTCCATACTTCATTCTTACTTCAGATTTTGAATAATGCGATTTTCTGAATTGCGGATACTCATCTCGTTAATGTGGAGGACTTGACAATATATTTTCCGCCAATCTGCACAATGTCAAGGCCAAACATTGAAAAAATCTTTACTATTGTGAAGTTTGCGAGCGAATTTATTTGCAATAAATCATCAATTTATTTACCATCAGTTGGATATGAATAAATTCAATGCCGGAGTATTGATAAATCATTAGTTATTTATGATGTTTTGATAAATCCTTATATTAACAACGAAGAGACATATAATGGGTTTGATTTTTTTTCTTTTTGGTTTGGCTGTATAGCCAGATTCGGGCGAAATATAATGCAGGGTAGGTAAACCTTTTTAATTGCAAATTATTTATTTATTATAAAGGACCACTTATAGCTAACAAGTTATTATATATCATAGTTCCATAAAATAAGGGCAAGCTATTACAAAGTCAGCCAATTACAAATGGCCACGTCCTGCATTAAAAGTTGGCGTACAAATTTATAAGAGAATGAAAATACCGAAAAAAGAATCTATATAAAAATGAAAAGATACAATAGAAACAAAGCTCACATCAAAGAAAAATAATGAAATATGGCACCCAAATCATGAAGGTTTCTAATAAATTTTGATTAAATTCTCTGATTGGAATCAAATCAAGGAATGCTCCACAGAAGGCAAATGATTCAATTCACAGCGATGGACAAAATAATATGTAGGTAGGTATATACGTTCATTTAATTCATTAAAAAGAATAGTAAATTTATTTTATATGGTAAGTAAGTATAAGTATGTAATTTTCCCGGTATAAAAATTTCTGAAAAGTTTTTCATAATAGCTGTTGCATCATATGGACAGAAGATATTGATAGGCATTGTGGACAGATGTTGGTAGGTATAATGATAGCTGTTGCAGCATGTGAACAGACATTGTTAGGTATTATGATAGCTACTGCATCATGTGGACAGACATTGGTAGATATTATAATAACTGTTACACAATGTGGAAATACATTGGTAGGTATTATAATAGCTGTTGCAGCATGTGAACAGACATTGGTAGGTATTATAATATCTGTTGCATCGTGTGGACAGACATTGGTAGGTATTGTAATATCTGTTGCATCATTTGAACATATATTGGTAGGTATTATAATAGCTGTTGTAGCATGCGAACAGTAATTGGCAGGCATTATAATAGCTGTTGCATCGTGTGGACAGACATTGGTAGGTATTGTAATATCTGTTGCAGCATGCGAACAAATATTGGTAGGTATTATAATATCTGTTGCATCATGCGAAAAGATATTGGTAGGTATTATAAGAGCTGTTGCATCGTGTGGACAAACATTGGTAGGTATTGTAATAGCTACTGCATCATGTGGACAGACATTGGTAGATATTATAATAACTGTTGCATAATGTGGAAATAAATGAGTAGGTATTATAATAGCTACTGCATCATGTGGAATTATCACAATAGACTCTGACTCGACGGCTATCACGCTACTTGACATACTTATTTCTTCTGATGACATCTCATCTGATACTCCTCTTCATTCACAAATACGCAATAACCAATCCGATATCCCGCAAACTCCCATATCGACCTTCGCCAATTTCGATGAGCTTGATTTTATTATCAAGAATCTTCAGCAAAACAAATCTCCTGGCATTGACCGCATTGACGCAGCTCTCGTACAAAGGTGCTGGCACATAGCTCGCCACGAGATTATCTTATTGTACAACAATTGCTTGCGAGAAGGCTACTTTCCGGATTGTTGGAAAACAGGTTTAATGACTGTTATTCCCAAACGTAGTGACCTGGATCCTTCTGACCCAAAATCATATAGACCGATTATTTTTTAACATATTTTTAATTATCTCAATAGAGACGAAGTTGGAATATTTATTGTAGGAGAACCGGGAAATCAAGGCACCTACAGGGCTTACGACCTGTCATCGGCTGGTTTACGTAATCACTTTATGCGCTTGCGCAACGTTCACCAATTATGCCTTTTTAATGAGATCCCTATCAATTCAATTTTGAAAGTTCTATATATTGTAATACTGAAATTCTTTTCGCTTGAAAATAAGGAATTTTTACTACAGCCATCTATGGGTGAAATTATGAACAACAATCTTATTATTTTTTATTTATTTTGTTGTAACGCCATCTATTGAGAGAATTGGTTTTTTGTAAATAATGAAAGCTACAATTCTTATATCTGAGGTGACAATGCATTTTTCGCATAGAAGTCACCCCTGAATTGCGCCAGACTTATAAGGTCATTTTTGTCTTATTTACCTACTTGTACCAATGTGTAAGTAATCGAATATTTTTATTATTGCATATGCGCAAACATTGGATTTTTTTCCCTAAAAAAATAGGGAAAAAAATCCAATGTTTGCGCATATGCAATAATAAAAATATTCGATTAGACCGATTACTTTACTACCTATTTTGGGTAAGGTGTTAGAAAAGCTTATATGTCGACGCTTAGAAGATCATCTTTCCAGTACCCACCCACTGTCCGATCGTCAGTTCGGTTTTCGCGCTGGGAAATCAACGGTTGATGCTATCTTGGCTATATCTGATATTGTTAGTAGCTTTGATAGTAAATATGTTATCTCTATATCTCTTGATATTGCGGGAGCATTCGACAATGCCTGGTGGCCTCTAATTTAAAAAAAAAACTTCGAGACCGTAAGGTTCCTAGCAACATATATAAAATAGTGAAGAGCTATTTTACTAATAGACATGTGGCCATGCCCGGGGGACAGGATTTACACTGGCGACCAATTAGCATCAGGTGCCCTCAGGGTTCTGTTCTGGGTCCACTGTTATGGAACATCTTGTTCGACGACCTTCTATCACTTTCAACGCCTACGGGCTGCAGTATTTTGGCATATGCCGATGATGCTACAATCCTTATTCAAGGTAACACCCGAACACTTATTGAGCGCGCAGCTAATCAGTTACTTTCTTCTGTTGCAGATTGGGGTATAAGTCATAGACTCAATTTCGCACCTAAGAAGACATATGGGTTAGTGTTAAAAGGCATAATGAAAAGTCCTCCCTCCATCAAATTTATCAATACGCGTGTAATATTTAGGATAGGGTCAAAGTTTTGGGTGTTACACTAGATAGAGGCCTTACTTTCCAATACCATGTTCGTGCTGTATCCGATAGTGCAAAAATAGCCTTTCAAAAGGTTTCACGTCTTGCTCGAGCTAGTTGGGGCCTTAAATTTCCAGTAGCAAGACTGTTTTACAACGCTACCTTTCTGAGTATTATGTGTTATGCCGCTCCTTGTTGGGCTCATAGTTGTGAAACCCAATACATTAGACGTCTGCTGCTTTCTGGACAGCGCTTCGCTCTAATAGCTTTAGCAAAGGCTTACAGAACCTGCGCTACCGACACACTCTATTCTCACAGGTATGGCTCCCCTCAATCTGGAAACACAGAGACGAGCTTCAATTCACAACCTGTATAGAGGCCGAAGCTCAATTTTGGGTGGAGTTTCTCTCCCACCTGTAAATTTACCCACAGTTCGTGGAGAGATCGAGAACTTGGCCCGGAGTTCTCTTTTAGATGCTTGGCAATGCCGCTGGTCCTCTTCTTCCGTGGGCAGAATGACATTTCTATTTCTTCCCGATGTGAGGACTCGAATTTTTTCCTCGTGGATTGTTCCCGATTATTGGACCACGCAATTCCTTACTGGACACGGCAGTTTCAAAAGCTATCTCTTTCGTTTTCACTTATGCGATTTGTCATCATGTCAGCTTTGTGATAACCCTGAACAGACTTCTGAGCATATCCTATGGGAATGCACTAACTTCTCCGTGTCAACTTTCCGACGAGAACTCTACGACGATGTCCGAGGGAATTTCTTTGGACCCATTGGACATGCGGACCTTGTAGCCACGAAGAGCAATTTTAGGGCTTTCAAGACTTTCTGTCTTAAATTCGGTGCAGTATTATCTTCACTGTCACTGAGCAGTGAGACAGTTGTTTCAACATGATTGGCTCTCTTTGGCACATTAAGTGCAGTGTCTGCAAGGTTTTAGAGTTCTCCGGACTCTTCATATGTTCTTTATGTGTTCTTTCAGAGTTTTGCAATAGGCCGTTATTAGTCCCCATAAGCAGAACGGGTGGTGGTGGAGGAAGAACAGGTATTATAATAGCTGTTGCATCGTGTGGACAGACATTGGTAGGTATTGTAATATCTGTTGCATCATGCGAATAGATATTAGTAGGTATTATAATATCTGTTGTATCATGCGAACAGATATTGGTAGGTATTATAATAGCTAATGCATCACGTGGACAGACATTGGCAGGTAATATAATACCTATCTGTTGCATCATGCGAACATATATTAGTAGGAATGATAATAGCTGTTGCATCATGTGGACAAGTAGGAATTATAATAGCTGTTGCATCATGTGGACAGACTTTGGTATTAAAATAGTAGTTAATTCACTTGAAAATACTTTGTTACCTATTATTATAGCTGTTGCATCACGCGGACAGACTTTGGTATTATACTTTTATAACAGTTGTTGCATCATGTAGACAGTTTTTGGTATTATAATAGCAGTTAATTCAATTGGACATACTTTGTTATAACAATAGCTGTTGCATCGTGTGTGGTCATACTTTGGCATTATAATAGCTGTTGCATCATGTGGACAGACCTTGGTAGGTATAATATATTTATTAAATTATCATATTGGCTATAGAGCATTTAAATTTAAGAAGCCAGGAAAAAATATTATATGTATCATAGTCACCATCAAATTAGCGTTTCGTAATATTAAAGGAATTGAGGAGAGATGGTAAGCAATAAGGACAATAAAAGAAAAAATAAAATAAATAAATTGTTTATTTTGATTCACACATTTAGAATGAATAACACACTTTGTTCACTTATTAATAAATAATTTTCAAAAAAACATCTTAACTATCACATAATTTTATTGTTATTTATTCAATACTCAGTACACCTACATAAGTACTTCTTGGATGGCTAACTCTTACATCTTAACGTATATTTATTGCAGAGAATAATAATATTTTAAAGTGCAAACAAGTACCTACAGTTTATAATGTCCTTCATAACCGTTCTTAAGACAATAGCCACGCATATTCATATGGCAACATTTTGAATAGTCCTATAATTATGGTCTGAATACGTCAAGTTCAAATTAGAAACAGCAGAACCAAAATATTTAAATTCCCTAATGGCAAATCTCGCATGCGACAATTAAAAAAATGTATATTTGTTCAGTGTCAAAAAATAATGAATTCTTCTATATTTTTTTTAATTGCAAATACAAGCGAACCAACATGGCAAAATTTGATGTTTTGTGAAATTTATTTACCAGAGAATTTAAGATTATTGAATAATTATTTCAACTCAATTGCAAACTAACTTAATTTATTGGAAATGAGGTGTATAATGTGGAAAAAAACAAAAACTCAGAAATATTTAATTTTTGTTCTTTCAAACTATTTTTTTAAATTGACGTATGGGATAAGTTTAATTTTTTAATTAATTTATTCTTACCATCACGACATATCACACAATGCGGGGTAACCAGCATCAGGTATGCGGGTATGCATTACCTTACAAAAGAAAGCACAACACATCCGTGTATACCTACCCACCATTATCGCCTCACCTAAAAAGACACATTACATTTAGAACGGGTGGTGAGCCTCATTGCTGAACTATGTGAGATGTTATTGTTGCCTGTTGTATTTTCGATTACCATGTTGTTAAGGGACACCCGAAAACGATGATGATAGAAAAGAGCTAAGCCGGTGCTTTTTACTCACTTTGTGGGACATTTTTAAAAACTTTAAAAAACACAAATGACATTTGAAAAAGACATTTGTATATTTTTTAAGTACGGTTTATTTGCAAAATTAAAATTACCATAAATCTTTTAATTTTTAAACTGGTGTATTGACAAGTGGTTTAATACAAAAAATCAATAGGTGGTTTCAAAAACATAATATATAACAAAATAAGTATTTCATAACATAATATTTATATAAAGTTCAATATTGTTTCATTCACCAAGTGGAAGTTCATAGTGTAATTATTGCGAGTATAATGACATAGTTTTAATCCATGTATGAGCTACAATGAGATACACACATTGAAATATATAAATATAATACATTATACGTTACTAGTCTTTACATTCGGTAAACAAAAAGTAGGGCGCATACCTCACTTAATTCTTACCGCACTTTAGTTGTGTGCAAGATGTTGTAGCGTTCGGACGTATTGTCGTAGTTAATATGCCGTATTGTATGATGAAAACATGACGTGTTAAAATTACACTAGAACTGTGAAGGACGGACCAGATAGGCATATCAACTCATGTTTATTCGATTACTAATAAATTTATGTGGATTTTTCGATAGTTATTATTATTTTCAGTAAACAAGATAGTAGTCAAGTCATATTCGCTAATGTATATGCAGAGGGTATGCAGACGGATTCTTTTGATATATTCGATTTTTCACACAGCTATAACTAATTATAAGTTCGTCTCTTTTACAGTCATTACGTGGTGTGAGATAATATTATAATATGATTGCACCGGAATATAAGAGAAAATATGTCTGCAGTGTGTGTCTATTGTTGTATTATCTATGTCTCACTTAATGTATTCTGTCATGTGTGCTCTTTCTTGATGATATTGCAAGAATTCGCTAAACTGTACAATTTTTGTAGTGTTTTGTTCTCATATAACGTGTCTATATATAAAATGTCATTGGGTATAACAATCGAAAGCGTTCAGCCCCCGTAGACAACGTGACATTTAGCTCAAGAAAAGAAACAATAAAGGATAACTCAATGTATGGAAGTGACAGTTGCCAGTCACGTGCCAACTGTCACTTGCATACATTGAGTTTTCTTTTCTTGAGCTAAATGACACGTTGTTAGGGGACAGCACAGGCTCATTGTAACTCATATGTGGATAAAAACTGTGTCATTATACTCGTAATAATTTCAAATATTTATATTTTAATTAGACGGTTTCATTAACAATGGCCGCCTTAAGGCGAAGATATCAACAGCATGTTTTGAGAGTTGGCAGCATTGATATTGAAATAATAATAATAATATAAACAAAATTTGTATAAACAAATTTTGTTTATATTATTTAATGAGTTTGCATTTAGTGAATTTGTTTTGAAAATTTATGAATTTATTAAAATAAATAGGTACGTTTTGCCACTAATATTATGCATATTTTATTGCAATATATATTTTTAATTTATATACAAATAGTGGATTCATTGCAAGATGTAATCTTTTCCAAACTGTTAACATCAGCGTCCATGTTTAACATACCTACCATAAAATGCAATTAAATCGATTTAATTTACTATAATTATTGCTAGCTATTTTGACAATTGAATATAATATATTATGTTTTATCTCTTTTTATAAAAATATCATTGAAAACTATATTCACACAAATAAAAAAATGTTTTAGGTTTTGTAAAAAAGTTATAGACACAAAATCATATCATGTGATTAAAAAAATGTAATCACACGAAAACAAATTAATTTCGTGATCTTCAAAGAAAATACACGAAAATATCTATGGACAAGTAATCAGAAAAAAGGCGCCAAATTTTGACATACATGTGTTTGCCACGGTTTTATTTTCAAGTTTTGATTTAATTAAAAAGATATATACACTGTAGGGTTACTCATGAAGTTGATAACAGTCAAATTAAGATCCGCTTTAGATTTAGCAATATTTGGGGCTCAATTGATTAAATAATGATATTAATTTATACAACAATTAATGACGATTTCATACTTTACGTTGATATTAACAAATTTTCGTGGTTAAATGTAAAGAAAGATAAAGGTTGGATTATAATTGAGTACTGATTTATACATTTTTAAGATTAAGGCAAGCTAAGAAAGAATTTAGAAGGCATCATGAGTAGCCCCGCTGTTTATATTTCATTTACAAGCATTTTCTTTCTCGCAAGAAAGAGATAAAAACTATGTGCATTGTATTTTCGGTGCCACTATTTTTACGACCGGAATTGGCGGGAAAAGCGTTTTCCCGCCAAAAAGTGTCTATGTACACGACAAATTTTCTGACGTCGTCTATGTTTTTAGGTCATTTATAACCATAGAAAGCGCAGATAAATCAAAATTCAAAAATATTTACCTTTGTCATTTTTTTCAATGGTCATAAATGCATCATGGAAACCAACTTAAAGAAAAAATAAATAATATTGGCATCTTATTACATTTACTTAATTTTATAAATCATTTTTTCATCGAGATTTACAATTATAACAAAGTATAAACAAAGGTAAATACTTTTATAACTTGATTTATCTGCGTTTTCTATGGGTATGGAAAGAATGATAAGAATTTATCTATGGTTAAGTCGTAAAAATATCCCTTGCCTTGTATTTTTTACTGGCGCTAGTGGTTCTGATATAAATAGGATATCCTAGGTCCTAGGATATACACCGATTTTTTAAACCTAACCTACAAAAGTTTGGTAAAAGTAGGTTGGTTAGGTTTTTATGTAGTTATAATTGCGACTGTCGTGAGCCAGTTGCATTGTATATTAAAAAAAAGTAACTAAAATATTAAAAAAAATAACTTAATTGGTGTGAATACTAGATAATGAGATAAACCGTCTGTACATGATGTATCAAAAACAAAAACTGGTGTACACACTAGGCTATCCGTATAAATAATGTTTGCAGTTATTTTGATATCATTGTAAACATTTATCGATTATACAAAAATATTTTTGATTTCAATTCAACACCACAAAGGAAAAGGTTGCATCCTGTGTGTATAATTTGTCCACGAGGACAGTGCTCGTGAAATATATCGTGTTAATAAAAAAGACAAAATAATTTTCTTATAGCAACATTGCATAACAAAAATAATACAGACTACTTATCACAATTTAACTGTCTATTTTTTTCAGCGTGCTTTTTGAAATTTTATATACAATGCGCTCGTATTCATTTATGTAAATCCCTAGATAATAATATTATAATATTTTATTTGACTCAGCTTGATTCCTTTACCGGTTTTACCTAACGGTAATCTTCATAGTTTAGCTATGAAAACAGTCGTTGCACAAAACGGATATGTTGTCAAGAAATTAATTACTTTTTTTTTGTTTAGAATATTTTACATAGTAACTACTATTCTCCAGTTCTCCTATGAGCGACCAATTAAGAACCGTTTTTAGACCCCCTTTGCGCAGGTACCGCCCACCCCAATAAACGGTCGAATAATCGCAGGTATAATTAAGTCAATCGTCATCCCCAGTGTAGTTATTAACAGTGTATTAGCAACATGAAAAATATTACCCAAAGTTCGTCACTTTCGCCAGTCAAGAGAAATAAAAATGGACAGGTAAAATATTCAACTTTATATATTTATTTTTGTATTTTTTTCTTGCTTTCAGAAAATATTTTAATAGCATTAAAAATAAATCAAGTTCTTTTCTTTGTTTCTTGTCATTGTTTACTTACACATAATAATTTTATGACATTCAAAATAAATTCAATTTTTTTCCTTATTTATCTTATTATTTGTTTTTATAAAGATACCTAATATTTATTTAAATAAGAATGAAATCATGTTTTTTTGTACTATGCAATTCACCCTGCAAAGAGTGCTTTGTGCTAATTTAATACTGTTTATACGGAAAGTTATTGTCTTTATTGGTAATTGAAAGTTATTGTCTTCATTGTTTATTGAAAGTTATTGTCTTTATCTTTATTGAAATCAAGCTATTGTCTTCATTGTTTAAAAATAATACTTCACAATATTGACGTGGTTTTTTACCCCATTTATTTACGCCGTTGCTTGAAGGTTGAATAGAGATGGTTGTAAAGCGAGGATAAGTACGCCTAATGGGCGGTGACATGCGCAAATGCCTGGTCATTCATAGGAGAAATAGAGAGTATATAATATTATTATCGCTTTTTTGAGTACTTATTGCATATTACAATTTAAATTCTTACCTAGGTCTTTAATATATTATTTTTTTTATATAAAAAAAACTTTTTTTAAGTAGGTACTTTAAATTCTATTTGTATTGCATTTCTGATGAATAAGTGGCAGTAAAAAAGTGTTAAATATAAAATCGTCTTTTTTGTTGCTGTAAATACTGGTATAGTAGAGGAATGTAATAATGACGTCACAAGGCCGAATTATTATAATACTGTTCCTTTAGGAAGAATGATACGATGGCGTAACGATTAGCAGTTATATATGACATTTTTTTTTACATCTCAATAGAGACGAAGTTGGAATATTATATGAGAACCAGGAACTCAGGGCACCTATAGGGCTTACGATCTGTCATCGGCTGGTTTACGTGATCACTTTATACGCTTGCGTAACGTTCACCATTTTTTTATTTAGTTAAGTAAACATAATATAAGCAGACACATAATACTAAAATTAAAATTCATACAGTTTTTTTTTTTTCAAATAGGCACTGTCCCAATAAAGTTTAAAAACTTGTGCTTGGGACAGGAGCAAATAACATATGTATGTACATTTTACATATTACATAAATTTTACTTACACATAATAATAGAATCATTCAACTTACCTACAGCTAATACATACAGATGGTTAAAGTTTTTTTTAGTAAATATAGAATACAAACCAAAATTTATCTAAAAAAAAAATACATACATACATATATATGTACATACACATATTCATACATATACACATACATACTTACATATATACAAATATATACATATACACATACACGCAAATATATACATATGCATACATACACACACACATATATACATATACACACACATATACATACATACACACATACATACATACACACACATACCTACATATATATAATGAATATGAAAAAAGGAAGAAATAAAAATTTAATGCTATTTTAAAAATTAAATTTTTCCTTAAAATTTATAAAATTTTTGTGGTTTTTTTTAATAATGGCAGGTAGTTTATTAAAATATTGTATACCCAGGTAGGTATTTATAGTGATGTTGGGCATGCGTCTTATTACATTTCGGTATCATCATATTTAATTATGCTTTCTTATTGAATTCCCAATCAAACCAATTTTTGAAAGTTCTGTATATTGAAATCATGAAAATCTGTTCTCTTGAAAATAAGCCATATTTGAAGTGACGAAGAAAAATTTTTGTAACGCCATCTATTGAGAAATTGGTTTGAAAACAACGAAAGCAGAAGTCCTTATACACGAGATGACAATGCTTTGTTTCCTGATTCTCATATAATATTATTTCAACTTCGTCTATACCGAGGTGTTAAAAATTTGTCATTAATATCATTGACTCCAGACACAGAAAATAAACAATGTTTGTGTATATGCAACTATAAAAATATTCGATTAGCAGTTAAATTACTAGTGCCACGGATGTATTTGTTTGGAGATTGTAATAGCTATTGCTATTGAACATAACAAGACTTGCCTCAACACAGATGCTATGACTTGTGCTATACAAATTGTAAGAATGGAATTTATAATTAATAAACTCCAGTAATGTTTCTCTGAATAAAATAGCTTTCAACACAGACAATTGAGAGGTTGATTGTATTTAATTTGCAAGAGCTATTGCTACTAAGTGCTTGTATGTAAGAAATTAAATACAGATGCATGAATGACCGATGCTATTTATTTTGAAAGGGTTGTTGTTCTGGAGTTTGAAATGTTTTGTGCTAAATTTGCCACAAATTACACAAAACTATCGCTAGGTGTTGATGTTTTTGTAATAGCTATTACTGTATAGATTGTAGCACATATATGACGAAAAGATATTTAGAAATGTATAATTTCTCTCCAAATTTTAAATATTTATTGTAATAGCTTACGGTACATATGATCATGTTAATGGTATATTTGTGTTCTTGAATCTGTATGTGGTATTTTGTGATTCCAACGAATTGGTAACAACTTAATTCACAAATGACTGAGTGACTGATAAATGAAACTTTGTTACTGATACTGAAAACATAGTCATCGGTGGTTAAGTATCCGATACCACTGTAAAAGCTATTGCCACTCGATTTTGTAATTTTTCCACTGATGTTCGTAAATTTTATAATTGCTATTGTTATGGAGGACTTTGCAGTGGATTATCAAGTGGCAGACATCATTGTAATAGCCATTGCCACCCGATTTGTAATGTTCGGAACTTTTATAAAGCTATTGTTAGTCAGGACTTTGTCGCATATTGTCAAGTGGCAGATATCATCGTAATAGCTAATGCCACCCGATTTGTAGTTTTCCCACTGATGTTCGGGACTTTTGTAATAGCTATTGTTACGGAGGACTTTGACGCGGGTTGTCAAGTGGCAGATATCGTTGTAATAGTTAATGCCACCTGATTCGTAATAGCTGCCGCCACTGATGTGCGTATGGCCGTGGGCAAGACATGTGGTGTAGTGACTGAGGAGTGCCCGTTGGATGCTATCCAATGCCGAGAAGGAAGGAGGAGCATGCTTCTGCAGCGATGAGCAGAGCGTCCGCCCACTGGTCAGCCCAGGAGCCGACCCAGGAGGGGGCACGCCGCCCCACGGATCAGAATCCCTCTCTGGCCGCCCTGAAGCTACGCTGGCGACCTCTCTCCTCTACGCAGGGGACCCTCACCAAATTGAAGTAGATGTCACCCATTATCTGCAAAAAAAAATATTTATCAATTTGACATTTATATATTACGCTGGATGTAACGGACTCGAATATAAGACGTCTTCTCCTAGAGCGAGGCTGGGTGGTGGTGGGTGATTCTTTAATAATAAATTAAAATTACAATGATTCTTTATTTTTATTATAAAGAACATACTCACTTGATAGGTACAATATATTTTAAGATGACGAATACACAGCAAATACATTTGAAAGAGGATGTATTTTTTCTTTTTATGTATATTAACCGACCGCCGTGGCATAGTTGGTGTGCCGTTTGGCTTCTGTGCGGGACGTCCTGGGTACGATTCCCAGCAGAGGAGAAATTTATTCAAATTCATTTCTCTCGCTTCTCTGGGCTGGAAACACTGGTTAGTTGGAAGAAATTGATATTTGGCAATAAACTCGCCACTTGCGCTGGATGCAAGGAAGTGTTCATTATTATTATTATTATTTTTAAATAAATTAGTAGAAGATTTTGCTCTTCACATTTGTTGCTTAATTTAGAGCAGTAGTTCCTAAAAGAGGGGCACTGAAGAGATAAAGGGGGCGTTTTTGGTCAAAGGCACATTCAGGGGGTGCTGAGGACTAGTCACCACCCACTAGGCAGTGGAAGGATTCAAAACATAGGCCATGTATAGGTCATGACAAGATCGACACAAGTACAGAGTTCGTATGGCAAAGCAAGTGTATACCTAAAATTTCTGTTCATTTTGTTTTATTGTTCAAGAACAAGACTGAAATTTTCTCACTGTTCAGCAATTTACGTCTTGATTTATTGATTCTAACACAACAAAACTGAAATTTTTTTGCTGCGCGGCAAATTTCGTTTTCATTTCTTGATAAAAACATGATGAAACTGAAGTTTTTTGATAATTTTTGCTGTGCGGCTATTTTAATTTGTTATTTCAAACATATGACGTAAATTTGTTGATATTGTTGTATATTAATATTATATTCATATTTAGTAATATATAGGTATTAGTCGAATATTTTTTTTTAAATTGCATATACATTGCAAACATTGGATTTTTTCCTTTCGGGGGTCAAATGATATTTTTACTAACAAACTTTTTTCTGGCGCAGTTCAGGGGTGACATTTGTGCGAGACACCGTCATCTCATTGATAAGGACTGTTGCTTTCATTGTTTACAAATAAACTAATATCTCAATAGATGGCGTTACAAAAAAGGCTTTTCCGTTACTTCATAGATAGTTCCTTATTTTCAGGTGAATTGTCACACACTATTCAAATATATAGAAATTTCAAAAATTACATTGATAAGGAAACTCAATAAGAAGGCATAATTGGTGAACGTTGCACAAGCGCATAAAGTGATCACGCAAACCAGCCGATGACAGGTCGTAAGCCCTGTAGGTGTCTCCAGTTCCTGGTTCTTCTATAATATCCCAACTTCGCCTCTATTGAGATGTTAAAAAAGATTGTCAATAAAAATATATATTAGATTTGTAATAATCAAGATGGTTATTATAGGTACCTGTGAAGCAGATGTGTTGGTCTCTTTGAGACACGAGAAGAGTGCGTCGTCACATCTGCAGTGTGACTTGGAGTATATGGAATTGTTTGTGAGGTTGTATCTCGCTGTGAAGGCCCTCACCTTCACCGGACACAGGTCGTGGGATCTGCAGCATCTGTCCATCTGTCTCTCTGATCCCAAGTCGAAGTAGTTCATGGCTATGTCTCCTGTACCGCACCATTTGGTCCCTAAACAGACAGATACATAAGTGGATCACAAACAAAACAGCCATTTTCAGAACTAATAATAATAAACATATCCTTGCACCCTGCGCAAGTGGTTTATTTTCATTTGGAAACAATTTCTTTCTAACTAATGGCAACTCAGGAAAGCTTTATACTATCTGTTGCTTGATGTCAATGTCAGTTGTTACCTACCTAGATTCAGTCAAAACTAATTTTTGTGTCAAACCCTTGCAGTGCTGTCTCATAGCAGAGGCAGTGCCAAAGACCTCTTTTAACTCAAATTACTGTCTCAGTTTGCATGGAGGCACCTTGTACCCCATGCTCAGAACCAACCCAAAAATAAAAGAATACAACAAATAACGTACACGGGCGAAAACATTGGATAACGATGAAAAGCCCATTAAAAGAAGAATAGATTTGGCACAGTTGGTAAGCCGTTTGGTTTCTGTGCGGGCGTCCTGGGTTCGATCCCCAGCAGAGGAGAAATTTATTTAAATTCATTTCTCACGATAATGTTGCTTCTCTGGGCTGAAAACACTGGTTAGTTGGATGAAATTGTCATATGGCAATAAACTCGCCACTTGCGCAGGGTGCAAGGAAGTGTTTATTATTATTATTATTAAAGAAATAGAGGTGTATCTAGCTTGAACGTCTTCAAAATGACAGTAAATGATTTATTTTCGGATAAAAAAATGATTTTCCGACCGCCGCGGCACAGTTGGTAAGCCATTTGTTTTCTGTGGAGGCGTACTGGGTTCGATCCCCAGCAAAGGAGAAATTTATTTAAAATAATTTCTCACGCTAATATTGCTTCTCTGGGCTGGAAACACTGGTTAGTTAGAAAAAGTTGTCATATGACAATAAACTCGCCATTCGCGCAGGGTGCGAATAAAGTGTTTGTTTTTTTTCATGATACAACATTCAACAACGGCGCAAAAGGATAGGTACAAATTTTGTAATAACTACTATTTTTTTTGAAATACTGTTAATAATAAAACTTCATAGAGGCCGATGAATGTAGATTATATTATTGAGATATTGACTTTCCAACAATAACAGACAAAAACCGAAGAACATACAAATATGATGCATAGATTATAACAAAATAAAAGTAAACCACAGATAAATTAATTCAATGCATAGATTTTATTATAATATACTAGATGTCGTAGTTAGCAAATTTTGTATGAATCGAAGTGAGGCATTTTTCCACGGGATTTTTGACGTTTTGGTGGGCAGACCACATCGTTTTTCTATAGAGAATAACGACTAATGTGAATTGTTTTCGGATTTATTTGTCGAAAAAAAAAACACTCTGTTTATTATGATTTAGAGAGAAGTTATCTAATATATGTTGAAATGTAAGGAAAACTGCAATATGTTGCCAAACAAAACGTCAAACGCACAATATTTTATTTTATTTAATATAAGCAACGAGGTTATACACGTTGGTGATAGAATCACCTGTAACGCGTGTAAAGATGATTTACACTTCAACTGTGTGGGAATTGTTGAAAGCAATTTCAGGAAAATGAGTAAAACAAATCGCACAAACTGGATGTGTATCAAATGTAAGACTGGTACAAAAAAAGAATTAATGCAAGATACAAGCACTTTAGTGCCCCAGCCATCGCCAAGAGACCCGCTAACATCAGTATTATACGAAATAAAACTCATACGTGAAGAATTAGTTTCATTTAAAGAAATCAAAAAGGATATGACTGCCATGCGCTTAGAATTTGAATCTTTTAAAACAAGTATGTCTTTTTTTAATAAAAAATTTGATGAAATTGAAAGAAAAGTTAATATTTTTGACAATAAGATTAAAACCATCGAAACCTTGGAACTAGAAGTCATTAATATCAAAAAACAGCTCAATGAAAAAGAACAATGGGACAGACTTAACAATATTGAAATTGTTGGATTACCAGAAAATAGATCTGAAGTCGTAGAAGACATTGTTACTAACATAGGGCATAAATTGAACGTGCAAATATCTAAACAAGACATCGATTACTGCTCAAGAATATCGTCACGAACAAAACCTATGGATAAACCAAAAAATATCATAGTGAAATTTCGCAATCGTCACACCAAAGATGTATTACTATCAGCCATGCGTAAAAACAAAGGTTTACGGACGAGCGATATCGGAATCCAAGGAGAACCAAAATCTATATATCTTAATGAACATCTTACCGTGAATAACAAATACCTTTTTTACAAAACCAAAATTATATGCAAAGAGAAGGAATACCAATTCTGCTGGATAAAAAATTGTCGAATCTATATACGCAGGAACGAGGTGTCACCGGTTACGATAATTAGTCAAGAAAAAGACCTACTCAAAATAAAATGAAAATTCTGCAATCGAACAACGTTACACTATCACCAAATCCAATAGATATTTTAAAACACACCATTCCTTATACTTTCCTATCCTCTCCTCTACACTATCCCGTATATTGCCATTTACTGCGCTTCGTCGTACCCTTAACTATTAACAATCAATTTAAAACAAAGAAATTTACAATATTTTACAAAGTTACTATCGTCTATGTTCTTCAATGGGGTTATTTATTTATTTATTTATACATCTTCTTGTACATAATATAAACAAATATAATTGTACACTGGCGGGCTTATTGCCATTAGGCAATTTCTTCCAACCAACCAGATTACAAAGTATGACAACATTGTATATGTACAACAGCAAATAAAAAAGAGTAAAAGAAATCAAAGAAAATACGTATAATACTTAAATACTATAAAAACAAAAAAAAAATATAATTCATAGCAAGAAAAGGGATATGGTAAGGACAGGAGAGGAAATCGGGATCAGGTGTTCAAGGATAAATATTCCTTCTTTAGTTTTTTCTTGAAAATACTAAGTGAGTTAGACGACGCAATATTCGGACTAAGGCTATTCCATAATCTTGCTGATTGTACTATTTAAATATTTATTTACAAAACGTACGTGGACTTAGAAGCAAAACAGAAACATTCTTAATCAACTGTCTAAGTAACGACTTCGATATCATCTGCCTCACAGAAACATGGCTCTTGGAGAGCATCAATAGCTCGGAACTCTTTGACTCAAGATACGTTGTATTCCGTAGAGATCGTGAGTATGAAATAGTTAATCAAAAACTAGGAGGCGGAGTTCTTATTGCAGTTAGGAATGAACTCAATCCGAAACAACAATTAACATGGATATCTCACGCTGAAGACATATGGGTATCATTAAATATAAATCCATCTCTTAAGGTCAACATTTGTTGCAGTTATCACCCACAGGGTGTAAATTACTTTGACAATATGCAATATCACTTAGACAATGCTAGTAACCTAATAAATAACTTCCCTGGTGACATTTTCATACTAACTGGAGATTACAACTTACCTCAGTTAAATTGGTCTCTTGATATCAATTCTGTCCCCATCCTACAAATAAATTCTACTACACCAGCTAGCACGCTACTTCTTGATTTCCTTTCACTCACTGAAACTTATCAAATTAACACGCACCATAATTCAATGGGTAGAATTTTGGATTTGGTAATATCTAACTCACAGAATGTTTCCGTCATTGAATGTGACTCTCCTCTTGTACCAGAAGATTCGCATCACAAATCCCTAGGTATAAATATTAATATGGCAACTATCAAGTACATGAACCCAAATTCACGTGAAATATTTTTATTCCACAAAGCTGACTATATAAACATCAAGCATAGACTTTCTGATATAGATTGGACTACTCACTTCAATAACCTAAATTTAGAAGATTCATTATCTCTCTTATATGATAAGCTCAATGCATTAATCGTAGAATTTGTTCCTAAAAAATATGCTTCAGCCAGCAAAAATTATCCTGCTTGGTATAGCAGACCCTTAATCAAAATAATAAAAGAGAAAACCAAATATCATACGAAATGGAAAAAATTTTCTAACCCCAGAGATTACGATAGTTTTGCCCTATTGCGATCACGTCAAAAAAACCTCACAAGATCCTGTTTCAATTTGTACGTCGCTAAAATAGAAAACTCACTCAAATCCAATCCAAAGAATATTTGGTCATATGTTAAATCAAAACGTCCATTAAATAACTTACCTCTCACCATGCATTATAATCAATCTACTGCAAATGATGGTCCAACTATTTGTAGTAAATTCAATGAATATTTTGCTTCTGTATTTGTTGACAGTTCTGAACAACCACCTGCAATGGATATCCCAGATTCTAACTCACAAGTATTCGTACACAAAGTCACTATCAATCCTATTCTGGTATATAACTATCTCACAAAAATTGATACTAGCAAAGGAGCTGGTTACGATAACATTCCAGCCCATTTAATAAAACAATGTGCCAATGAATTATGTCATCCATTATACTTAATTTTCCAAAGATCCCTTAATGAGGGTCATTTCCCAAGTATGTGGAAAAAAGCCCTTATAACACCAATACACAAAACTGGAGACAATTCAAACATCGAAAATTATAGACCAATCTCGAAATTGTGTATTTTCAGTAAATTATTTGAAAAAATCATTATAGATCAAATTAATCCTGAAATAAGAACATCTTTAACTATTAAACAACATGGATTCCTTAGTAAAAGATCAGTGGAAACCAATTTATTAGAATTTACCGACCATTCATTTTCAGCCTTACTCGAAAATAACCAGTTAGATACAATATACCTAGATTTTGCCAAAGCGTTCGACAAAATTAACCACAATATTCTGTGTTTTAAATTATGGAACTTTGTCATACGTGGCGATCTGTACAGATGGATAAAGTCCTATATAACAAATAGATCACAAGCAGTAGCCGCCAAAGGTTTCCAATCATGTTTTGTTCCAATTCCCTCCGGAGTACCGCAGGGTTCTCACCTGGGTCCCTTGCTTTTCCTGATCTACATTAACGACATAACACAATGCATAGCTACCTCTGAAATAATTCTTTTTGCCGACGACAGTAAATTATATAAACAAATCTCATCTACACATGACTGCTCACTGCTACAACAGGATTTAAATAACCTTTTTCGCTACTGTGAAAAAAATCAATTATATATAAATATAAATAAATGTTTCTCAATGAGTTTCAGAAGAAGCAGAAATGTAATTAAATTTCACTACACTATTAATAATAATATATTGTCGCAAAAACTCGAAGCGAGAGACCTAGGGGTTATCCTTGATAACAAACTATCATTTATTCCTCATATTGATTCTGTCGTAAATAAAAGCTACAGAAACTTGGGTTTCATACAAAGAATAACCAAATCCTTCAAAGAAACAACCTCGCTAGTTCTTCTATTTAATGCCTTCGTTAGAAGTCATTTGGAGTTTGCATCAACCGTATGGAGCCCTAGTTACAATATTCACATCGACAGAATTGAGAGGATTCAGAGAAGGTTTGTTAAAACGCTTAATTTTAGGAAAAAAATTTACCGCCATGATTATGACCAATCTTTAAAATTACATGGGTTTATATCACTTGAAAAAAGAAGAAAGATATCCGATGTCTATCTGCTTTATAAAATACTTAATAACCTTGTAGACAGCTCTTACCTACTCCAAAAAATCTCTTTCAACTGCCCCATGAAAACAACACGCCAAAATCACCTTTTCTATACACCATACTGCAGAACAAATTACGCACAGAATAATTATGTCAACAGATGCTTAAATTATTACAATAGTCTTGACCCCCAACCTGATATATTTAACTCCACACAGACATCGATGAAACGCCAATTACGCGCAGTTATTGGTAATATTACTGGTTAAAAATCAAACCTACTTTCCTTAAACATTCATCCCTTCCTTATCAACGCTTTCCTATATCCATTACCCTTCCCTTTCCCCCCACATACACTCACCATCTTACAATGACTACCCAACATTAATAATGTATAATAATTTAAATATGTGAAACTTTATAATTGGCTATTTATTTTGTATTCTCATTTGAAATTAAGTATTATAAATGTATAGCTGTTAAGTTTCCAAACAAATGAAAAATAAAAAAAAAAAAAATTAAAAATAAAAATAGCTTCTCGAGAAACTAACAGGTACTATGTCAAATATTAATTTAACACGCACCCAATAACAAGTTGCCACATTCTGGAGACTAACAGATCCAGACTGAATACACAATTAAATATTTGTGTGTCCGCCGGGAATCGAACCCGGGACCTTTGAATCAGCAGTCAGATATACCTAACCAACTGAGCCACGAAGGCCGAAAATTCACGACATCTAGTACATTATAATAAAAATCTATGATTCAATGTCAATAAATACTAATTTTAAAATTTATCAAATAACGGACATTCATTTTGATATATCAAGCATAGATACCTACCTACTATACTCTATATACAACAACGAATAGTAAAAGAATGCAGTATATGACATCTATGTATATATAGGAAAAGTTTTACCTAGAAGGTGAACGGAATATTGCTGTTAAATGACTAAAAAAATTGAAGTGACATTGACAATGTAATATCTGACTATTCCAAAGTTATAATATGCTGAATGCATTTCAACTAAAGACTTTATAAATTCTATATCGTGGATATATTATATATTCTAATATAATATGGTGATTTTTAGTTACATCACATGAAAATTCAATAAAATGCATCGATACTTTTGCATAACAAACTGCAAGTTCTCATTACCTAGATATTGAATATGAGGCAATAGTATGATTACCTATATAACACTCCCTGCATCAGAAACTAGTTATTTACTGTTCGTAATAATAATCCAATTTCACAACTTATTGGAATATATTATATAACAAACGGTAGGTATGGGTAACAAGTTATCTAACTCAAGAATGTTCAGTTGATCAGATAATAGGTCCGTTTCTATAACTGTTTAAGAACATTTCGGCTAAAATAGGTGCGTTCCTATTCCACGAAATCCAAATTGATATTCTATAACGCTGAAATAGGATCGTTCCTATTTTGGAACGTTCAACTCAAAACAAGTGACGAATTAGTTCAATTATCTGTTCTATAACCACATTTTAGTCTAATCAACTGTCAAAACGTTCCGAATTGTAGTTCACACCTTATTGGAAGCATACTAGTTACCTATTTACACAGCAGTCTGAGATATTTTAGCTTAGTTAAAAACATCACTTGCGCACGGAAACAAATAAAAATGGATACTTTACACGTGTTGCGTTATGTTGAAAATAAAAACTTAAGAATATCAGTACAGATCTTAGGTTAGGCGCCATCACCTTGACATCACATAAATAAACATGGCCGAACAGTACGCAGTACGTCTGCGTAGTCTGCGCCATAGACAATTTGAGTTCAAATTATTACCAACGATGCACTAATTTTATAGATTTTAGATTTAGGAACAACATCAGTTGCAGAATACGAAATTAAGTTCAAATGACATTTATTCTAAAATTTTAAAACGTTCCTATTTTCGTCCAAAAAGTTACTGAATTGGACGAATTATAACATACATATACCTAATCATATTCGATAATACCTACTAGTAATGAAATTAGGTTACTCATAGTAAAATTGACAATATCTCGACTAAGGACCTCGGGAATGTGAACTCTATGATATAGCACGGAAGACATTATGAGATAGGGAAGACAGTGAAGACGATGCTGGAAGGAGCACGTGAGTAGAATTCCAAAAGCAGGCTTCCTGGGAACCCCGAAGGCAAAAGGCCCCCGGGCAAACTCCCGAAAAGATCGCGAGACAGCAGACAGTCAACCCCCAGGAGACAAATGCAACAGCACATCAAACAGATCGTACATAATATATTCATACATACATACACATAGATACCACCACGCCATGTCCCTTACGGGGTAAGCAGATAGAATCGAGCGCCATACTACTCTATTTTTGCTAACATTCCTGGCATCCTTTACATCCATGCATCGTCTCATACATGCTCGTCAATTGTTCACGCTTCTTATGTTTCCTTTTTTCAAAATATCATTCACATGGTCATAGTTAATAATGATTTTTTTCTGACGGATACCGTGACCACAGTAAAGATGATATATTATATTATTAAGGAAGCGTTGCCCTACTTTTCTTGCAGGTTTTGCAACTTTTACAAAAATTTTAATGAAATATGAAGAAAACATCAGTTTACTTATTTATTTAAAGCTTATTGGCAAATGCCAATATCTTCCAACCAATAATATTCATTTGATGAATAATATTGTATTTATGATACGTACCAACAATTTATATGAATAAAACATATAATAAAAATGTAATTACATAATATAATTAAAAAAAAATATTCCGAAATCGTTAATCCGTAATTTATAAATTTTAAATTTTACGAAAAACTTAATAATAAAAATGCAAAAAACGGTAATAATGAATACACGTAGAACTATTCTCAATTGAAAGGTTGATGATGCGTTTGTTGCAATTTATTTTGTTATATATCATTTACAATTTACGCATTAATCTCCTAATTCTTTTGAGGAAGTGTATAATGGTAATAATAATAATTGAGTGTTATTAATGGTAGTGCTTAATTTTTATAAATATCATTAGTAAATCGGCCAGCGCCGTTAAAAAAAGAAACGGAGGGGACAGGAGAGGGTGGGGGGGGGGAGAAGTAAGTGATAAGGAGACAAATTTAAGTGTTTTGTGTAAGGAAATGATTCTTTAGATTTTTTTTGAATGTTGGAAGTGTTAACAAAACTCGAAGTTGCGATGGGATGTGGTTCCAAAGACGAGTTGCTTGTACAGAGAAAGATGTGGTGAATAAGAAAGTATTGTGTACTGGGATACTGAGCGTTCTTTCAGTATTTGAACGAAGAGGCAACCCGTTTTTTGAATGAAATTGATGTCGTAGATAAACTGGAGCGTTGGGGTTATTTAAGACCTTTATAGAAGTGTGAGGGTATGTAGGTTCCTACGCTGCCTGATTGGCAACCACCTTAAAAGAGATTTACAGTAAGATGTTGATAGAATGTTGTCAAAATTAATTACTTTTTGAATAAAAATAAATAAGGTAATAATTTTGTGAGAACGCAAGACTCTTGCATTCAGTCTTGCAAGACTCTTGGTATTACAAAGCCTGGTCTTGGTCTTGCACCTCCTGGTCTTATTCTTGGACCTGCAGCGACACTTGCAGTTTTGATTTTTTTCTTGCGAGACTTGTAAGACTTTTGCTCATCATTACACAAACTCACAGTGACGTGATAACAAAGACACGATAAAAAGTTGTTGAATTGTAAAATATAGATGATTCAAATATTTGTTCATTATTGTTTATAATAAACTAGTGGGTCCCGGCAGGCTTTGTTCTGCCACAGATAGCATTTTATGTAGACCTCATATTATGCATTTTACAAAAAAAAAAAACATTCTCTATAATATGCGTAATTCAATGTTTATATACTGCACCGCCATCTATTGAAAGATAACACAATTTAAAAATGAATTACGACCCTGTATTCCTATAAAAAAATCGTGGGTGATTTTTAAATATTAAGATTATTACCTGGTATAATTCCACTGAGCAATGATAGTGGACTGTTGTCCAATATGCCTCTTGGAGTATCTCCTCTGGATGTTCTTATAGATCCTGAAGTCTTCTTCACCTCATTTTCATTGTTTTTTATTTCAGTTGTCTTCTTGGCATTCTCCTTGTCACCAGACTTGCCTCGTCTCTCTGTTAGAAACCTCTCAGCACCTTCGATCTAAATCATAAAGAAAATATAATTTGTCTAAAGGATTTTTAACATTGTTTTATCGGTCCAATAGAGCCTTTTAAATTAGTCCAGAATACATAATTGCCATGCACAGTCAGAGATACCTACTGGCTCAGAACCTATTTCTCTAAATCCTCTTCTTCCTTGACCTTCCACATGGATAGTTTAAATTTTTACCGTTCCAGAATCAGATATATTATATACAAGAGAAGATTCACGGTCATAGTGCAATCTAACTGTTGGTTCTTCATATCCGTATTCTATGATGATGGTATGATCTGCACCATCCATGCTCATTTTGTCAATATGGATTGTTCCTTTTAATGTACGAATAGCCACAAACATGTAACCATACTCAGGAATCAAGGCTACGTCAATGGCTGCATCACCATTAAGTTCTGTGATAAGGACAGCTCTTTCTATAGTCGTGAGTGACATGACATCAATAGTTCCTCGACATGAGTCACACCAATACAGGTTATTGGCAATGTAATCAATATCCATTCCTTTGATGCCAACAACATCAGCATCAACAAGCTTGAATGTGACTGGGGAGTCTGTGTCATAGTGTCCAATTGAAAATATTTAAAGAAAAGCATGATCAGTTTAAAAATACCTATTTCTTAGTATGCTAGTCAGACATACCCAGAGGTGGATTAAATGTGGAGAGCGCTCCATACAAGGACCTCATAGGCGCCCCTTTAAGCAGCCACATTAAAATTTTTACTAACTTGTAGAGAACTAGGAATCGTCTCATTGCGTAGCTACTTGACACTTTGCTATATTAAAGAAGAGACGGTTTCGGTCACTCCAAGGTAATATTAGTAGGGACAATTAGGTTGGCCCGACAGGACACTTACCTTTAGGCGTGAATGAAATAAACCGTGTAAATAAAATAACGCAAAAGATCGACACCCCAACTAATTCTTATAATAATAAATTGATTTTGATAAGCAAATCTATAATATAATTACTGTACGCCATCTTTTTCCGTCCTTCAACGGATCGCCAGTGAAATAAATTTTCCTTAAACAATTTTCGCGTTCGAAATTTTTATTTAAATAAAAAATTAATTGATGCGAAAAAGTACAAATTAATCGTCAAAAATGTATTATCTGCATAAATTGACAATATTATTTTTAAAAAGTAATTTCAAACATTCAGAATAAATTTTAACCGTAATAATCTGCGGAATATCCATTTTGAATACTGACAACATTGCTTTCAATATGTCATAATAATACGCATAAAGATGACAGGTAATGTAATAAATTCTCTTTTCTATGGGTTATGTTTTCGTAATTCGTTTAATCGCATTATTTAATTATATATATGTATAATTTATCATTATTTTTGTATTATTATAAAAAGGTATTCAGTCTTAACTGTTGTGTACTGTTCTAAATGATATATCGAATGTATCTACATTCAAATTATCAATGTTTGTAATTTCAAACGAATAATAATATTTTTAACGATCTCCTACCAATCGCAAAATACCGTCTGATGAATAAATGGCAGTTATATTGGGACACAAGCTCACTGAAAAAGGGTAGACTTTACAAAACGACCCAACAAACAATTGTCAATAAGCCATGGTTCCATGATAAAGCTTTTGACAAACATTCCATCAGCGTTATGTGTCGTATCCGCATGGGACACTGTTGTACCAGAGAGCATTTAAAAAAAATAGGGATCATTGATAGCAGTCTCTGCGAATGTATGATTGGTGATGAGACACTGGATCATTTGTTTCTTGAATGCCCCATAAACGATAGGTATCCGTCCTTTTTTACCGACCTCACAGAGATTGGGGTTCCAATGCCAACAAATGTGAGGACATTGTTGAGCTACAATTCCAGGCAGGTAAACATTTTGCTCAAAAAATTCATCAAAATTAATGACATTAAAATTTAACTCTGTTCATAAAATTTAAATTGATCGAAGTAAAATAAATATACAAAAATAATTTAGGTTTCTCTATTTTGACAGTTTAATATTTTAACTTAGATGGCTGAGAACACTCTTAACGGGTGAAGAGCCAACAAAAAAAAAAAAAAAAAATTTCAAACGTACGCATTTCATATAACGCATTTGTTTCAAAACATTGTCGAAAATATTTTTTTATAATTTCCGCATTTTTACTATAAAAATACTGTTTTATTACTTGATTTTAACGTTTTCACGTAAAGATATTTAGTTTTTAAATGTTATGTAATGTCCTAAATGGTGGTATATTTGACGATATTTAGTTTCATAGCCGTCGGGGGTTGAGCCTCGTAGCGGTATGGGGCAGAGCCCCTAGTAATTATTTATTTTCGTAAATTATAGTGAAGATCTTCGTATTTTTTTATTTCGTAGCTATTCGTAACTACCGATTCATAGCTTTACTTTAGACTTATCAATGATTTTAGAAATTCATTGGTTTTGCATAGAAACGAAGATATCTAAAGCGCAAACTCTGGCTAATCCTACTCTACATGATCGCGCGCGCCCATTTGTCACATAGCGCCCCTAGGCACGCACCTAGTTTGCCTTAGGGATAATACGCCTCTGGACATATCTATAGTTATATCAGAAGATGCAAGAATAATAAAGATTGTACGAGAAAGCAATTAATGTAATGATTAAAAACAAATAATAAATATGTCTTTTTTTATCAAACAATATTATTTTGTATTTCTTCTTGGGCAACTATACAAAATATTGATTCAACACACACACAATAACAAGTTGCCACTTTCTGAAGACTTGTCTTACAGATCCAGACTGAAAACACAATTAAAAAATGTGTCTCCACCAGGAATCGAACCCGGGACCTTTCGCTCAGAAGTCAGATACCTAACCAACTGAGCCACGAAAGCCGAAAAGTACAAACGTTGAAATTAAATTATGGAAACTTTTCATTTAAAGTTGTACAAATTGCATATATCCAGGCGAATGCCTTTATTATTATCTTTTCGACAGGTAATTAATATTCTTGATTAAAATCTAAAGAAAATTAAAAATACATTTATTTTTGTAAATAAATTCTTGTCATTCTGATCGCCGTCTACCCGGAATACCACCCAAGAGATGGAAGGATAGTTGGACTTTGTCATCTAAGGAGGCTTTTTGAATTACAGACCAACAGGCCTACTAAACGAAAAAGAAGAAGAAATAAAAACAGCCAGTTGACAACTTGACACTCTAAAGATGGTCAGCAAGTGACCGACCGTTATTGGTCAGTGTCTTAAAATAAAAGAAAATCAAATAATTCATTAAAATTATTTACCTGATGACATTGTGACATCAGTTCTATCATTTTCTTGAAGGTTATCTGCAGAGGTCTGTTCATCTTGGAGAGGATCCCAAGGAGAGAAGAACGATCATCGTCATCACTGAAACAATAAATAAATATATAAATCAATACACCCGTTCTTCTTATGGTGTCTATTAAAGGCCCCTCAGGATAACTCTATAACCTTCCAGACACTGGACTTATAGTACCAAAGAGTGCTAATTATGAGGAAACAGCTGGCTCACCGTTCACTGAAGTTGAAGATAAGAGATTGATATATAATAATAAACACTTCCTTGCATCCTGCGCAAGTGGCGAGTTTATAGCCAAACAACAAATTTCTTCCAACTAACCAGTGTTTCCAGCCCAGAGAAGCAATATTAATTTGCGTGAGAAATTAGTTTTAAATAATGTCTCCCCTGATGGGGATCGAACCCAGGACGCCAGCGCAGAAACCAAATGGCTTACTAACTGTGCCACGGCGGTCGGCGCATTGCATAGGTTATATGAATGCAATCAATGTGTTTGTTTGTTGGTCATCAATCCAATTTTTTTAGTAAGATATGTACTTACTCAAGTGTACGAAAATAATGTAAAATATGTAACATCTACATATTATATAACATGCGAAATATAAAAATGCTGTCGTGTTTTTTAAGTATTTTTTCAGTATTGCTGTTTTATAAAACCGGATTATTTTCTGATTAGTGTTGCTGTCAA